>OZ023268.1:137577710-138177710 GCA_964006375.1 Tillus elongatus | reverse complement strand
ATGTTTATTAACGTGAACAGCAGGCATTTTATTTATTAAATGCTTACTTCGTCATCGCGGTCCTTCTTGAAAGTTCTGGCTGGATTTGTATTTATCATCATCAGTAATAATACTTACAAGGTACATAAGCAATTTTATTTTGTCTAGTTTGTTGGGCGGTCACCTTTATATCACAACCTAGGTAATTTTTAATTTTGGGTGTAATTTATCCCTTCTCGTTATAATTCACAGCGCCTTCGCCACATGACTGTAATACGAGTATAATATAAAATAACAGCCCACTAATTGTAAAGCAGAAGTATTATTATTATTGAAATAGATTATGTTTGTTCATGTTAAGTTTAAAGTTTATAATCATCTTCAAATTAACGGAAAAATCTAAAATTTGATTACTGGTTTCTTGAATAACAAATTACACTATTACAAATTAACTAACTATTACCAGCTTAAATAAGTGCAAAACTTATTGTGGAAAAATTGAAGGAAATGATAGTAAAAAAATTATTAATACAATGCAGCTAGAATTATATAGAATTAAGCGAACTACATACTCGTTTCATTGAATAATTTGTGTATAAAAAGTAAACATAATTGTGAAATTTGTCTAATTTTTACGAAACTTCAAATAGCGTTTCATAAGTTGCTTAGTATCACAAAAAACGTTTCTTAAACGAATAATTTTTAATAAGGGAAAAGTAAGTAAGACAACTTTGTTTTAATATAAGTAATTTATTATTGATAATATTATAATTTTAACTTACTAAACAATTTCGACCCTAAAGCAATTATAAATATGTTTAGAGGCCTTTGTTATAGACAATTATATCAAGAAGGGGGAACACTCTTACCGAAACCGTTCTCGTATTCCCTGAATGATGAATATCAGAGAGTTTTGCATAATTTGTAATTATACTATATTTTATTTACACCGAACAAAAAATGCGAAGTTGATTTTTTTATTGTATAGAAGCACAAACACTTTAATAGTAAAACATCGCATCTCATGCTGTTGTGATGGAACAATAATCCTTTATGAATCAGTGGGACTGTATGGTAAAAATACTTTATAGGGAATTTGAAAAGGTACTTTTACTTTATAGCCACAAATAGTAACATTCACTTCCTTAGGTAACGAAAAAGTAACGGCCACCGAAATATTTCACCAAAAAGTTTCACAATTATTAGGTGTAATATGAAGAAGCCGAAAACATCGCGGCAACTATTAATGCTATTTGAAAGTATCTGCAACTTTGATGTAGCATTTCAGTAACTTAAGATAGGCGACTGTCGTTTGCTACCTTCAAGTTTTCGGAACTTTTGATTCGTTCTATGTGTAACGACGACGCGTCTAATACGTGGAAAGCAGCTAAGAAGTTGCGTAACTCTAAATTAGTTATAAGCGGTTAATATTAGGCCATTGTCACATTTAATATGTAATATAGAGTTAGTTTTATTACCAAGTCGAAGAATTAGTGGGGATTACGTAATAACTACGCTTTTCAAGTTCCGATTTCAGTTACCATCACTTTGGTGCTAGTTGCGATGCAATTTTGTACGCGTCTAGTTGAATGTGTAATATGTATGATCCAAAAATCATTTCATACGTCAATAAAAACAAGTCACTTGAGCAACCAAGAAAACTTTACAACAGTTAAAACAGTATAATTCTGTCGTGAACACTCGGTTATAGTTAACAAACCTCAGTGAAACATTTGCTACAAATGAGGAGAGTTGTCTTCAAACGGAACACCAAACAAATGTTTTAACTGCTCTGATGAGGGTAACTGCATCATCCCTTCTGAAGATGACAATGAATTTGATGGTAAAGGCTGAAGATCAAGATATTATCGTTTCTTAGATTTCACTATTGCGACAACAGCTTAGAACATGGTATCATTGTCAAAATAAGCAACAACGCGTTTACACATCTATCGCAGATATTAAAATCAAATGGTATAAATATACCAACTGATAGTAGAACTTCATTAAAAACTTTAAAAAACCGTTGATCTAAGAACGTTTTGGTACAATGGCATTGGACACAGCATTTTTTAAGCTTAGCAGGTCCATAACACCACCACTGGTTTTTAATGTGGGTAATACAAAGCTCAAAACAAGACATATGAACAAAAACAGCCATAACCTAACACTTTGTTAGATTAAAATTACAGACAAAGCAAATAATTTTAAAAGTATCTTCTGTTTTGGGAACCATAGAGCGGCAAGGACAACTACAAAAACCGATTTAATAGATAAGGATGTAGCCGTTACCGCAAACTAACTATACAATGTTGTGTCATAGTCCCACTTGGTAGCGTTTAGTGAAAGTAATTTTAAAGTTTTGGCTTTTCAGTATTCGTCACCAGCAACAAGTGGTAACAAATTTCACGTTCAATATTTTGGTAAATGTCACTTTAAAATGTTTTTTTGAAATGCACCATTTTTTTAGATGCAGATTTATGACACCATTATTACCTCCGCTCTTAGGATCAGTATCTAAAAATTAATATATTGCTACTTTTGAATTATCGTAACAAATTTTTACAAAATTATGAGTTTTATGTGTATAAAAGTAAATAGTAATACAACTTGTAACACTTTGAGAGTATTGAAGTTGATTGTCGTATATTACGTGATATATAATTTTCTTTAAATAAAGGAACATTTCGAACATGCGCAATTTCTGAATGCACAAATCATTATATTTTAACAGCAAGCGTGCATCCGTTTAGATTAAACACTCAGAACATCCAAATATAAATCATCAGAAAGTTACTAAATTAAGATGTAGAGACCTATTTTCTGGCTTCACAAATGTTGGTTGTCTTCTCTGTAACCGCTAACGATGCTTGGGAGCATCACCAGACAGGCAAAGAAACCCACATTTGTGAAGTCTAGAATTGGACAAAGGGCAAATAATGGTTTTAGAACACAATAGTTGGAGAGATATTTATTTTGTGAAATAATTTTCAAGAAAAAAAGAAAGCACCGGCCAAGTGAGAGGAGAACGCTGGGATCGAACCCAGTACCCTTCGATTCAAAGGCACACGTTCTTGCCCCTGAACCACCGACGCTCTGCTTACAATTGGTCTACATGATCGTGTGCTTCAGTTTTTGCGCTACCGAAAGGGATTATGTTAGCAATAAGTACATTTAAAACTACGGCAAAATACATGATTACGTCTACGTAAGCTATTTGGGCTAGATCGGTTCTAATTAGAAATTATTCATGTAAGACCCTATAACTGTTATAAGTAAATAGAGACATTAACATAAGTAAAGCTGGTTTGTCAAATAATTTGACAATCATGAATCTGTCCGCTAGATTGCTGGTGCGATATTCGTGTATGTGAAAGTCGAAAGATTGTTGTTGTTCGCGATTTTTTGGCTGCGGATAATTATCCATTAGCCCTAGGTCGAAAGATATAGTTGGAAAAACTTTGTTGAGCAATTATTTTGTAAAATTCCAGCATTTACTAATATGGTTATAATTTTAAATTCGAATATAAAAAAAATCACAAATTTTATTATATACATAATTATGAGAATTATATTATATTTACATACAGACTTGGAGACTACTTCTCTGGCTTCACTGTTGGTTTTTGTAGGTGAAGGACGTAGCCAGCGCGTGAGCTAACTGGAGCAAGTGGCCCTTCGAATTCTGGATGTTCTAGGATGTTCTTCAATGTTTCTGTGACTATAGTTTCGCTGCTTGATAGTCACAGAAACATTGAAGAACATCCTAGAACATCCAGAATTCTAAGGGCTACTTGCTCCAGTTAGCTCACGCGCTGGCTACGTCCTTCACCTACAAAAACCAACAATGAAGCCAGAGAAGTAGTCTCCAAGTCTGTATGTAGTATGGACAAGTTTCACCAAGTAAGGGCAACAACAATCAATATATTATATTTGTCTATGTGAAAACTGGAACCTGTGATAAGCACTGATAAGTACACTTGGAAAGCCCAAATAACCACAACACATATTTTAAAGACCTTACGATCGTTTCGCTGACAACGTCAGCGTCATCAGAGGATGAAAAATTCTAAAGTTAAATCAACAGCTACAGTGTATTTATATCGCACCTAGGTGACGAACTATTGTTGTCATACACAAAAGTATATTTAATAGCTAAAGTAAAATAAAAATTTAAATTATGAAGTCTTCTGTTGTTTTGATACTAAACGCTAGAAATCATTAAAACTCGTTTGGCTTGGTCTGTTTGGCCATACACACTGAATTAAAACCACATTATAAGCTCTAATTATTAATTAAGCTTAACAACACAAGACATATAAAACAAACTTTTCACCTAAGACGTTAATGGGGAAGTTTTTTATTTTTCAAAATCAGTTCGAGCAATGCGGCTTCAATTATTTGTTCTTGTCCGTTATGTTTGTTCTATTTTGTAATGTATGAAACAGTACAAAATGAAAGTAAACATAAAGGTGAAAAACAGGTAATCTACATACAAAAGACACCTTTCAATTAAAATAAATATTTTCTAAATATAGATATTATCGATCTTTTAAAAATGTTATTTATTATCCCGTTTTTTAATTAGTTGATATTTTACAAATGCTTATTTTATTTGTATTTGATTAACAGGAAAAGCGGCATTTTTAAGGTCATGAAATTTCATAATTAAGAGTTTCGTGTGGATTACTGGAGTAAGGTTTTAAAGTCCACAGCACAATACATAATATGCATATACATTCTTTAATTCAGAAAAAATTAAGTTTGTTTGATAACGAAAGTACATAGAATACGTTATAGTTGAATTATAAATTTTAATTTTATATACTTTTTTCTTCTAAAAATCATGTTTGTTAGGAAACATTTAGTAAAAGTGTTAGGAGTGATTGACATAATATGCAGTGCGCATCTTTAAATTTCAAATAATTGTCGATTGTCGAGTATATATGGTTACAACAAAAATAATTCGATTAAATTCAAGAACGGTCTAGATATATTATTTACGCTGGAATGTAAACGACATTTTCGTTTATAACAAATTTGCAAAAAATAAGTATATGTATTTGATAGATTGCATGTAAAACAACATCGCTGCTACCTGTACCTGATCACTTGCTCTGTTCTTAGTCCTCAAAGCTTGCAGCTAATGCCATAGGAGGGGAGGCAATTGCAACTAAGAAAAGAAGGGATATCTCTGAGAACAAATGTGTCCTCAAACCTTGCGTTTAAGACATTGAGATATAAATCCATATCTGGTCCTCAAAGCTTGCGCGAGAGGTATATATATATATATATATATATATATATATATATATATATATATATATATATATATATATATATATATATATATGGCCAGACGTTGAATGACTCGTTTTTCAAGCCCAGACTGGCGTCAACCGTCTAGGCAGAGGATTTTTGAAATTAACGCGTTATAACTTTGAAAATATTAAATTGAGAAATAAATTTTTAAAGTAAAAGTTGTAGGAAATTTGTCGACTGAAAAGTTAAGTTATAAGCGTTTTATTGTTTAAACAATTATTTAAACAATTATTAACAAAGATATAGGTAAAAAAGTCAATAAATGAATCCTAACAGTCGTATCAGTTGTAAACGGTGAATGAGACCAAAAAAAATTAACAAAAAAATGAGAAATTTTTTTTTAACAAAACAGGTGATAAATACAATTATCTATAATAAAGGACATGACCATTTTTAGCCTAAAGTAAATCTGCCCTTAACGAACTGGGCAGCTGTAATTGGGTGTCGCTGGTCTGGATACCGGGTCACTCGGACCATGATGGCAAAGTTGCGGCCGACGTGCTTGCCAGGAGTGGTGCCCAGAGATACTTTGTCGGACCAGAACCGGTGCTGGGGATAACATTATGCACAGCAAAACGCATCCATCTTAAAGACCTGGACAGAAAGAATGACAATCCAGTATTGGCAAAATCTTACAGGATTAGTTCACTCTAAGGCCTTCATAAATGGCCTGTCTGAGTCAAGGGCTAAAAAACTTCTAGAGTTAAACAGACAACAACTGAGTACTATAGTCGGCCTGTATACAGGGCACTGCCGCTTGCGTCACCACATGCACCGTATTGGAGTCGGTCAGGAGACCGAGTGCCAGCTGTGTATGGAGAGCGACGAGACAGCCGAGCACGTGCTGTGTTCCTGTCCGGCAGCGGACAGGACTAGATACCTGCTCTTTGGCAAGATAAAGCTTGCTTCGGAGGATCTGGATCAACTTTCGCCCACAAAAATTATCGACATCTGCAGGAGCCTGACTTTGTTGGGCGAAATATAGACTATTAGGCGTGAGCGACCTTATGGTCGCGGTGGAGGGACCGGTATGGCCCACTCACAATCAAACCTAACCTAACCCAACCTAACCTAAAGGGCTCCTTTATTCCCTGTACTATTGTATCGTCAGGAAAACATTACATCAAGTCTTTGAAGTGGCACCCAACATCCAGAGTAAACCACCAAATGTAGTTACGTGAAAAGTCCAGATCTTCTTTTATAATTTAAACCGGATGGGTTGTAGTCAACATTATAAGTGGTCCTTTTTGTGGTCTCCTTTTGTTCATAAAGGTCTTATTTTTGCCATACGAAAAGGAATGTATGTAAACCGTATATTGCAAGATAGCTTGCGGTAACATGAGAATTCGAAAGTATTTGTAAAAAAAAATTTTTTTGCACCTTAGTACCAGATTATGATCACCAGCTTCATCTGCTCTATGATATGCATTTCCAAAATTTTATGAGATCTTATCTAATGATTTATTTTATGTTTTCAGATATTCTGTTTAATATGTTTGTGCTTTTTAATAGCTTTTTTTATATTGTTGCCTCTTCACGTGGCTATATTAGCCGTGTTGACACTGACAGTCTGTGCTTTTGTGTTGATAACCATATGCGACATTTTGGCACAATGCTACTTAAGGCCGATTGGTTGGAACGCCTGGATTGTCTTTGCATGTGCTGCGGTCTTACTGTTCTTTGCATGCGGTGGATTGCTGATAGCCGTAATTATTGCGACTTTTAGTTATCTGCTTTTGTTTGGAATTATAATAGTTCTCATTACTGGACTGTTATTCCTGTTAGATTTGATTTACCTAATCATGTAAGTATTAAGTGTTTATTTTATTATATTAAGCATTAAGTACATAGACACAAATTGGGATTATCAGTGCTCATCACAAGTTCCAAACTAAACAAGGTTAATTATTTTAACCACCGTATTCCGGAAAGTTATAAAAAATTACAAAATAAATAATAAACTAACAAGTCCGGACGCAGCAAGTGCGTTATGCTAGTGAATTTTCATTAAAATGTTTTTAATAGTAGATATGTGTTTTTTTAAGAAATCAGGCATCAAATTTGGTTACTAGTATAACGTATATCGTAGAAACAATGTGCCATGTTTCATCAAAATAACTTTATTGTTTGAAAATGTACAAAAATTTCCGAAAGTAAACTTAAAGTGTTCCCGAAAAAACTGATTTCCTGGTCAACCTTATAGGTTAATGACAAATTGAGCTATTTAAATTTGAAGGATTTGATGAAAATTCGCTACCATAACGCGCTTGCTGCGTCCAGAATTTCTTTTCTTACAAACATGCATTATATTTCGATGGAAAATGCAAAAATTCAACAACATAAGGCGTGTTCGATTAAAAAAAAAGAAAGTTTGTATCACCAGCGACTTATGGGTCACCTGTGATTGTAATTTTTTTTATAAGATGTATCTCAAGACACCCTATAATTAATGTATAAATTTTTTTTTCGTATCTTGCATAATAACGGATATATTGATTTTTTACGAAAATTCGACGAAAATTATATAACATTAAACGATAAACTCTATACCTACGACTACTACCAAAGCATCAGGGAAAGGGTCTATTTGAAATGAATTTTCAGGAAACATTTTAGTAAAATGCAGGACAATGACGGTTGAAGCTAAGATTTCAGGCTTTGTAAAACACTCTTCTACATATAATTTCTTTCCATAGCTCGTATTAGTTTCAGGTTCTTCGCCTAACTGTTGCCAATTTTGACGTTTTAAATCGCGACATTGACGTTTCGAGGAAGACCCCAGTTTATTTTTCTTTAACTGCCTATAACTTTTTTGTCTTTTAACCTACAGAGCTAAACTTATATATATATATATATATATATATATATATATATATATATATATATATATATATATATATATATATAAATATATCAAAATTGAAACTAACCCCGGATATGTGTTCTAGGGGGCCTAATTAGCGCTCATTTGAAGAATTTTTTTCAAAATTCAAAAGTTGGGATCTTCTCATTAGTGTTTTTTTTAAATTCACTAATAAAATAGAACAAAAAATTATAAATTTAGAAAAACTAAACAAGTCTGTACGCAGCAAGTGCGTTATGGTGGTGAATTTTCATTAAAATGTTTTTAATAACAAATATGTCTTTTTTTTAAGAAAGCAGGCATGAAATATGTCTACCAGTATAAGCTATATAGAAGAAACAATGTACGATATTTCATCAAAAAGGCTTTATTGTTTGAAAATGTACAAAAATTTTCCGAAAATAAACTTAAAAGGTTCCAGAAAAAAGTGTTTCCTGGCCAACGAACCTTAGGTTAATAGCAAATTGAGCTATTGAAATTTGAAACTTTAGTGAAAATATGCTACCATAACACACATGCTGCGTCCAGTTAAAATTAAAATCGGTTGCAGAAAATAACAAGCACTTATGACGCCACGGGAAAAGTCTACGGCTGTATTAAATATGGGAGGGTTTCACTAAGTTAGGAAAATAACAAACAACACGATGCGCTATTTAAATTGAATTAGGTCTTAAAAGTTTTCATCTTGTCCTAATTTAATTTTTCATAAAAAAAACTCGCTAAAAGATTCATCGGAAGTACACAATCTAATCAGATAACGGTAAAATGGAATAAAACTATTTTTTTAAGTGAAGTCACTAACTGAGATTAGAGCGTGTGCTATAGGAGTCCATTATTAAATCCACATAGCTTCCATATTTTTCGGCCACTGTCGACATGACAGATGTGTGTACTAACAGGTATATATTCTTGTATATTAATTCTCTAAAGTCTTGACACCATACAATTTTTGTGTATAATTGATTATTTTTTTTTCATAACTTAACGAAATGAAGGAAACTGACGGCTGAGACACAGATCTAGGAGCTTATTAGTTATTTCGAGCCGTATTTTTAACTCATAAAGCGCTAATGTGTACTAATGTACGACTACCAGAATTATCAATTTTGACGTTTCAACTTTTTGTTAAATCCGAGGCTTGTAATTCCGTTGTCTTTTAACTTATATATCTAAATTCTGGTACAAAGAATATACTTTATGACAGAAACCAGCGCATCAAATTTGGTTACTATAGCTGTTTAATTTTCGGAGATATCATTTTTTTTCGAAAGAAAACCCAAAATTAACGCGGAAAACCTTCTCCGATTTTTCTGGCTAACAAACCTGACCAAGCGATTTACAAAAGGAAGGAATTTAATCAAAATCGGCAAATTAATTTTTGAGTTATCGGTGTGACACACACACACACACACACACTATATATAAATATATAAATATATATAAATATATATATATATATATATATATATATATATATATATATATATATATAATATATATATATATATATATATAATATATATATATATATATATATATATATATATATATATATAAATATATATATATATATATATATATATATATATATATATATATATATATATATATATATATATATATATATATATATATATATATATATATATATATATACATACAAAAATTGAAACTGCCTATTTAAAGAAATTTTTTCAAAATTCAAAAGTCGCGATCTCTTCATTAGTGAAACAATTAGGATAAAACAAAAAAGATAGCAGAGCAAGAAGAAACACTACCAATCAAGAAAATAGTTAGGTGTAAAATAGGGATTGGCAGGATATGTAACTTAGTGTAGATTGGACCCTGTGATGAGCACTGATAAGCACACTAGGATATATAACATAAAACTATTACAAAGAACATTTTAAACAAAAGAACCGAATATTACTAAAGGAAGGGCGGAAATAACATAAAGTTCATCAGGAAGGCTAGATGTATTCTCACCATAATTAGAACCGCAGACCGGTTTCGCTGTAATTAGAGCTCATCTGTACGGTATGCTAATTACAGTAAAAACATAAAGGAATACGGCTATAGTAGCCAGCCTCGCAGAACTTTGTGAGATATTCGTTTAATAACCACACCAAAAACAAAGTCCTCTCAAGCTCCAACGGCAGCAAACCCTTTTTGACTCTTGCTTAATCTATTGGGAATAATTTCTACAAGGGCACGTTCTCACTTCCTGTTTCAGGGGATGAAATTGTTTCTACCGCCCTGGGCAAGGCTGAACTTTTTGCCTCGTTGTTCACCGGCAATTCTACTCTTAACCCACCTCCAAATGTTCAACCACCAACAGTCCCCATGTCGGGCAAAAATTGACGGATATCATTTTCAAAACTAAAAAGGTACGAAATATGCTCTCTTCTCTTAATACCAGGAGAACCTCTGGCCTTGACGAGATCCCAGCAATTGTTCTCAAAAAGGCGCACCAGAACTTGCTTCTGTCCTGACTCGTCTGTTTCAGACATCTTACGATAGAGGCATATACCCTAGTAACTGGAAAGTTTGTCGAGCACAACCCGTCCCCAAGAAATGACCCAAAGCGCTTCCTAGCAACTACAGGCCTATTTCTCTCCTTTCAGTCATCTCTAAAGTGATGAAAATGTACATAAAGACCGAATTAATAAAATTTCTTGAAAAACACAGTCTAATCCACGAAAGGCAGTATGGATTCCGTCAGCGCAGATCTACTGCCGGCCTCCTTTCCTTTGTCACCCATTCTTGGAACAAGTCTATGGAACTACACGGTGAATCCCAGATTGTCGCTCTAGACATATCCAAAGCATTCGACCAGGTCTGACACGCAGCGCTGCTTAATAAACTTCCGGAGTATGACCTACCACCAAAACTCTGTACCTGGACAGCAAATTTCCTATCCAACCGGAGCATTTCTGTTGTCGTGGATGGCCATTCGTCTAAACTGTATCCAATTAATGCAGGAGTCCCTAAAGGTTCAGCTTTAGCACCTACTTTGTTTCTTCTCCACATCAATAACCTCTTGTCTAGAACATCCAACCCAGTTCACAGTTAAGCGGATGACAGCATCCTCCACTCAAATATACAATATTCTAAGCCTGCCTCTTTAGCCCAATTAGATGAGGAATGGCAGACTCATGGAGGTTCTGTCACTGTGGATCTTCAAAAAATATTAGACTGGGGAAGTGGAAATCTTGTACAATTCAACTCCATCAAATCTCAGTCTTTCTTTCTATCTCATAAGATATACACCAGCCCTAGACCCATCACAATGAACAACCACGTTATTCAAAGTAATGAGTCCTTTCCACTTGTTGGCATTTCTGTGGATCGAAATCTCAATTGGCACCAACATGTCACATTAATTGCAGAAGCGGCTGCTAAGAAATTAGGTTTCCTCTTCTGGGCTTGCAAATACTTTTCATCAGCTAATCTCTATACCTTATATACTTCACAAATAAGGCCAAACCTCGAATACTGCTCCCACATCTGGGGTGCCGCTGACGCTTCTACGCTCGCTATCCTGAACTCCATTCAGAAGAGAGCTATACGTCTCATCGGTGACCCTACCCTCACCCAAGGGCTGATATCACTTGCCTACCGACGTGCCGTTTGTGACCTCTCTCTCTTTTATAGATATCTGGACGGGCACTGCTCAGAGGAGCTTTCTTCCATAGTTCCTTCATCTCCTTCCCCCAACAGATCTACCAGGGGAACAGAGCGAATGCACCCTTTTACTGTCCAGGTCACCAGACATATAACATCTTCTTATAGCCGCTCTTTTGTCCCGATGACTTAAGTTGTGGAATTCCTTGCCGGCACATTTCTTTCCTTCTTCTCCAAACCTCAAAACCTTTAAGTCCAGAATTAACAAGTTGCCTCTTTTCTCCTTGTAGACACCTACGGCAAGATAGTATTTAGGCTGTAAGCCCTCGTGGTGTGTTGTTGAAATAATAAAATTGAAAATTTACAAAATTGTTAGTTGGTTGTACACAGTCTATTTTATAACCTTTTGTATTATGTGGAGCTGTCGTGACAACATACTACCTGGTTCCGCACCGAGATGGCGACGCTGTCGTACATCTTACAATGTTCTACAAATCTGGCTTCCATAACGGTATTCCTTAATAGGCGTGTTCTCGCTGTAATTAGTATACCGTACTGATGAGCTCTAACTAGAGCGAAACCGGTCTGCGGTTGTAATTATGGTAAGAATACATCTAGCCTTACACACATTGTCCCTATATTAGGGAAGAGATGAGTCAGGGCTGACAATCTACAAAATTGTTAGTTGGTTGTACCCAGTCCCTATTCTTTAACATTTTGTGTTATTTGGAGCTCACGTGACCACCACCTGGTTCCGCACCGATATAGCGACCCTGTCGTACATCTTACCATGTTCTAAGTTTATCGGTGTTTAACCATACCAGTGCCTTTCCCTTTAGCTAAATACGATAACCCCCCCCCCCCCCCCCCTTCTAACATTTTTTTGGCATAGTTTTATCTTAAAATCCCTTCTATTAAGTGTCTTGCAACGTTTATTAGCTTTTAAATACACTGAGGGTCACAACAAATCAAACATCACGCGTTAGTTAAGAAGTGATGCCATGTTCTTAGTTTTATTGTCATCACTTTTTTTAGACTAGAGCGATTAAATTACTGTTTATATATGATATGGTTCTGAACTTTTTATATTAACCGAAAACGTATATTACATCTAGGTCAAGTGTAAGATAAGATGAACCGCTGGAGCCTTTAAAACAAACAATTTTAAAATTTTCAGGTACATTTTAAGGGCCAAGAAACGCATTGGTCCTGATGAAGTAACCGAAGCGTGGACAGGTAATGTACACATTTTATTACAATAAAAATATATATATTTGATGAGGGATATTGTGTAAGACTAGATGCATTCTCGCAACAATTAGAACCGTAGACCAGTTTCGCTCTAATTAGAGCTCTTCAGTACGGCATACTAATTGTTGCGAGAATGCATCTAGTCTTACATACTTTGTCCCTATATTGGGGTAGAAATGGGCCAGGGCTGCCAATTTTCTAAATTGTTAGTTAGTTGTATACAGTCTCTGCTTTTTTTAACACTTTGTGTTATTTGGAGCTGGCGTGACAACATACTACTTGGTTCCGCAACTAGGTGGCGGCACGTCCACCACTCACTTAGTATTTTGGAGGAATATTCTGTTACACAATATTTTATTCAGTACGTTAGTGCTAAACTGTATTAGGTGGTGAAAAGCAAATTTTACAGTAGACCGCTTCAGAGGTGTTTTTCATAAGGTAATAAAATATGAATAAAAATGGTTTCTGGGCCACGCTATCTAGGATATTTTGTGATTGTTAGAGAATATATTGTAAGCATGCACAATACGTAAAAAGTACAACTTTTTTGTAAAACATGGTCATAACACATTTTACAAGATTCCAAAATACACTGGACCGACTCTCTTAATCAGCCTTTGTGGCACTGCACCCCCGGCAGGATAAGATAATGGTCACATAAGCCGATTATTGCGAGGCATATTTGTTTAGAAGGTCAAGGAAGTAAATGCGTATACAATATATATATATATATATATATATATATATATATATATATATATATATATATATATATAAATATATATATATATATATATATATATATATATATATATATATATATATATATATATATATATATATATAGCAAGTTGATGATTAGAATTACCTAAACAAATATGGTTGTAATGTAAATATTTTTTAGTGGGAATAAGATATTCATAGCTAAAGGTCATAGCTCACAAAACGCTTCTACACAATTCCAGTCAAGAAAACCGTCAGGCATTCAACGACGCAAGAGTCCTCTCAAGCTCCAACGGCAGCAAACCCTTCTGGATACTTGCTAAATCTATTGGGAATAATTTCTGCAAGAGCACATTCCCACCTCTTGTTTCAGAGGATGAAATTGTACAATACCGCCCTGGGCAAGGCTGAACTTTTTGCCTCGTTGTTCGCCGGCAATTCTACTCTCAATCCACCTCCAAATGTTCGACCCCAACAGTTCCCAATGTCACGCAAAAAATGACGGATATCATTTTCAACATTGAAATGGTACGAAATATGCTCTCTTCTCTTAATACCAGGAAAACCTCTCGCCTTGACGAGATCCCAGCAATTGTTCTCAAAAAATGCGCACCAGAACTTGCTCCTGTCCTGACTCGTCTGTTTCGGGCATCTTACAATAGAGGCATATTCCCCAGTAACTGGAAAACTGCTCGAGTACAACCCGTCCCCAAGAAAGGATCCAAAGCGCTTCCTAGCAACTACATGTCTATTTCTCTACTTTCAGTCGTTTCTAAAGTGATGCAAAAGTATATAAACACCGAATTACTAAAATTTCTTGAAAAACACAGTCAAACACGACAGGCAGTAGGGATTCCATCAGCACAGATCAACTACCGACCTCTTTTCTTTGTCACTCATTCTTGGAACACGTCTATAGAACTAAACGGTAAATCCCAGATTGTCGCTCTAGACATATCCAAAGCATTCGACCAGGTCTGGCACGCAGCGCTGCTTAATAAACTTTCGGCCTATGGCCTACCACCAAAACTCTGTACCTGGACAGCAAATTTCCTCTCGAACCGGAGCATTTCTGTTGTCGTGGATGGCCATTCCTCTAAACTGTTTTGAATTAATGCAGGAGTCCCTCAAGGTTCAGCTTTAGCCCCTTTAGCCGTCACTAGGCGGCTTTATGGAAAAACGTGGGGACTAAGACCTAGTATGGCCCACTGGCTGTACATAAGGGTTGTCAGAGATTCGTGAACACTGGTGTGGTGGCCTTAGTTGACACAATCCAGCGCCAAACAAAAACTAGGAAATATCCAAAGGATGGCTTGACTCGGCATCACAAGGGCCATGATTTCAACCCCAATAGCCGCCATGGAGATGTTGCTGGATCTGCCCCCCCCCCCCCCACACACTTAGTTATCATGGGGGAGGCCAGGCTAGGAATATACAGACTAGCCTGGAATGATAGATTGAAGACCAACCCAGGCTGCAGGGGCCACTGCAAGATTCACTTGATCGTGAAAAAACCCATGCTTGAAATGAGGTCAGACTTCGCGAACCCGTGAGTCTGCAGGGATAATAAGTTTACAGTGGTAATGCCCGACCGCGAGGCATGGCGGGGGGCCTACCACGGAACGCGCTCGTCTGGTTCACTGATGGATCCGGCGGGGAGCGTCGGACGGGGGCAGGATCAAGGGTAAGTCAAAGTATTTTCCTCGGAGCTCATGCAACGGTCTTTCAGGCCGAAATGTACGCCACCTTGCACTGCGTGCGAGAGATTATGAGGAGGGGCTACACCAACAAGCGAGCCCACGGGTAAATTCCAGGCTGGTAAGTGAATGCCGAAACGAGACAAGCGACCTGGGTGCGCAGAAAGAGGTCGCCCTCATCTGCGTGCCGGGTCACTCGGAGGGGTAAAGGCAATGAAAAAGCTGACAATCTCGCGAAGAGAGGATCAGCAGAACCATTTATGGAACCAGAATCGGTCCTGGGTGTATCGAAAGGTACGGCTAGGGGAACCATCAAGTCTTAGATCAGGGAACAGCACAAGGCATACTGGGCAGATTGTCCAAGGCTCAAACACAGGAAGTCATTAATTTGGCAACCTAGTCTCAAGAGAGTCGTGGGGCTGCTAAATCTTAGCAGAGGACAGGTCAGGAACATAACGGGACTCTTGACGGGACACATGGTCGTCAAGAAACACCTGCATTAAATGGGGCGGTTCGAGGGGGACCTGGCAATGCAGACTCTGCGGCGAGGGGGTGGAATCAGCCCAGCAAATCTTGTGCGAGTGTAAAGCTCTGGACCGCAAAAGACAACTGATCTAGGGAGAGTCTAGACCGGAGACAGAGCAATATAAAACTTCACCCTACCAATTGCTGTGCAGATCAGTTCAAGGCACAGTGATTTTGGAATGGGTGTAGTAGAAAAGACAAGAGACAAATAAGCCAAAGGCTGAAGTGATATTGAGGTGGCAAAGACGCGGACGAGCCCTAAGGAAAGAAAAAAAAACAGTAGTCGACAGATAAGCGCTTAAACTAAGCTGCTGGCGTCTGATGAACTCGACTATTGTTTTGTATTGCTGCAAATCATTCGAGACTGCTTCTTTGTGTTGTAAGCTTACACGGGTCCTGCGTATCCACATAGAAAAACTGTTCTTTAGTGGGTATAGTGGAATAGTGGAATAGTTGTTGAGAATTATATTTTTAAGTATATATTTCTTGGCGATTATAGTTGCTGTTCGTTTTCTGGTTTCTCAATAAAATGTATTGCTCTGTAGCACTTATATATTTAATGCAGTTCACAATTTGCTATCTTCGTACATACAAATCTAGTAAATTCGTGATAATGACAGTATGATGGAGCGGAAAATGTGAAAATTATGGATGGATAATTCGAGAAAATTCCATATTTGGAGTTAATATACTTCTGGTTGAGGTTTGCTTATTGTTGGAATTATATTTTCAGTTAAAACAATCGATGCCAGTTGTCAGTACCCAAGCAATTATGTATTGAAAAGAAATAAATATTCATGTACCTGCTCTGGGGCTGGCAAGAGAGTTTTTACAAGTCATGGAGGAACCTTCCACATGTCAAAAGATACAGCTCCAGTGTGTAGTCCAACCATGAGAACGTAAGTATTTCAAGTTATAGAGGAAAAAGGTTACAATTTAGTTTTAATTAAAATTATGATAGTGTGATGTCCCTATGCTTCCTAGCACCTCTGTATTACAGGACGAGGTAACACAGAGCATTTTTGGTAGAACTTTAATTAAAGCGTTTATTAGAAAAACTTAATTGTATAGCTTCTGCTTTCAACGTTCTTTCGTAGAAAAAATTCGCTAATGACGAGATCTATTACTTTTAAGCTCAGTTTCGCAAAGCTCGATTAAATATTTAACAGCCGGTTAGTTAATCAAAGCTTCAGACCACCAATCACAGACTATAATTCGGTTTTTTTCCATGACAACCAAATATTTTTAAGCTGTGATTGGTCATCTGAAGCCTTGATTAACTAACCGGCGGTGAAATATTTAATCAAGCTTTGTGAAACTGGGCATAAGACTTTTCCATTTTTCTTCAAATAAGCGCGAAATAGGCCCTCTAGAACCAATATCCAAAGGGTCAGTTGCAGCGTGTATGTGTTTGCACAGACAGCGCATAAAGCATTGGCAATGGCACACACAGCTTACTAGAGTACACTAGATTCTTGGTACTGAAATATTACCATTTACCCAAACTTCAAAAATCTCAAGCCAATTAAGTGTCAGGAGGTTGCGACAATTAGACGTATATGAAAGTACGTATACAGCGTTACTAAGCTGAATAAATCATTTTCGATTAATGAACAGGTCCGGTTCTGTTGTTTGGATTGTTATCTTTGTAATCAACGGCTCTTTCTTACATTTGTCCAAATATTTGGTCCATTATATGGGTGTAAACAAATAAGTTCCTTTTAGAAAATTAAAGGGGTATTTCATATATATATATATATATATATATATATATATATATATATATATATATATATATATATATATATATATATATATATATATACAACTTACATCTAGGACGAAACGAGGAACTTTGTCTGTAAGACGAATCCGGTATAAATTCTGTACGTCAGGTGCCGCCATACAACCACCAACGATCTTTTAAAATTATCAACCCTGCCACTATATTTCTATAAGGAAATATACGAATAATATAAAAATAGAGATATCAAGCTTATTATCCCCAGGGAAGTGTCATTGGCCCACTTTTGTTTACACTCTATGTAAACGATTTTCCGCAATTTATACAAGACGGAAAAGTCTTCATGTACGCCAATGACACTTCTATTGTTATCTACGGCAAGACGGTGGAGGAAACTGAATCAAAATTAAAATCAGTAGTACAATCTTTTGATGAATGGTGTTATAGAAATCGATTAATTTTAAACTATGACAAGACTTTTTCTCTTGAAATGCATAACTGCCACCGAAGAGAGAGGATGTGCGACAACACTATTTTGGTGAACCGAAATGCGGTGCAATTCAAAAAGGTGACAAAATTTTTGGGTGTTAGAATTGACAGTAGCTTGTTATATTTTATATAGACTAGATTGATCACGTGTGCAAGAAATTAAATTCCGCGTTTTATGCAATTTTGATGCTTAAAGATTCCTTAAGCTCGGAACATCTGCTGAAAGTCTATTACGCGGCTGTCTATTCACATCTGAGTTACGGTATCATTATCTGGGGCCAATATTCGGACTGCCATAGAATATTTGTGCTACAGAAACGAATCCTGAGATTAATATACAATCTACCTTATGGGCACTCTTGCCGTGACATTTTTAAGAAAAATAACATTATGACGTTAACATTAGTTTATTTGTTCCATCTGTTAACTTACATTCATAAAAACAAGAGAAAATTTGTTATTAACTCTGATTTTCATGGGTACAACACTCGTGAAAAAGATACTTTTCACCTGAATAAATGTCACCATCCTTTTTTTAAGAAGTCGCCATGTTATGCGGGTTGCTTTTTGTATAACCAGCTGTCTTGTTCTCTGAAGGACACAAATTGTACAAAAAAATTTAGAAAGCAACTGAAGGTTGCTTTAATTACTCATAGTTTTTATAGTTTTTTTAATTTTGTGAAGCTGCACTGTGAACGTATCTTTTTCGCTGTGATGTAAAGCTCGTTGGATTTTAGATTTTTGGGCACGTATCTTTGATAAGTTGTGATACGTTTTTTTGTCTTGAGCTACATCTTAAAAAATATTTCTACAATCATAGGATGGCCCATAAGTCGTTGGTGATACAAATTTTCTTATTTTTTTAATCAAACACGCCTTATGTTATTGCATTTTTGCATTTTTCATCGAAATATAATGCATGTTTGTAAGAAAAGAAATTCTAGATGCAGAAAGTGCGTTATGGTAGCGAATTTTGATCAAATGCTTCATATTTGAATAGCCCAATTTGCTATTAACCTATAAGGTTGACCAAGAAACGAGTTTTTGCGGGAACACTTTAAGTTTACGTTTGGAAATTTTTGTAAATTTTCACACAATAAAGTTATTTTTATGAAACATGGCACATTGTTTTTACCATATAGGTTATACTGGTAACCAAAATTGATGCCTGCTTTCTTAAATAAAAAGAAAACAGACATATTTGCAATAAAAACATATTTAAGAAAATTCACTACCATAACGCACTTGCTGTGTCCCGAGTTTTTACTCTTATTCTCTGTGATTGACAAGTTTATCAATAAAGTATTATTATTATTATTATTATTATTATTATTATTATTATTATTATTATTATTATTATTATTATTATTATTATTATTATTATTATTATTATTATTATTATTATTATTATTATTATTATTATTATTATTATTATTATTATTATTATTATTATTATTATTATTACTGTAAACACATACTAGTTTCGCTCCTATTTGAGCTCAAATAAGAGCGAAACTAGTATGTGTTTCCAGTAATAAGCTTGATACATCTATTTTTATATTATCACACTCATCACCACATAAATAAAGAAAATCTGAAGCTTATCAAAAATGTTCGACAACCAGTGAAATTAGATGCATACGAGAGTGCTCGTCACAGGTTCCGATCTTAACTCACCCAGTATATAAAATTCTCGTGCTTCTTATGCTAAAAATTAAATATTGAGTTAAGAAATTTAAAATAGGTTATTACAGTAGAATAATGGTATAAAAGGATGCCTAACTATTTCAATATGTGAAAACTGGAACCTGTGATGAGCACTGATAAGTACACTTGGAGAACCAAAATTATCACAACACATATTTCAAAGACCTTACGATCGTTTCGCTGACAATCTCAGCGTCATCAGAGGATGAAAAATTCTAAATTAAAATCAATTGCTACTGTGTATTTATATCACACCTAGGTAACGAACTAACCCGAAGTAAAAATTTTAGTCGGCGACCATCGTTTATCTATTGTGTCAATATTGAACGAACGAGGTCGAAGAACTACTTTAGTCTTCTGGTTGACAAATTTATGAGCTTTTATGTAATCTTAGGATAATGGGCTAAAAATGAAAAGTACCGAGATATTTAAGGAAGCTACACGTTCTTTTTTATCTAGAAATTTAACTATGTGGACATTGAAGCAACTAAAGAAAGCCGACATGCACATCTGGCGAACATACAATAACAGCCGCTCATCTCCTTTAAAAAACAAACCTGGTGTTTGGCTCAAAATGTTAACTTAAACTAAGGATAAATAATGCAACTAAAATTCTACATAAAAACAAGTATTTATATTGATTTTTAATTCTACGTAAAAACAAGTATTTATATTGACTTCTTAGATTCAAATAAAACGAAAGGGGGTCTTTAAGTCGATAAAATCGTTGAGCTTAGTATATGTGTAGACCGGCCGACTTATTGACAATAATTTATTATTCTGCCAGACAAATCAGGAGTGTTTAGCTGGTGAAATGCAAAGTGAAAATAAAGGGCTTGAAATTAAAGGTGTTGCACGATTTAATGAAGTTTTGTTGTTAATCTACCTTGATATATAAATACTTTCAAAGGAATCAAGCATAGTTTGATGTCTAATATTTTTGAAAAGTTTTAGATTTTCTTTGTCAGTGTGGTGATTATTATCCCATATTTGTTGTGCCACACATGGTTTGTCTACCGTACCATATCGTAAATGTGCGAGATGTTCACGAAATCTGGTGGCTATGTTTATCTTGGTTTGACCCACGTATCTAAGATTGCAATCTTTGCAAGTTATCTCATAAATACCCGACATTTCAGTGGCTTTGTCTTTGTCTTTCGTATTACCAAACAAAATTTTTAAACTACTTTTCGTGGAACACAACATATATGGGATAATAATCACTACATTGGCAAAGAAAATTTGAAACTTGTCAAAAATGTTAGACATCAAACTATGCTTGATTCCTTTGAAAGTGTGTATACATCAAGGTCGATTAAGAACAAAACAATTCGTGCTATCGTATCTAACTCTTTCAAACTGTAAGAGATTCTGGCAAATTATGAAGTGACGAAATATGTAATTAAATAATGTCATACAACATTTTAATGTCAAAATAGGCAAGGGACGATTCGCAAACTTGGTGGGAGAACATGGACTGGGCAATCAGAATGACAGGGGAGACAGGCCGCTGGAATTCTGCCAATGCTACGAAATCGTAATAACCAATACTTGGTTTAAATTACCCCCTCGAAGGCTCTACACGTGGACTTCGCCCCAACATACCTCTAGCAGAATTGTACGCAATCAAAGTGATTATATCTTGATTAATCAAAGGTACCGTAATACTATCAAAAGCGCAAAAACATATCCAAGTGCTGATGCCAACTCTAATCATAATCCCGTTGTGGCAAACTTCCACCCCAGATTAAAGATAATAAAGAAAACTAGATCCAAAACTAAACCCAACACACAAAGCCTGAGAAATTTAACAACTAGAGATAATGTCACTACAGAGTTAAATAAGTGTCTCTTAGAAATACACTGTCAACAAGCAAGCACTACAACAGATACAAACAACATATTGAAACCTATAAAGCAAATACTGATCAACACCACGGAAACACAGTTACCAAGAACACAGGGGAACAGAAAGAAGGATTGGATGACAGCGGAGATACTAAAATTGATGGACGAACGAAGACGATAAAAGAACAGAAATACAACGGGATACAAACGACTGAACAGTGAAATAAGAGCAAAAATAAAGGTAGCAAAAGAGAACTGAATGAATGAGAGATCTAGGGTAATAGAGGAACTACAGGACAGATATGATTTTTTCAATATGTACAGAGAAATTAGGGAATTTACGCATAGCGACAGGAAACATTCACAACATCTACTAGAGGACAACAACGCACATCTAATACAGAGCACTGAAGATAAATTGAAGAAATGGGAAAGTTATATCAAGAACCTATTCGAAGAGGACAGAACTCTTAGTCGAGAACGACGAAGGCCCGACATTTCTGAAGAGGGAAGTAGAAGTCGCCATACAGCTTAGAATCAATAAAAGCCCAGGACCCGACGAAATTTACCCGGAGATATTGAAACTGAAAAACGAGAACAACCTAGACTTATTTGTCTCCCTGTTTAATAAAATTTACGAGACAGGAAGAATACCAGACGAATGGATGAGGTCGATCTTCGTACCCTTGCCAAAACAACCACATTCTCACAGATGCGAGGACTTTAGGCTGATAAGTCTTATGAGCCATGCCCTTAAGATTCTATTAAAAATATTACATAACAGGTTATTTAGCAGATGCGAAGCAGCGATAGGACATGGCCAGTTCGGTTTTAGGAGTGGTATGGGGACAAGAGAAGCGCTGTTTAGCCTACAAGTGTTGTGCCAGAAGTGTTACGATCAGCACAGGGACATCTTTCTCTGTTTTGTCGACTTTGAGAAGGCCTTCGACCGAGTGAAGCATCCGAAATTGATAGGCGCCCTACGAAATATAGGTCTAGTTGGCAAGAGCTTAACATTGATCAAAAACTTATACCGGTACCAAGTGGCCAAAATTCGAATAGAGGGCGAAACTTCCAACAGCATAAATATTGGGAAAGGAGTAAGACAGGGATGCGTATTGTCACCGATGTTGTTTAATCTGTATTCCGAGCTTCTGTTCAAAAAGGCTCTTGAGAAAGTTAATCACGGTATAAAAGTAAATGGCGTTCGGATAAACACTATTAGATACGCCGACGACACCGTGTTAATGGCAGATACGGATACCGGCTCCAAAATATTCTAGATTAGCTACATGAGACATGTTCGGAATTTGGAATGCGGATCAACGAGAGGAAAACGAAAATAATGGCAATTTAGAGGAGACAGAATGTACTTATACCCTTCATTATAAATAATAACATATTACAACAGGTCAACCATTATAAATACTTGGTATGCTGGATAGACAGCCAATTAAACCTAGAAAAAGAATTAAATTCCAGAATTGCACAAGCCAAAAGCTACTTTACAAAAATACGAAGCCTTCTTTGCGATTCGCATCTCGACATAAACCTACGGTTAAGGTTAGCAAAATGCTACATATGGTCAGTCCTTCTGTACGGAGTAGAGACATGGACCTTAAAAATAACGAGCATGAATAAACTGGAAGCTTTCGAGATGTGGGTCTATCAGCGCATACTAAAAATACAATGGACAGTAAGAGTGTGAAATGAAGAGGTCTTACGTAGAGTGAACAGAGACAGAGAGCTTCTCCAGGTTGTCAAGCGGAGGAAGACATCATATCTGGGCCACTTATTGAGCAATCCCAAATATTATATCCCCCAGCTAATAATTAAAGGTAAACTAGAGGAGAAAAGAAGTGTGGGCAGAAAGAAACTGTCATGGCTAAGAAACATAAGATATTGGACAGGTCTGGGCTTTGAGGACTTGATGTGAGCGGCGAAGGAAGCTCTGAATTTTAGGAAACTTATTCGTGAATGTAGTCAGCGAGTAATTTTGAATACATTCTGTGACAAAAAAGTATCAAATTATGGTTTCGCAGTAACATTGTATTTTCTTTATAAAAGCGATTTTTCCATAAAATTTCTTTATTGCCTTCCTTAGACGTTGGTATTCTTATTACGTAAGATTCTTTTAATTTAAAGGTTTAATTTGGCCAGTTAATCAAGCTAGAAATTATAAATATTATAATTTTATTGAATCTTACCCTTAGATTAGGTATATTAATGCAATTTGGTGGGAATGTTATTTTTATAGTGCTTTAATATGTACCAAACTTAAGATTCTAGCTGTAGAGAAAATTGAGTTGAGGTAATTAAAATAGTTTTGTTAAAAGTCGCTTATATAACGCACTTGATGCGTTCTGAGTTTTAGTAAAAATATTGCGTTAACAATGATTTATAGATTGATTAAGATTTTTACACAATTTTATTCTAATTTTTGGGTAGTTGCACATCCAGGACGGTCGCTATATCGACAAGGGTCGTTCCAAGAACCATTCCATCCCAGGCTGGTAGTCCAAGACAAGGTGATGTTGAAGGAAGGGGTACGTACATTTATTCATTTTTTCTTTCACAATTTATTAACAGAAACACGTTATTTTAGGTATTATCACTATGGCTACTTTGACAACATAAAAACATAAGATTCTAACTTATGATTAGTAAAATATAAAAGTCCAAGATAAATGAAAACGCAAGTTAATGTCTTTAAATAGTTAACAAAACAGTCACATAGCCTTGGTTATTCTTGCAAATTTAACAGCTTAAATAGATTTTTATTCTTAGGTTAGGTAGCTAAAGAGAAACTAAATTACGTACTTGGGCATACAATGAATAAAACAACTTCCACATACCACCTCTTGCCTTAGTTTGTCTTCCAGTCTCTGGGCTGTTGGACGATCTCATCGATTTCGCTTGGCGAGACTTCATTAAAATAAAATCTTCAAAATCTTGTACGTTCTCCTCATAGGTCAGTCGTTCCTCAAACGGCCTTTTTCCAAGTAATTCTACAAGGCCATCTCTTCTGATGGTTTTAACTTGAAGTAGTTTACTTGCAAGTCTATCGATATCTTCTAGATGTAATTTCAGTAATTTGACTGTTTTTTCATGTGCAATATCCATTATCTTTTCAGCTTCACAGGTGGCTAGCTTCCATTCCTTTTTCGTGTAAGGCATATTTTTATTTGTTTCGTCCCTAATATATCTTTCGAAATAATCTATTGCATATTCTTGCGCTTCTTTAGTATCAGTGAAGGTATCAGTATATTTTATCTTCCCCAAAAATAACTCCACCGCAATTTCGCCTGCCAGTAACACGCAAATAAACTCAATTAAATATTGCTTTGTTCTTACTATTCTGTCTTTTTTTAACAATTGCATGTAACCCGTTGCCATTGTTGTTGGCACAATGGTCACCTTCATTACAGGACATACCTTTTCAAGAAACCAACTTGCAACAGTGTGTCCAGCTTCATGATAAGCGACCAATATCATTAAGTCACGTGGTAAGCCATACACCTTTTTACAATCTTCAGCGCGAATTATTTCTACAGCCATTTTGAAATGTTCTTTTGTCGTCTTTTTGGCACCGTTGGCAACAGCTTTTCTACATACCTTCACGAGATTATATTCAGAATAGTCACACGTCAAAACCGCCAGCTCCTTAGCCAACTCGATTTTGTCTAAATTAATTTCTAATGGACACAACAACGCTTTGATGAATTTGAAACGTTCTTTTATATTTAGTTCTCGCGTACCTGACCATCTGTACCAATCACTCGTTTTATACAATGCTTTCTCGTGTATATCCATTGGAATTGATTCAGTTGAAAGAGAATCAGTCGTTGTGATGTTACGCCTGCTCATTTTAACAAGTAATCAGAAGAACTAAGAACTCTCACTGAAACACCACTTATAATTTTAAACTGTAAGCAGCTTTTCGTTTTAAAATACAACAACCAACAGTTTACATTGATTTATTCACAATAGTGATTAGAAATTAACTCTGAAATGTTCAAATAAATGTATTAGTATCGAAATGATAACGGATAAAACAGAAAACTTTGCGTAATGTCACTGTAATAATAGATAACTGTACAGTGTTTATAGCTGTCATGTTTATTATATCATTGTTGCCAAATTATATAATAGTTACGCCAGTCACCACCATTGAAATAGATATAATGTCTATTTCAATGGTCACCACTCATCACGGCCCTCTATAGTTGATCTATATGTTAGGACTTTAAATTTATTCAATGATGTTTTATACCAAATTCCATAGATAGCTTTATTTGTCTATATCCAAATCAATTTATGTTATTGCATAGGCAACCCGCACAGCCTGCTTGCATATTGAGTAATCTAATATCTGTAAATTTTTAGACCTTGCATGCTCATATTCAAGTGATTCAGGTACTTACAAATTTCTCGCAAGGAATTAATTTATTATCATCTATCATTCCATCCATTTTATTATTACTATGGGTAAAACATTTTGAAGTATACCTGTTTATTATTTGGAGGTTAAATTCGTTTCATATTTAGACAAGTAAGGGAAACAACAACAACAAATCAACTAAAAAGAGGTTATGCGAAAATAGACATTGTTTATATTCTCATAGTGATGGGTTGTTATTTAACAGTCTGTTATATTTAAACTGTTGTCGAGCCGAAACAGTAACAACCTGTTATGGATATATACAAATAACAGGTACAGTGGAGGGGATGCTGTTGCGCTTTACACTAGAACTCGGAGTCGTATCTGTTTCTGTTGTCGTGTCTGTTTCTGTTGCACTGCTACGATGAAGCAACTTCTGTTTTCATCCGCAACTGTTATAACAGGATGAATGGACATGAGACTGGGAATGGGGTATATAGTATAGAGCGGACTTTACTTCATAACATACTACTGTTTTCATCCGCAACTGTTATAACAGGATGAATGGACATGAGACTGGGAATGGGGTATAGAGTATAGAGCGGACTTTACTTCATAACATACTACTTTATACTAGTGTGCTCACAGCTTTGGGAACGTAGGGTCGTCGGTACAATGAAACTCAATGAAACTGTTAAATTTTGACAGGTTGTTGATTCACACAAAACACACACATATATTTACAATTTATAAACAAACACAAAATATGAAAAATTAAATAAAATCAACGATGTTTCTTTTTTTCTTTGAGAAAAATTGTCTTACACTAAAACAATACTTTTCTAACAAAACACTTTT
Source organism: Tillus elongatus (assembly GCA_964006375.1). Taxonomy (NCBI): domain Eukaryota; kingdom Metazoa; phylum Arthropoda; class Insecta; order Coleoptera; family Cleridae; genus Tillus; species Tillus elongatus. The sequence continues at coordinate 138,150,699 of OZ023268.1, read as the reverse complement.
AAAGTTCTGAGTTTTTGTTGATGAACATTATTTGACTGACTTTGGTCGACGAAAGTCTGTTACGTTACTGATATGTATACAAATGTACAGTTATGCTTTAACATGAGTCCTTAGCAGGGTTGCAATATTAGAAATTTTCGTTGTGCTGATATCTAACTTAAAATTGTGCCGATAGAGGGTCGATTTGTGCAGGCTACTGTAATTTTAAATTTGGCGCCAAAGTATTACTATTAAATCAGGAGAGGCACAATCTTCGAAGTGTATGATTCATAGATATATGTTTTCCTTGTCTATGGTATGATGCATTTGATTCAATTTAACGCGGCAACTTTGAATCACTTCTATTCACTAATGAAGTAAGTACATATAGCGTTTCAAATTTGTCATTGCTAGCGTTAATTTGAAAGAAAAAAATAATAAACGAAGATTTTGGCTAAACCTTATAATAAATATATTTTTTATTTAGATTATTAAAATTTGTACTTAGATGACACTCATATAACTTAGCTTTATAGCAATTTCATCGCACTTAGCAGCAGCATTATTATATTATTGGCAACCACACTGAATTTTTTAGCACGAATTATGCCTTTATTTGCCTTGTTGACTAAACTTGCGTCTTGCGTCGCAATAATAAATAAAATAAAAATAAATTATAAAACTAGAAATTTAGAAATACAAACTCCAAATCTAACGATGACGTATGACATGTGACATGACGTAATGACATGCAATAACTTGACAGATGCCAGAAGGTCAAGGGCAGTAAATATAAATTTTTTGATTTGCATCCCTGTTTACCTTGTTTTTTGGGATGTACGTTGAAGGCTCTAGCAAATTTTAAAATACAACTAATGGTGTAAGGTGTATGCAACTCTCTATAAGCTAAATTAATATGAGTTATTATAGTTAATAAAAATGGGCTGATTTCTTATTGCATTGGGCTGATTGTGCTGCAAAGGGGAAATTGTGCTGGTTTTCGCACAATTGTGTCGGAAATTGCAACCCTGGTCCTTAGGTATTATATTATATTAGGTAGTTTCTTTGCTCATTCTTCTTTGCCTTATGTAACTAATAAATCAATATTCCTTTTTACTTTTCACTTTGTAAATCTAAGTAATAGGTCCGATTTTAAACATCTTTTTTTTATTACTACTGCAAAATAAAAAATCGCTGAAACTTAAAAAATCTCAGAAACAGTACCAATTTTAATGAAATTATAAAAATATTCCCTGTACCCGGTATAGTTGAAACCAGACACACTTCGCCCTATAGGTAGAGAGAAAAAAATTAGTTTTAATTTTTTTTTAAATTATTTATTTTATTTTTTGCTTACAATAATTCATGTATTTCATAAGTCTCATTTTCAAGGAAAAGATGGCTATAGAGGTTTTCAAGCTCAGTGATTAACTAATACTTAATTAGTAAAGAAAATTCGAAAGAAATTCTGCATTGTTGAATTTTTTACCAAATTATTATTAGTCATGAATACCCAAGAAAAAAACCTCCATCATTTTTTTAATAAAAAATTAATTAATTGTTTTAAACATTATACAAGAATATTTTTTATTTTAAACATTACCCAACTACACCACCGGACGAGTTCAGCTACTGTTACTACGTCTACGTGGAATGCTTAATAATTCATAATTCATACTGTTATTTTCAACCTGTTATATTTAACTGTTATTTCTAAATAACAGTAACAGTTGCGACCTGTTACAGATATATAACAGTTTTTCCCATCACTATATTCTCATTCTAATGTTAATCTGTCATCCCATGATATAACGGCTTGGAAGTGTTTTAGTGAATTTTCGTAGAAAAAAATCACTAATTGGGAGATTCCGATAACTCAAAAAATAATGGGCCGATTTTGATAAAATTTGGCATGTACCTTCATTTTGTAAATGGCTTGGATAAGTTCGTTAGTCAGGAAAATCAGACTAGGTTTTCCGAAAAAAATTTAAGTTTTCGTTCGAAAAAAAAATTTATTTCAAAAAATAACGGGCCTACTTTTATAAAACTTGGCACGTACCTTTCTTTTGTAAATGGCTTGCACAAGTTTGTTAGTCAGGAAAATCAGACTAGGTTTTCCGAAAAAAATTTAAGTTTTCATTCGAAAAAAATTTTTATTTCAAAAAATAACGGGCCGATTTTGATACAATTTGGCATGTACCTTCCTTTTGTAAATGGCTTGGACAAGTTTGTTAGTCAGAAAAATCGGGCAAGGTTTTCCGGAAAAATTTTGAGTTTTCAGTCGAAAAAAAATTTTATCTAAAAAAATAACGGGCCGATTTTGATAAAATTTGGCATGTACCTTCCTTTTGTAAATAGCTTGACAAGTTTGTTAGTCAGGAAAATCAGGCAAGGTTTTCCGGAAAAATTTTCAGTTTTCAGTCGAAAAAAAATTTTATCTCAAAAAATAATGGGCCGATTTTGATAAAATTTGGTATGTACCTTCCCTTTATAAATGGCTTGGATAAGTTCGTCAATTAGGAAAATCGGATAAGGTTTTCCGGGAAAATTTGGAGTTTTCATTAAAAAAAAAATTATCCCAAAAAATAAAAAATTCTGGACGCAGCAAGTGCGTTATGGTAGTTAATTTTCATAAAAATGTTTTTAATAACAAATATGTGTGTTTTTTTAAGAAAGCAGGCATCAAATTTGGTTACCAGTATAACCTATATAGTAAAAACAATGTGCCATGTTTCATCAAAATAACTTTGTTGTGTGAAAATGTACAAAAATTTCCAAAAGTAAACTTAAAATTTTCCCGAAAAAACACGTTTCTTGGTCAACCTTATAGGTTAATAGCAAATTGAGCTGTTCAAATATGAAGCATTTGATCATTCGCTACCATAACGCACTTGCTGCGTCTATAATTTCTTTTCTTACAAACATGCATTATATCTGGATGGAAAATGCAAAAATGCAATAACATAAAGCGTGTTTGATTAAAAAAAAAAGAAAATTTGTATCACCAACGACTTATGGGCCATCCTGTGATTGTAGAAATATTATTTTAAGATGTAGCTCAAGACACCCTATAATTAATATATACAAATTTTTTTCATATCTTATATAATAATGGATATATTAAGCTTTATTGATTTATTACGAAAATTCGACAAAAATTATATACCATTAAATGATAAACTCTATAGCTAAGGCTACTGCCAAGCATCAGAGAAAGGGTTTATTTGAAATGACTTTTCTGCAAATATTTTAGTAAAATGAAGGACAATGACGGTTGAAATTAAGACTTTAGGGTTTGTAAAACATCCTTCTCGAGACATTTTATTTCTATATCCCGTACTAGATTCAAGTTATTTGCCTAAATGTTGCCAATTTTGACATTTTAAATCGCCACTTTGACGTTTTGAGGAAAACCCCAATTTATTTTTCTTTAAATGCCTATAACTTTTTTGTGTTTTGACTTACATAGCTAAATTTTGGTAGGTAACTTACCTATAAGGATATAAACCGGCGTACCAAATTTAGTTGCCCTTACTTTGTTAATTCCGGAGATATAATTTTTTTTTTGAAAGAAAACACAAAATTTTCCGGGAAAACCTAGGCAGATTTTGCAGGCATCCTAGTATAACCTAGATAGTAGAGACAATGTGCCATGTTTCACCAAAATAACTTTATTGTTTGAAAATGTACAAAGATTTCCGAAAGTAAACTTAAAGTGTTCCCGAAAAAACTGGTTTCTTGGCCAATGGACCTTATAGGTTAATAGCAAATTTGAAGTATTTAATAAAAATTTGCTACCATAACGCATTGCTGCGTCCCGAACGTCTTTTCTTACGAACATGCATTATATTTCGATGGAAAATGCAAAAATGAAGAAATGCATTAACATAGAGCGTGTTCGATTATAAAAAAAAAAGAAACTTTGTGTCACCAACGAGAATTTTTTTCTGCATTAAACTACAGGAGTTATTTTTGTCGATAGATAGGTTCAGAATGACGTACTGAATGTAAAAACACAAAATCCTTACAAATTAGGAGCGCGGAAGTGCCGCCATTTTGAGAAAAACCGTTTCGACCTATATCTCTCTATATATTTTCGTAACCCTGCACTTTAGACCAAAAAAAGGTAATGACCTTTATTGTAGATAATTGTATTTTTAGTCTTTTTTGTGAAATATATTTTTTTTGTATCTCTAACCGTTTACAACTTATACGACTATAAGCATTCATTTATTGACTTTTTTACCTATATTTATTTTAATAATTGTTTAAAAAATAAAATGCCTATAACTTAACTTTTCAATCGACAAATTTTCTAGAACTCCTACTTAAAACTTTTTTTTCTAAAATTATTCTTAGTGCATTTTCTTTAAAAAAAATTCACTAATGAGGAGACCCCGACTTTTGAATTTTGAAAAAAAAATTTGAAATAGGCGCTAATTATGCTAATTATCCGGGGTCAGTTTCGATTTTTATATGTATATATATATATATATATATATATATATATATATATATATATATATATATATATATATATATATATATATATATATATATATATATATATATATATATATATATATGTATCACACCGATAACTCAAAAAGTAATGGGCTGATTTTAATTAAATTTGCTGAATACCTTCCTCTTGTAAGTGGCTTAAGTTAGCCAAGAAAATCGGCCCAGGTTTTCCCGGAAAATTTTGTGTTCTCTTTCGAAAAAAAATTATATCTCTGGAAATAACACAGTAGGGGCAACTCAATTTGGTACACGGTTTTACGTCATTATAGGTAAATTACCTACTAACATTTAGGTCTGTAGTTTTAAAGACAAAAAAGTTATAGGCATTAAAAAAAGGGGTTTTCCTCAAAACGTCAAAGTCGCGAATTAAAACGTCAAAATTGGCAACATTTACGCAAAGAACCTGAAACTGATATAAGCTATGGAAAGAAAATGTCTCAAGGAGAATGTTTTACAAAGCCTGAAGTCTTAGCTTCAACCGTCATTGTCCTTCATTTTACTAAAATATTTCCAGAAAAATTTGTCGATTGAAAAGTGCAACATTTAACGCGTTATAACTTTGAAAATATTGATTTTAGAAAAGAAAGTTTCTAGTGAAAATTGTAGAAAATTTGTCTATTAAAAAGTTAAGTTATAAGCATTTTATTTTTTAAACAATTATTAACAAAGATATAGGTAAAAAGTCAATAAATGAATGCTAATAGTCGTATAAGTTGTAAACGGAAAGTGATACAAAAAAAATATTTTACAAAAAAGATGAGAAATGCAATTATCTACGATAAAGGTCATTACCATTTTTGGCCTAAAGTGCACGGTTACGGAGATATAGGCCGAAACGGTTTTTCTCAAAATGGCGGCACTTCCGCCCTCCTAATTTGTAAGGATTTTGTGTTTTTACATTCAGTACGTAATTCTCAACCTATCTATCAAAAAAAAAATAACTCCTGTAGTTTAGTGCATTATGGACAAGAGTAACGGGCTCCTCTATTGCCTGTACTAAAAAGGGTCTATTTGAAATGAGTTTTCTGGAAATATTTTAGTAAAATAAAGGTTAATGACGGGCTTCAGGGTTTGTAAAGCATTCGTGCGACATTTTCTTTACATAACCGCATTAGTTTCAGGTGCTTTGCCTAAGTGTTTCCAATTTTGAAGTTTTAAATCGCGACTTGCTGCGTCCCAAATTTTGTTTGTCTTTTAAGGTACAAAGCTAAATTTTGATACGTTATTTACTTTTAATAATATAAATTCGTGTACCAAATTTGGTTGCCCTTAGTATACACAAGTGAAATTCATCCTCATTTTTGTGTCTGAAGAAGCTACGTCGTGGCACAAAAGCTGTTATCTATGGATGTTAATTGCACTTGTTGATATTACCTGGGATACTTTATTATTTCACTAACTGAATAAACTATATGATACATTTAACTATAATACAATTACAACAGTACATGAGTACATAACAGATAACTGACCGAGCGTGGAGGACGTGTGTTCACTGTAGCGGTTGGTAGAAGAGAGAGATCGCTCTGGTGTTTCTTCGTTGCTGTAGATCTTGACAGCTGGCTGTCGCAGAACATAACGTAACGTTTAACTGTCAAGAGTATTTATGCAGAAACACAGAGTAGTGTTGACGGAAACACTGCGGTCGGAACCACCGCCACATTATCCAATATTAATAAATCGTAAAACTTACATTAATTTGTTTAATTAATTAATCTATATCTGCAGTTTGTTACTCAATGATTTGCAGCTTGTCAATCTGCTCCACCGTGCAACTCCTACATTGCAGAAAAGCCAATGGATGGTTCCTCTCCAAGAACAGAAGTAGCAGTATGCAAAAGAGAAAATCGGTAAGAAATTTTAATTTAATGTTTTATTCTAAAAAACCATTTACACCTATATTTAAATATAATAGGATCAAGTGCTGTAATACTACGACTCGCAAAACGTCACCGAAACTATCCAAGCTGGCATGTAATTATTTATTCCACGTACACAGAAAACCTCTTCAGCCACTCAAAAGCGCTGGTTCTCTAAATCCTGTGACAAGGCCAGATTTGAAAAGGTCAAAGCGCACAAAACGCATCTACACAATCCCAGTCAAGAAAACCGTCAAGCATTTAACGAGCAAGAAACCGCTATGTTCGCATTCTTTCTGAGGCAACAACCTCGTTTAATAACCACATCAAAAACAAAGTGCTCTCAAGCTCCAACGACAGCAAACCCTTCTAGACTCTTGCTAAATCTATTGGGAATAATTTCGGCAAGAGCACATTTCCACCTCTTGTTTCAAGGGATGAAACTGTTTCTACCGCCCTGGGCAAGCCTGCACTTTTTGCTTCGTTGTTTGCCGGCAATTCTACTCTCAACCCACCTCCAAATGTTCAACCACCAACAGTCCCCAATGCAGCGCATAGAATGACGGATATCATTTTCAAAACTAAAAAGGTACGAAAGATGCTCTCTTCTCTTAATACCAGGAAGGCCTCTGGCCTTGACGAGATCCCAGCAATTGTTTTCAAAAAATGCGCACCAGAACTTGCTCCTGTCCTGACTCGTCTGTTTCAGACATCTTACAATAGAGGTATATTCCCTAATAACTGGAAAACTGCCCGAGTACAACCCGTCCACAAGAAAGGATCCAAAGCGCTTCCTAGCAACTACAGGCCTATTTCTCTCCTTTCAGTCGTTTCTAAAGTATATAAACACCGAATTACTAAGATTTATTGTAAAACACAGTCTAATCCACGACAGGCAGTATGGATTCTGTCAGCGCAGATCAACCTCCGACCTCCTTTCCTTTGTCACCCATTTTTGGAAGAAGTCAATGGAACTACACGGTGAATTTCAGATTGTCGCTCTAGACATAGCCAAAGCATTTGACCAGGTCTGCCATCCCTTGCCCACCGACGTCCTGTTGGTGACCTCTCTTCCGACCTCTCTTTCTTTTATAGATATCTGCACGGGCACTGCTCAGACGAGTTTTATTCCATAGTTCCTCCACCTGCTGCCCCTAACAGATCTACTAGGGGAACAGAGCGAATGCACCCTTTTACTGTCCAGGCCACCAGACATAGAACATCTTGTTATGCCCGCTCTTTTGTCCCGAGGACTTCCAAGTTATGGAATTCCTTGCCGGCACATGTTTTTCCTTTTCCTCCGAACCTCCAAACTTTCAAGCCCAGAATTAACAAGTTGCCTCTTTCCTCCTTGTCGACACCCACGGTACGATAGTATTGAGGCTGTAAGCCCTTGAGGTGTGTTGTTAAAATAAAATATATATATATATATATATATATTTGGTTTTCATTTGTCAAATTCAAATCAGTCTGTTGTATTTAATTTTATATCGCCGGAGTAAAAAGGTTAAATTGGGGAAATAAGTTTTTTTTTATAATTTCAATGGTGAAAGCCAAATAACATATCAGGAAAGAATCAGTTAGCTTTTCGTTCTGTTTAGTTAATTACAAAAATATAAGTTCACAACCAATTCCCCAAAAATCACAAACTGAATTATATTGACTGAATTTTCAGAAACTAATATACGACTTAAATAATGTGCTTTTAAAATTGGCCCCTGCTCTTCTGTTCATCGTAGATAATATCTTTGGTCAAGAGAATCAAGAAAGTGCCTTAAGCATGCTTGGTATCACTAAATCTTTCGATTCAGTCAACCATTCCTTCTAATTGCTAAGTTGGAGAAATACCCTATTGCAGAAAATTTTCCACCGTGGTTCCGAAGCTATTTTACAAAAATAGCAAGCCTTGATAGTTTTTATTTTTCTGCCCTCCGCCAGGTAACATAAAGTGTCCCTCAAGGGTCCATATTTGGTCCTATTTTCTTTTAGATTCTTTATTGCTGACTTAAACAAAATTTCTCAATGAGTAACTCTTCATATATTCCGCTCGGTACATTAAACGCAGATTCTCGAACTGCTAAATTGAATAAGATATTCTCGTAGTATTTTAGTGTGTATAGGATAATAGTCTTGATTTGAAATCTAGCAAATGTAACGCTAAAGAACAAAAAATATGTAAATTATAAACAAAAACTCGAGATGTCTTAAGCTATCTATTGGTTTAAATTTCTGCTACCAAAACGGTTGAAAGTAATATATTTTTTAAAAGGTTTGACGAAGATACAATGCAAAGTCAATCCTCTCGTTCTCCGATGTTGAGACAAGAGGAACCCAAAGCGCACATAATTAGTAAAAGACCATGCAGCTGTCAAGGCGCGGAAGTAACAAATACATGCCTGAGAGGTCCACTTTCTCCACGAGAAGAGGATTTTGGTACTTCAGTTAGTCCAGGTACTAGATGCTATCAATAAACTATTTATTTAGTTTTTTAATTATAAGCAAATTCTTTATTGGTTAGGGCCGCCTAAAATGTAATCAAACTGGTCAAGTTTAATCAAATTAAACTAACAAAAGTACAGATAGAAATATATAGGGCTAGATGCACTTGACCATTATTAAAAAAATTGTGTCGCAAATACATAATGTTCTACTTATGTACATAAATTATTTCTACAAGACAAAATGGACCCATTTTACATATATTTTAATGATAAATTGGTTGGAGTCATAGCAACCCACGACATGGGTTTGTTTGCAAAAACCTCGTCAGATTATATCCACTGAAATCGATTTAACCGACGATATGTTTGTTGGAGACGGGCTTAATGAGCTCGTAGCGGAAGCCATATAAGCCTTCTGTACAACCAATTCAGACCCTTATTGAAAATGCGTACAGGAAGTATTGCTCGTAGGACTCCAGATAGAACATCCACAAGGCGACAAATATGCTATGTTGGTCTATATCAAACGCGAGTTTCTGTAATGAAAAAGTTCTTCCTTATGGTTCAAATATTCAATGCCAAGATCAACAATACACTTTTTTTCTCCCTCAGGGCTCGTCCGCGTCTTTCTCGCCCCGGTAGCACTGCAGCCTTTGGCTTATTGTGCATGCCCTTAGTCTTTTCTACTCTACCCATTCCAAAATTACCGTGCCCTGAACTAGCCTGCACAGCGATTGGTAGGGTGAAGTTTTATATTGCCCTCTCTCCGATCTAGACTGACGTTAGATCAATTGTCTTTTGTGATACAGAGCTTTACACTCTCACAAGATGTGCTGGGCTGATTCTTCCCAAACGCCGCAGAGTCTGCATGCGAGGTCCCCCTCAAACCGCCCCATTTTACGCAGGTGTTTTTTGACGGCCATGTGTCCCGTCAAGAGACTTGTTATATTCCTGTCCTTTGTTAAGATTTAGCAGCTCCACAGCTCTTTTTGAATTGGGTTCGTCAATTATTGACTTCCCATGTCTGAGCCCTGGACATTCCGCCCAGTACACCTTGTGTTGGTTTCTGACCCAGGACTTAATGGCTCCTTGTCACGCCCAGAACCGGTTCTGGTCCCATAAAAGATTCTGATGACCCTCTCTTAGCGAGAGTGTCAGCTTCTTCATTGCCTTTGACCCCCGAGTGACCTGGCACCCAGATGAGGGTGACCTCATTCTGCCCAGCCAGGTCGCTCATCTCATCTCGGCACTCACTTGCCAGCCTGGAATTTACCAGTGGGCTACTTAGGGCCTTAAGGACTGCCTGGCTGTCTGTGGCTGTGAGGCTATGAGGCTATGCTTGCTGGTGTAGCCCCTCCTATTGTTCTCTTGCACGCAGTGCAAGATAGCGTACATTTCGGCCTGAAACACCGTTGCATGAGCTCCGAAGGAAATACTGTGACTTACCCTCGATCCTTCCCAGTAAAGGCCTGCCCCCGTCCCACGCTCCCCCCCGGATCCGTCCGTGAACCAGACAAGCGCGTCCGTGGTAAGCCCAGCGACTACCCCCGCCATGCCTCGCGGTCGGGGATTTGCATCCCTCCCTAGAGTCTCCCTAGCAGGCCGTCCACGACTATGCATCAGAGCAGGGGAGACAGAACGCTCCCCTGTGGATCCCCGCCGCGCCCTCCGCCAGCAGAGTCCCTTCCGCGAGTGAGGTAAATACCGCCTTGTCCCTGAGCATGGGATCGATCCACCTGCAGCAGGTCTCCTCTATTTCACGCTCTCTGACATCTGCCAGAACCGATCCCAATGAGGTGTTGCTGAAGACCCCCTCTATGTCTAGGAAGGCCCTCAGCGCCACTTTCCTGTTCTCCAGCTTATTCTCCAGTGTCAGCACCAGTTGGTGCAGTGCTGTTTCTGTGGAGACTCCTGCTCTGTATGCATATTGTCCGCAGTGTAGAGGATATCCTTCCAATACACCGCCACTAATGTGCCGGTCGAGCAGTTCTTACATTGTTTTTAGCAAGAAGGACATGATCCTTATTGACCTCAGGGACTTTGCCTGGTCTGTTGGACGCCCAGGTTTAGGAATGAATACAACCCTGGCCAGTATCCATGCCCTTGGAATGTACCCCAGAACCAGGGTGGCCCTCATAATGAGGGTAAGGGCCGGCGCCAGTATGTCTGTACCCTGTTGAAGCATGATGGGCATTATTCCAATATTACAATACACTTGGGATAATAAGTAAAGATTTGTAAGTTTACTGCTCTAATTACATACCTTAAGCAGAAATGAGTAGTACATCATTAGACCAAAGCAGAGGTCAAGTTATCAATAAGCTCAAAGGGTACCCCTGTATACGTAAACCATAAAACCTGCTCTCCTCTTCTATTACAGTTATATTATCTGAAGAAAATAGGGGAAGCAAACAAGATTAAAAAGCTGTAAATGGAAAGTGTGAAAAAACACATTATATGAATCCAGGAAAAACAAGAGCCTCTTACAAAAGGCCACCAACAACCAACTCCTTAACTCGCCTCCCGGAAAGACCCTGTCTACCAAATTAAAAATTTAGGAGAAAGGAAAACCACATCACATTTGCGGTTGCCACCTTACCACCCAGATTTTTACCCAGCTAAGTGTCAACAAAATGGGTCAGCTGTACACACAAATGTCAAATAAAGTAGCAGGGGTCCAATAAAAATTGAAAATAGACCAGTTTTATAAAATGTTAAGTTGTGACCTATTTACAAAGTCAGCATTTCTGTCAAAATAGCTGAGTACATTAGAAAATAATTTTGTACATTTTAAGATTATATTTCAGTTTCATACTTTTTCGTTGCAGTTTTCAGTCCAAGAAGGACAGGAGATCAAGACTCTAGAAATGTTAAAGGTACGTATTACTTTTATGACTTTGTTTTAATTTTTTTTAACGAAATAATTACAGTTTCTATAAAGGGAAGCATCGACCAGTGTTCTCCAAGCGTTCTGGATACCATAAGAGAAGAAGTAAGTTATTTTTTACTTCAAATCTGATAATATTAACCCATCTAGGTTCACACGGTGTGTATTTTTTAATAAGATTTTTATTTCAAAAGAAGCTTTAATATTTTCTTGCTATTATCTACCTGCAAATGTCAAATCAAGGCTTGTCATATTTTTAGATAATTTTGGTGGAAAACATGATTACACACAAGACCACCACTTTAATAAAAACAAGTCAGCTGGTGTAATATTTCTTGACATTTCTCAAGCGTTCGATAGGGTTTGGCATGCGGGCCTCATAAACAAACTTCTATCATTTAATTATCCTCTCCCTCTCATTCGGCTAATCAGGTCATACCTGCAACAGGGGAAGTACCAGGTCAAACATCTGGGAGCCAGATCTAGAACGTACCCAGCCACGGCTGGTCTGCCGCAGGGTTCTGCTATCTCCCCTCAGCTGTAAAATATATTTGTCGACATTCCGACAGCCGTGACATACGCACTGTACGCAGACGACACTACCATCCTCAGCAGCTCCACTCAGCCGAGGATAATAACCGAACGACTTCAGACCGCCGTAGTCGAGCTGCAATCATGGTATAGGAAATCCCTTCTAGCCATAAACCCCGATAAATGTTCAGCAGTCCTATTTTCCAAGAGAAGACACACACCTCACGAACACGTATCATTAGACAACCGTCTAATTCCCTGGCAAGATTCCGCCAAATACCTCGGGGTTTTCCTCGACAAACACTTAACATGTCGCCCCCATGTCGAACACGCCCGGCGAAAAGCCTCGATGTTCATCTCGAAGCTGTTCCTACTTCTAAATAGAAATTCTAAATTGTCCATCAACAATAAATTGCTCATGTACAAAGTCGTCATCCGGCCAGCCTTGACCTATGCATCCCCTGCATGGGCCACCGCGGCCGCAACACACATCAAGACCCTTCACTTCAAATCATCCAGAATAAAATTCTGAGAATGGTTACTGGAGCGCCATGGTTTGTCAGAAACAGTCAGATTCATTCTGATCTGGAAATGCCTTCGATACTTGAGTTTATAACTCAACTAGCCACAACAGCAAAAGCCGCTTCTCACCCAAATGCTCTTCTCCGTAGTGCCACAGACTACGATGAGCAACTTCCATATAAGCATAAGCGTCCAAAGCTTATACTTACCCGCTAAAGCCCCCGCGGCAAAATCAGAATGGAAACATTCAAACCCAAACGTCATTGTGTGAAATCTTTCCGACGGAGGTATGGACTAAAGTCCGGTACGCCCTGGGAGGGAGTTTTAGGGAGTGGGTGTACTAAGAGTACGAGTCTCACAGTATCTAGATATCCTACACCAAAAAAAATTGGAATAAGCGTCAGCTAGAGTTTTCTATAATCAGGTTATTTTAGTGTAAATCTAAACTTTCTGTAAAAATACTGAGGCTGGGCACTGTGGCTGGAAATTAGAACAAAAAGCAGAATCACCCCAAAAACCACAAATCGATTGTTGTGTCGAGGTTGAAAGTAACCAGAGATTATTTCGTGCTGTTTCAAAAAAGTGTTGAATTGGCCAGGCCCATGTCTGAATTCATCAAATTTTGGGAATTCGCTTTGAGGATTTCTAATCTTTCTGATGCTTTGATGAATTCGGACATGGGTCCGGTCAATTCATCACTTTTTGAAATTTTATTTATTTATTTATTTATTTATTTATTTATTTATTTATTTCCCATACATACAATAATACTTACTGACTAATATTAAGAACAGTAGCACGTAAGTTCAGAAGAACTTGTATGTGCTGAAAAACTCCTCCTACATATTCTACAGAGCAGTTGCATGCATCTTTCCAGTTACAGTGCAACAGGACGTATCACGTCCGTATGATCCGGTTCTCCAATCTTATCTCTATTATTTACCATTAAATGATCTCTACAATCAGCCGTGATTAAAGTCTACTCCCCTCTCATCACAATAAAAAGGAGGAAAGAGGAAGATCCGATATTTACATCAAATTACTAAACCACTTGTTTCCCGATTCAATATATACCTACCCAAACACAATTGAAAATAACACTCACTTACCAAGTTAAATACCCACCAAGTCTCTCACGTACGCGCACTCACACTCACATATTCCCACACATCCACACTCTTTCATGTACATTCATTATCCAAATATATACACGCAGTATGAAAACATCACTCCCTCTTTTCCCGTATCACTTGCTCAAATGTTACAAAGTTCTCAATTAAATGATTTAAAAGTTTTTTCCTAAACTTATAATTATCTTTTATTTTTTTAATCTCCAGTGGCACAAGATTAGGTAGCACTGGACCAAGGTACGATACATAACGCTGTGAAATGTTCTTCCTACACGCCGCAGCCGTCATAAAATCACCCATTTTGCCCCTCGTACTGTAACCATGCGTTAACAATTTCTGGAGGCTTATAGTTGTGTGCGTGTATTGTATGAGTGCCATTATGTACAATCCAGTGATATTGAGTACATTGGTTGCCTGGTTATACAACAAGTTAGTGGGATATTTAATCTCCTTGTTCAATATAGTCTTCATTATAAAGTTCTGTGTGATGCGTAGAGGATTCATGTAAGTGTCATATGCCGATCCCCAACACGATATACCATACCTCAAAATTGACTGGACCAGGCTATCATACGTCAGAAGCAAAATCCTTTGACTTAAGATGCCTCGTAGAATATAAAAAATATGTACAAATTTCCTGAGCCTTTTGTTCAGGGTTTCAAGATGACAATTCCATTTTAGATGCTGGTCTATGATGATCCCCAGATACTTCACGTTAGTCTCGCACTTGATTATTTCATCTTTCACTCGTATTACGGGAACAATGTGCGGGAGACCCACCCTCGTAGGTGAAAAAGTGATAACCTTCGATTTCTTTGCGCTCAGATTTAGTTTGTTAGAAGCCAAAGACGCAACAAGGTCTTGAAAAATATTAGAACTGCACACAACAGCCTCGCTCCAGGTATTTGCACCATACATCATCACAATATCATCCGCATAAGCTACAAGATCGCAGCGGGTCTCAAATTTCTCAAGGATGTCATTTATGTGAATCAAAAACAGTATGGGCCCCAGTATAGATCCCTGAGGAACCCCACATTTTATTACTTGTGGATTACTTAGAACATTACCTATTTTTACTACCTGCTGTCGGTTGTTCAAGTAGTTCCCAATTAAAGTGAGGCCTACACCCCTTACACCCACCCGGTCCAGTTTTTGCATCAGTATGTCGTGGCTCACCGTATCAAATGCCTTATGAAGGTCTAAAATATTCCAACTGTTTTTAAATCTTTATCAAAATTAGTCAACACCTTCGAGCAAAGTTTGTGTAGGGCCTGTTCGGTAGAATAGTTTTCCCTGAAGCCAAACTGATTTATAGATATTAAGTTATTTTTATTGAAATACTCAGTAAGTCGTAAATAAAGAGCTTTCTCAAATATTTTGGCCAGCGTGTTAAGTAAGCTTATGGGACGATAGTTGGCGGGGTCAATTCGACTTCCTGTTTTAAATATGGGCGAAACTACAGATATCTTAAACTGCTCGGGCACCAAACCTGTTTCAAAAATTCTGTTTATTATGTGAACGATTGGTTCAACCAAAAAAAGATAACCAACCTGGAAAAGCCTACCACCCAATCCGTCCATGCCAGGTGCAGATCTTGCCTTTAATTTACCAATTATAATAGTAATTTCACTACCAGAAACAGGGCGGAGGAAAAACGAACTGGCGCCTGATCTTGCAGACTGATAATGCACCGTTTGTGTACCAACATTAGAATCCTCAGCACCCACTGACACAAAATACCTGTTGAAAATATTTGCTATTTGTTTCTTATCTCGTACCACTTCATTGTCGCTTATTCTCACGGCTTCAATTCTTCCCTGGTCTTTACCTCTGCCCAATGCAACGTCTGAAATAACATTCCATATTTTCCTGATATCTTTTCCTGCATTCACGACCCTACCTTTATAGTAATTACTCTTGGTAATCTTTATTAAATTAGTCAACTTGTTTTTATAGACTTTATATTCCAGTTCCAGTTGCCTATTATTCCTGTCATTAAGCCACTTAATTTTTAATTTGTCTCTAGTTTTAAGTGATGCAACAAGACCATTCGTTATCCATGGGCTTTTCTTTCTAGTTTTATTAATAGGTAATACAACCTTTGACTTCTGTACTATAGTACTTAGTTTATTTACAAACCCATCCACAGCACCCTGCACATCTTCACAATAAATAATATCATCCCACTCTGTTGTTTCCAAGTTTTTTAAGTATTCTACCTCATCTATTCTTTGGTACGTGCCGTTTCCATCACTCGCACTAGCAATGTTAGTTTCATCAGAGTGAAGACCACCACCCAAATCAATCGTCAGAAATACAGGGTAGTGATCGGTAACATCCGACTTTATTATGTAAGATCTTGTTGCAGACCCATCACCCTTCATTTCTTTGTCAAAATTTTTACTATACCGTAAGAACATGTGATCGATACAGCTTTCAGATCTGTCCGTAATGCGCGTGGGAGAATTAATGCAGGCAATATATCCATTTTTTTCAAGTACATTGATATAAGTGAGGCTTGAAGGATTTTGAAGATTCAACAGGTCAATATTAATGTCACCAACTATCAAGTCTATATCAGCCCTACTTTTATTTAGAATAAAAGCCTCCAGTTCATTTATGAATAGATTTAAGTCACTAGATGGGGGTCGATAAATTCCCGTAATACTGATCTTCCGATTCTGAATTCCAAATGACAAATTAATAACAGTTAACTCTGCCAGATTTAGACATTCTGAGTTCGCGTTTAGGGTAGTTTTAATGTACACTATTAATCCATCATTTTGATTATATGATCCTTCGTTATAAAATGCATTATACCCTTCTATGTGGAAGTTATTCAGGTTGCTTACTGACCAAGTTTCACTTAAGATTAGACAATCAATGTTACATCCCTCCAGCGATTTCAAAAAAATCAGTAACTCGTTAAAGTTTTTTTTTATGCTTCTAATATTTAGGTGAAGTACTGAGAGGAGAGGGAAGCTCCCTAGCTTGTCAACATTAAGTTGATCGAGCGACAATGATTCGGCCACAATATTTACATTACTTAAGTCAAGCATGTCAGCATATTCATCATACACTGCCATTATGTTTGTTCTCTTCGTTTTTTTTTATGACAATATATTTTACTTCAAGCCAAAAATCAATCAGAGAACCAGATCATTCAATGAGTAACATAAAAAAAAATATTCACAAAAATTTGCACTAAATTATTAAAATAATCAGGTGTAATGAGATTACTGAGACCGACCCTGTATTTTCTGTATTTTGACAAAATATGAACAAATTGTCTTACGTATACAATTTATGAGTATAAAATTATCCTTTTCAATTCCAATCAAAATAATAAACCTCCAACAGAACCGAACAGATAGGATCCCAGTATAACTTCTCAATCAATAAGATAATTACCTCTATCAGTACAGTAAGATAAGATACTTAATACAAGACAACAATTATTATACTTAACGGAAACAATATTCAAAATTCCCTGTAGTTCTACCTCAATAATAAATTAGTGGCCTCTTTTAGTATTAAACAACACAACAAATTCTTAATTGAGCAGGCCAAAAATAATCAAATAATACTATATATGTACACACAAAAAATAAAAGTCTGTCTGATGAAAGAAGTTAGCAATGAATCTAAACTAATATTATGCACACACAAAAAGTTTCTAGCATACACGTGATTTTCGCCTCATGTTAACAGATTTTCAAGGTCAGCTAAAGTTCTCAATCAAATCCTTACATTATTCTTCTTAGTGTAAATGCTCCCCCTCCATACCCAAACTTGGTTGCGTCCAATTTTTTCCCTAGCTGTATATAAGAGATCAAGTTTTCGCTTTGTTAGTTCTTCATAGAAGTAGATATTGGTGTTCTTTAAGCACTTCTTGTTGCCCAAAATTTTGTTAAACATATCCTCTTGAAAACGGACCAAAACTTGTCTCGGCTTCCTGTCAAATAGCACCAAATAATCCATGGTTACCTCCAACATCGACATAACAACTAGTTAAGCATCCGGTGTTACGTCATCCGATACTGAGGCTTACGATATTGTATCATGCGGCGTTGCATCACATAGTATTTCATCATCCGGTATTGCATCATCCGATGTTACACCTCCGGTATTGCATCATCATCGGGTATTGCATCATCATCCGGTATTGCATCACTGTTATTGCATCATTTTTAGTGTATACGAGGGCGGGTCAATAAGTACGTGACTTTTTAAATTTTCCGCCTCTTCACAAGAAGGGCAACACTGATACTGTCAACAAGCATCAGTCAGTTGACTCCTGTCAAATTTTGAACAAGCTGCATCATTTAGTTTGTCAGATTGAAAGCAGACAACCTCTCGAGTTATAACTAAAATGGAAAAAAAGTGAATTTCGTGTGCTCATCAAACATTATTTTTTGCGAAAAAAAAAACATCAATCAAACCAAGGCTAAGTTTGATAAATACTATGGTGACTCTGCACCATCGATTTCCATGGTAAAAAAGTGGTTTACTGAATTTCGTTGCGGCTGTAGAAATACAAATGACGCCAAACGTTCTGGACGCCCAGTTGAGGTCGCTACACCCTTAACAATTGAAAAAATTCACGATATGGTGTTGACCGATCGGATATTGACGGTGCGGGAGATTGTGGAAGCCATAGGCATATCACATGGCTCAGTGGTTTAGATTTTTCATGCTCACTTCGGTATGAGAAAGCTATCCGCAAGATGGGTGCCGCGTTTGCTCACAATCGACCACAAACGCAATCGTGTGACAACTTCGAATGAGTGTTTGGCGTTGTTCATCCGCAATAGCGACGAGTTTTTGCGCCGTTTCGTAACCGTGGACGAAACATGGATTCATCACAACACACCAGAGACCAAGCAGCAGTCAAAACAGTGGGTTTCTCCGTGCGAATCGGCGCCGAAGAAGGCCAATGTGGGTTTGTCAGCCAATAAAGTCATGGCGCCCGTTTTTTCGGATGCACGCGGTATAATCCACATTGATAACCTTTAAAAGGGTAGAACAATTAATGGTGAATATTATACCAACTTATTGGACCGATTCATTGACGATTTGAAGAAAAAACGACCGCATTTGGCCAATAAAAAAGTTTATTCCGCCAAGATAATGCAAGGGTGCACACATGTGTTGTCTCCATGGCGAAATTGCATAAATTGGGCTACGAATTGCTCCCTCATCCGCCCTATTCTCCAGATTTAGCCCCGAGTGACTATTTCGTGTTTCCAAAGTTAAAGAAACGGCTCAGCGGAAAGAGATTTGACTCCAATGATAAAATCATCTCACGAACAAATACCTATTTTGAGGACCTCTACAAATTTAATTTTTTGGAAGGGATAACAAAATTGGAGAAACGTTGGACGAAGTGTATAGAGTTCAAAGGAGACTATGTTGAGAAAGGATATGATTTTTTTCAAAAAACCTGTGTTTTATTCAAAAAGTCACGGACTTATTGACCGCCCTCGTAGTTTATGTATATAAAAAGTTCGGGAGTGGTAGCGAATTTTCATTAAATGCTTCAAATTTGAATAACTGAATTTTCTATTAACCTATAAAGTTGTCTTTGATAACACGGCATTGCATGATGGCGCACCATACAATATGATTGAGGTTACCACACTAGTCAGTATTCTCCTCCCTGGTTTTGGTTCACCGAGGTTAGACTGCTTTGAACAGTGTTCAGTGGATGACTTATGATTGATGACCCTTGTGATAGACTCTTACTGACTCATTGCGGTCAAATTATCTGTACACTGTCTACGAGTGTCGGTATCGCCTATATGGGCACACATAGTTGACACCAGTCCCTAAAACATTATGCTGAATAAATATCTTTTAAGCCTCAACAATTACTACTATGTTTTTTAATGTTTTTCTATAATGGGACAATAATGCTTGGTATGAGAAGCTGCATTGTATATTTAATCGCATTACGCCTGTGTAATGTCAAATGATTGTTAAAAAAATAATCAAGAAATAACACTTGAAATTACCAATTTATTATTAATAGTCGTCCAGTAATGTGTAATTTGTTAACTTTGCTTATTTTTAAACATCAAATGTAAGTTTCTATTCTCCAGTCTCGAAGTACACCACCAGCAAGAGAAAGAAAATTGTCTGCAGTTTATAGGAAGAAAGATGTCGAAACGCCGCCCTCTAACAGAGTAGAAATGGCTTCCAACCGAGACTTTTGTGGCCCCTGTTCGAGTGAAGTGCCCGTCATGTAGGTATCTAATATAATTCCAGGTATTTTTAGTGAATTTCTTGTAAAAAAAAATGAAGTCATCGAGACATTTAACTTTAAAAAAAATCTTTTGTCATCGATTTTTTGAAATTTGCGGATTTTGCTACAAATCAACGTAATCTCTGAAGCTTTTTCCTTGTTGGTTAATGTTTGCTTTCTCTCAAGCACGAGAACGTATATGGAAAGTGCTGACCAACAAAATATAACTCTGACGCCGTCACAGGGATATCAGCAACCAGAACCGCCTCCCTGCATAAACTACCACTACCAACAAAGGCAATGTTGGTGCGGAAAGACACACTACACCCAGCACAGTGTCATGAGCGGAGTTGTACCTCAACATTCCTCACCTCCAGCTCCTGTTTCACCTCCAGTTACAGCGCCAGCTCCAGCAGTATGTTATAATGTTAGTCCAGGTGTGTATTTTTCTATTTCACAGTCGTTTTCTTTTCCAACCGCATTATCATTATTATTATTTTATTATCATTATTACAATCATGCTTGCTCAGCCTAGGCTTGCAAAAATTTCAACCGAAAACAATTTTATATTATGGCCCGGTTTATTGTTAGTTTCGTACCCGACAAGCCTAAACTTTCCCTGCCTGATACTAGGTGTACGACATTTTTCAGACCAAACTTCATTCCGATATCGTTTGAAAATTGCTTCATTATTTTCATTAGTTAGTTTACCCGGGTTTTGGCGACTGTGTAGGCTTTTGAATCGTTCATATTTTCGTTCTGTACAAAAATTATATTTTTATTGGAGATACCTTAAATAAACTAAGATTAACAGTTGTTAATCCACACTGATATGCTGAATAATCTTCTAAAACAGAAGATTTAGTTAAGAACCTTTTTTCCCTCCCTCAAGGCTCGTCCACAGCCTCGCCGCCCCGATAGCAACCTTTGGTTGATTGTGCATGCCCTTAGTCTTTTTACTCCACCCACGCCAAAATCACTGTGCCTTGAACTAGTCTGCACAGCGATTGATAGAGTGAAGTTTTATAATGCGCTGTCTCCGGTCTAGACTGACCGTAGATCAGTTGTCTTCTGCGGTCCAGAGCTTTACAGTCGCACAAGATGTGCTGGGCTGATTCCTCCCCCTCGCCGAAGAGTCTGCATGCGAGGTCTTCCGCGAACCGCCCCATTTTATGCAGGTGTTTCTTGACGGCCATGTGTCCCGTCAAGAGACCTGTTATGTTCCTGAGCTGTCCTTTGCTAAGATTTAGCAGCTCCACAGCTCTCTTAGGACTGGGTTCGTCAATTATCGATTTCCCATGCCTGGGCCCTGGACAGTCTACCCAGTACACCTTGTGTTGGTTTCTGACCAAGGCCTTAATGGCTCCCCTGACAGTGCTCTTTGTCACGCCCAGAGCCGGTTGTGGTCCCATAAATGGTTCTGCTTACCCTCTCTTTGCGAGGCTGTCAGTTTCTTCATTGCTTTTGACCCCCGAGTGACCCGGCACCCAGATGAGGGTGACCTTATTCTGCCCAGCCAGGTCGCTCGTCACGTCTCGGCACACATTCACCAGCCAGGAATTTACCCGTGGGCCACTTGGGGCCTTAAAGGCTGCCTGGCTGTCTGTGGCTATGAGGATCCGCTTGTTGCTGTAGCCACTCCTCTTGTTATCCTGCACACCGTGCAGGATGGCGTACTATCTAGGCTAGCCATCCTTTGGATATTGCCTAGTTTTTGTTTGGCACTGGATTGTGTCACCTTAGGCTACCAGACCAGTGCCGCGTATGTTAACGATGGTCTGACCACCCTTGTGTACAGCCAGTGGGCCATAGTAGGTCCTAGTCCCCACGCTTTTCCATATAGCCGCCTAGTGACGGCTAAGGTCATGACTGCCTTACGCAGTGTTTTTTCAACGTGACCATTCCAATACAACTCCAAGATATTTTACCTCCCTGGCCATTGGAATGTTCCTACCGTATAGAGCGAGAGCTCTGTGACTGTCCCACTTCCTGCTCCTCGTAAACGGTATGACGGTTGCCTTCTCGGGGCTCACCCCGAGCCCTTGACGAACCGTCCACCCTTCCACCACTTTCGGTGCTGTCTGCATGCGCTCCCACACTGACTGTGTAACCTTTCCTCGGACTATGATGACAATGTCGTCCACATAGCCCTGTACATCATACCCATCATCCAGAGAGCCTCCCCAGCAGGCGGTCCACGACTAGGCACCAGAGCAAGGGAGACAGAACGCTCCCCAGCGGCCGCGACCCCCTCCAGCAGAGTCCCTCCTGCGAAAGAGGTGAACACCGCCCTGTCCCTGAGCATGAAACGATCCACCTGCAGCAGGTCTCGTCTATTCCACGCTACCTTACAGCTGCCAGAACCGATCCGAATGAGGTGTTGCTGAAGGCCCCCTCTATGTCTAGGAAGGCCCCTAGCGCCACCTCCCTGTTCTCCAGCGTATTCTCCAGCTTCAGTACCAGTTGGTGCAGTACTGTTTCTGTTGAGAATCCTGCTCCGTATGCATGTTGTCCCCAGTGTAGGTGATATGCTTCTAGTACACCGCCCCTAATGTGCCGGTCGAGCAGTTTTTTCACTGTTTTTAGCAAGAAGGACATGAGATTTATTGGCCTTAGCGACTTTGCCTGGTCTGTTGGACGCGCAGGTTTAGAAATGAATGCAACCCTGGCTAGTCTCCATGCCCTCGGAATGTACCCCAGAGCTAGGCTGGCCCTCATAATAAGGGTAAGCGCCGGCGCCAGTATATCTATCCCTTGTTGGAGCATGATGGGCATTGTTCCATTAAATCCCGGGGATTTGTATGGCTTGAAGCTGTTAATGGCCCATCTGACTTTGTTGCATGTAACCACCTCTTTAGCGACTGTCCAGTCTACTCTAGATGCCCTCGTATAAGGCGCATCTATTTCCGAGTTTCCCAGTCCGGAGGTCATTGGTTTATTATGTTACAGCTGGGCAAGTGCGCCTAGAATAAAATTTCCATAGTTTCCTCCCCGGAATTTTTAAAGCCTCCCATGTTTGTTCTAAGGGCGCCTATGTGGCCTGAGTGTCCTTGGACAGGATCTTGTGTAGTCGAGCGCTCTCGGACGTGTTCTCCACTTCCTCGCAGTGCCTTCTCAACGACTCCTTCTTGGCGTCTTTTGTTATAGGTCGTTAGGGCCTGTCTATATTCATCCCATGCTCCAGACCTTTTCGCCGCGTTAAATAGCTTACGAATCTGCGTCCTCCTTTGCCTGAGGTCCACGTTCCACCACGGGACGTTCCTGGTGGACGCCCTCATTTTCAGGGGGCAGTTGGCGTTATAGACCGAGGTGATTACGTCTCACAATTCGGCTGCCGCGATCTCGAGGTCTATTGAATTGTCTATGGTAGTCTGACCTGTAGGCTTCCCAGTCCGCCTTGCGGGGGTCCCGGTTCCATACCGTTTGTCGTTCGATTTAAAGGTGGCTCATAAAAATCAGATTTAAAGAGGTTCCTATGTAGTTCAGGCGTGGAATGGTAGAAAAGTAATGTGTTGCTTGGTATACTTTTTAAACAAAACGCGTTATTGATAATGAGGCTTGCAGATTATTCACTAAAGTACAAAAAACGACAACTAAGGTCCTAGAAAGTCTTATCAATCAATAAAATGATGAATGCATACGTAGACGCAGGTTAATATATCATTCTGTACAGCCTGTTGTTTTGAAAGATACCACTGATAAAAACTGCAAAGCTAATGTTTAAAGTAATACTAAAACTTTTCTTAGGTCCGAGTTTTCAACAGAAACGAAATGGAATGGATGTTTCTAACAGGTCACGTAAGTAAATATTTTAAGTAAATATGGTTTTTTGTTAGTGGAGTACTATATAAAATTAAGTGTCTCAAAATCTTGTCAGGCGTGAGAAGTGCATTACAGGCATTAGTTTTGGTTAACAGGAATTGTAAATACCTAGGTGCATTATTATTTTCTATTTACCCGATAAGCATGTAAGTCAATGAATTCAAAATAGTACTGCCTTTACCGAGGTAAAAAAAACCGTATGTTTTCGGTTTAGTGCACCTAAAATAGAAGCTTGGTTTGAAACGGTTTGTTACATACCATTTCATCTTTAATTATTCAGTCGCACCTTGATAATGAATCAATATTACG
Source organism: Tillus elongatus (assembly GCA_964006375.1). Classification (NCBI taxonomy): domain Eukaryota; kingdom Metazoa; phylum Arthropoda; class Insecta; order Coleoptera; family Cleridae; genus Tillus; species Tillus elongatus. The sequence continues at coordinate 138,126,448 of OZ023268.1, read as the reverse complement.
CAAGCTTTTTACTATTAGCTTTATCTATGTAGCACCTTTAACTTGAATTAAACATTTTAGATTATTGTTAATTTTCGTCTGAAGCCATACCAAAGCTGTTTTGTCACACACACATTATTGTTAATTAATAGCGTCTTCTCCAAAATTTATAAAAGGGTTGCGGGTAATTTGTTAAATACCCTGATAAGGCTAGTCTTTTCGCCAACATGGGCTCAGGATTGGTCGCTCCTCAACTTGTTACGGTCGACTTTTCAGCTACCGTAATATTTTGCTAAAAGTACTTGAGAAAACTTCAGTGGTCATTACAGTCTTTAAATAATTGACGTCGAATGGAATATCAAGAAAAAATAATTATATGAAAACTCGCCATTATAGCACTATGGTAATGCACTTCAGATCCTTCGAGAATATTCTTTAAAATAAAACATGGTTGAGTGTGCCATCGAAAGATTTAAGCGCGGAGTTATCGAGAACAATAAAGAACTGTTTACTTTCATGATTATAAGAAATTGTGTAAAACTGAATTGGTTAAGACACCCCTAGAAGTGAATAAAGATTATAATACGCACTTCCTTCCACAATAACTTCATGTTGTTAAATAAGACAATGCTAGAAAAATCAGTAATTTCGCTGTTAGAGGTGACCTTATTGTGCCACATCTCTGTCTGGATGAGAGGCATTAACAATCAGTAATTTTCCGTTGAAATGCCGTTGAGTTTGAAAGATGCAAGGAATACGTGTGCCCCTCCTCTAATGACGTAGGGCACTAGAAGTCTATAAATACAGGTGACATCGAAGCAACACGGGATTTCAGTTGCTCTACGTAAAAGCCACAGCACTTCTCCATATAAAATTCTCAATATTCCTAACTGAATGACTGTTAATGTCCATAAATTAAAGCTAATAATGTTCTCTATTGTTTCCGCGTGTGTGGGACCTCATCTCGAAAATTGGTAAGCCGCTTATGCTTTTAATTAGGTTGCACAATTTTAAAGGATATTTTCTCTCTTTTGATAATGTATATCCAGAACGAAAGATAAGTGTGATTTCTCTGTTTGGGATAACGGTATCAATCCATTCCCCAAATCAATATGTAACTATTTCTGGGCATTAAGCTTGATGACAGGCTGAGATGAGATTTCCATATTGACGTGTGTTAGAAGCTGTTTCAATGTGTGCTACGCAATTAGGAGATTATTTGTTTTTTTGAGTTTTGATATGTTTAAGGTATACTAATTTGTGTATTTTCATACTGAAGTACATTATGAGATAGCGACGGGGGGTGCTTGCTCTTACCAACTTATGTTTGTGATTGTATAAGGCACTTGTGTAAGAACTAACTATGCGAAGTTTGGAGTATTGGGTGGTGACCACAATTATCAAACGAGAACCATTTTACAGGACATTTGTATATAAAAGCAGTGCTCATTATATGCCAATAAAATGTTTCAATAAATTACCAACCCACATGAGGCAACTCGATGTTGCAGAATTCGGAGCCAGGCTCAGATATCTTTTGATAAGCGACATATCTTTAAAAAATATATATATATTTCATTAACACACCACTCTTACAGCCTAAATACTATCGTACCGTGGGTGTAGACAAGGAGGAAAGAGGCAACTTGTTAATTCTGGACTTGAAGTTGTGGAGGTTCGGAGAAGGAAAAACATGTACGGGCAAGGAATTCCACAATTTGGAAGTCCTCGGGACAAAAGAGCGGGCATAACAAGATATTCTATATCTGGTGACCTGGTTAGTAACAGGGTGCATTCGCTTTGTTCCCCTGGTAGATCTGTTGGGGGCAGCATGTTGAGGAACTATGGAGGAAAGCTCCTCTGGGCAGTGTCCCTGCAGATATCTATAAAAGAGAGAGAGGTCACCAGCGGCACGTCGGTGGGCAAGGGATGGCACCTTTGGGTGAGGGTAGGGTGAGACGTATAGCTCTCTTCTGAATGAAGTCCAGGATAGCAAGTGTAGAAGCGGCAGCGGCACCCTAGATGTAGGAGCAGTAGTCGAAGTTTGACCTTATTTGTGAAGTATATAAGGTATAGAGATTAGCTGGTGTAAAGTATTTGCGAGTCCGGAAGAGGAAATCTAATTTCTTAGCAGCCGCTTCTGCAGTTCATGTGACATGTTGGTGCCAATTGAGATTTCGATCCACAGAAGTGCCAAACAGTGAAAAGGACTCATTACTTTGAATAACTTGGTTGTTCATTGTGATGGGTCTAAGGCTGGTGTATCTCTTATGAGATAGTAAGGAAGACTGAGATTTGGTGGAGTTAAATTGTACAAGATTTCTACTTCCCCAGTCTAACATTTTGTATGCGATTCTCATCAAATTGGGCTAAAGAGACAGGCTTAGAATATTGTATATTTAAGTGGAGGGTGCTGGTGTCCGCGTAACTGTGAACTGGGTTAGATGTGCTAGAGAGGAGGTCATTGACGTGGAGAAGAAACAAAGTAGGGGCTAAAGCTGAACCTTGACGGACTCCTGTATTAATTGGATACAGTTTAGAGGAATGACCATCCAACTGAAAAGCTCCGGTTGGAGAGGAAATTTGCTGTCCAGGTACAGAGTTTTGGTGGTAGGCCATAGGCCATAGGCAGCGCTGCGTGCCAGACCTGGTCGAATGCTTTGGATATGTCTAGAGCGACAATCTGGGATTCACATAGACTTGTTCCAAGAATGGGTGACGAAGGAAAAGAGGTCGGCAGTTGATCTGTGCTGACGGAATCCATACTGCCTGTCGTGGATTAGACTGTGTTTTGCAAGAAATTTTAGTAACTCCGTGTTTATATACTTTTCCATCGCTTTAGAGACGACTGAAAGAGGAGAAATAGGCCTGTAGTTGCTAGGAAGCACTTTGGATCCTTTCTTGGGAACGGGTTGTGCTCGAGCAGTTTTCCAGTTACTAGAGAATATGCCTTTATTGTAAGACATGTGAAACAGACGAGTCAGGTCAGGAGCAAGTTCTGGTGCGCATTTTTTGAGAACAATTGCTGGGATCTCGTCAAGGCCAGGGGCCTTCATGGCTTTAGAGAGCATCTTTCGTACCTTTTTTTGTTTTGAAAATTATATCCGTCATTTTATGCGCGACATTGGGGGACTGTTGGTATTGGAATATTTGGAAGTGTGTTTAGAGTAGAATTGCTGGCGAACAACGAGGCAAAAATTCAGCCTTGTCCAGGGCGGTAAAAAAACTCTATTCCCTAAAACAACAGGCGGGAACGTGCTCTTGCAGAAATTACTCCCAATAGATTTAGCAAGAGTCCAGAATGGTTTGCTGCCGATGGAGCTTGAGGGGACTGTTTTTTAGATGGTTATAAACGAGTTTTTTGCCTCAGAAATAATGCGGACATAGCGATTTCTTGCGTCGTTAAATGCTTGACGGTTTTCTTGACTGGGATTGTGTAGAAGCGTTACGTGGAATAAATAATTACATGCCAACTGGGATAATTTCGGTGGCGTTTTGTGAGTTATCAGAGGGGTCAGGATGAGAGAAGCAGACAAACACCTATGGAAATGAGGAAAGTAATCCTGCATTTTGTCCCAGTTCGCGGAGCTGTAGTGCCAAACGACACGTGGGTGTGATGACTGTGTGACCTCGGGTTGCATTTCGCAGGAAGCAGTGACCATGCCCTGGTCTGAGCGACCAAGGGGGGCGATGACTGGTGTCTTATAGCATTCAGGTTTTGTAGTAAGAAGGAGATCCAAGGGATTTGAGCTGTGTGTTGGGATGCGAGGAAAGTAAGTAGGTTGCTGAACCATATTGGCTAAAGAATTGCTGACTACAAAGACCTCCGCTGCTCTCCCTTGTGGATCGGTTTTTAAAGATCCTAGTCATTTCTTATTATGGACATTGAAGTCATCAAGAATAGTGACCTCGGAGGAAGGATATTCCGAATTCAGATGGTCGGTTTTTTCAGAAAGGTAGTCCAAGAGCTGGACAAAGTTGTTGTCAGCAGGTGACCAATAAATGCAACAAATGAATTTAGTTGCAGCCCTGAGAGGGAGTTTCATCCAAAGTAAGTCTTTTCTTCCAGCTTCTAAATTGGGGAGTCTGGTGCAGGGTAGATTGCTTCGGACGTATGCGCACACGCCTCCATGCAATCTTAAGGAAGTAAGGAGCTCATACCCCGGGAAATTAAGGTGATTAGTGGCTGTTTTGGCACTGATTTGGGTTTCGGTGAGGAAGGGGAGTTGGGGCCTATTAGCCTGGAGGAAATGGTGGACGGCGTTCAGGTTAGAATAAGGGCCACATATATTCGAGGAGGATATGTTAAATCCTGATACCGGCGCCCCCTGTACGCCCCTCTCCCGGATATCAGATTGGTGGGGTATTATATCTTCGAAATCTTTTGTACAAGGAGGAGCCATCATCATTCTTGTTTATAAGGGAAACCGACTCATACACCAGAACTGGAAACGTCCGTTGGGACTTAACCGGCCCTTGATGTAAGGGGTGGTACCTCCTCGGGCGTGAAAAAAATCCTTCACTATCGCGTAAAGGAGAAGTCCACTACCATGATTCAGATAGGTCTTTAATGATACCCTTGACACCAAATAGGTGTTGTTATATTTATTAGTTTCTTTGTCTAAGCTAAACGCAAGAATACCATGTTTGTTTACGTGTGCATAGACACAGGTAAATGTTTTATTTTGGCCACAAAAACAGAAAACAAGAACTTGGATTCTACATTTTTGTATTTGTTACTTATGTAGGATTTTACTGTTCTCTTTTTAGGGAATTTTCTTAAATAAAATTCACTAATGAGGAGATTCCGACTTTTGAATTTTGAAAAAATTGTATCACCGATAACTCAAAAAATAATTGGCCGATTTTGATTAAATTTGGTAACAAAATTCCTTTTGCAAATGGCTTGGATGAGTTTGTTAGCCAGGAAAATCTGCCCAGGTTTTCCCGGAACATTTTGTGTTTTCTTTCGAAAAAAATTATATCTCCGGAATTAACAAAGTAAGGGCAACCAAATTTGGCACGAAGGTTTACATCCTTATAAGTACCAAAATTTAGCTATTTAGGTCAAAAGACAAAAAAGTTATAGGCATTTAAAGAAAAATAAATTGAGGTTTTCCTCAAAACGTCAAAGTGGCGAATTAAAATGTCAAAATTGGCAACATTTAGGCAAAGAACTTGAATCTAATACGAGCTATAGAAATAAAATGTCTCAAGAAGGATGTTTTACAAACCCTAAAGTCTTAGTTTCAACCGTCATAGTCCTCCATTTTACCAAAATATTTGCAGAAAATTCATTTCAAATAGACCCATTTTCTGATGCTTGGCAGTAGCCTTAGCTATAGAGTTTATCATTTGATGGTATATAATTTTTGTCGAATTTTCGTAAAAAATTAATAAAGTTCAATATATCCGTTATTATATAAGATATGAAGAAAATTTGTATATATTAATTATAGGGTGTCTTGAGCTACATCTTAAAATAATATTTCTGCAATCACAGGGTGGCCCATAAGGCGTTGGTGATACAAATTTCCTTTTTTTAAATCAAACACGCCTTATGTTCTTGCATTTTTGCATTTTCCATCGAAATATAATGCATGTTTGTAGGAAAAAAAATTCTGGACGCAGTTAGTGCATTATGGTAGCGAATTTTGATCATTTGATTTCATATTTGAACAACTCAATTTGCTATTAACCTATAAGGTTGACCAAGAAACGTGTTTTTACGGGAACACTTTAAGTTTACTTTTGGAAATTTTTGTACATTTTCACACAATAAAGTTATTTTGATGAAACAAGACACATTGTTTTTACTATATAGGTTATACTGGTAACCAAATTTGATGCCTGCTTTCTTAAAAAAAAAAACACACATATTTGTTATTAAAAACATTTTTATGAAAATTCACTACCATAACGCACTTGCTGCGTCCAGAATTTATTTTATTTTATTTATGTTGTGTTGTCTTATAATTTATCTATGCTTTGTGTTTATATAAGATGTTATACATTTTGAAGCTATTTGATTTGGTATATACAATTTGTAGTGTCTCGAGGCTCAATAAAATATATATCTATCATCGCCAATTTTTGTGTGTATTTACGTACATAAAGGGCATATTCTTTCCAAGGAAACATTTTTTACGAATAGTCAGGTATAAAAGATTCTAATTATAATCTGTAACAATATGTTTTAGCTTGCTACCAGAGAGCAAGAAGTTCTGATCCATTAAAAGAACCAAGGCAGTCACATGAATCACCAAGACAGAGACCATGTACTTCAACTATTTCTAACAATACAAGGCCGAATACATTTGAGGTATCACAGGAAAGAAACGTTGGTTTTATACCCTGTGATATAAGCAAAAGTTACGTAGTCAACAAAAGTAGCCGTGGCGGCCCCTGTGGTTTGCCAAAATGTGAATCAATGCCCAGTAGCTTAGATGACCAACGGAAAAACACTTCAAATGTACAAAGACACAGCAGCGTTGGTCACCCCGCAACAGAATATAGAGATAGCTTTAAAGACAGATCTCCCAGAAAACCAGGAGACGATGACGTAAGTTGCTAAGTAAGATGCATACATCTAAATGATTCAAAAGATAAATGCAAATTTTAGTAAACCAAATAAACATAATATAATCGTTTGTATTACAAGTTTAATGAATTAGTTTTATTTATTTTATTTCTTATTTTATTTATACATACACCATCCAACAGCTTAAAAGCCAAATTAAGGATGGGCCGTTACACAAAGTATAATAACAAACAATAATCAAAGGAATTACACAATAGTCACAAATTACATCTCTTTGAAAAACATTTTTATCTCTGATATATTACATGAGAAGATATCAAGGCGGTATTGGAGTATAGAGTAATCATTGCACATCTGGTAGATTGGAGACGACCGCAGCAATCGCGTACAAGCAGTCGGGAGATAGAATGTGCCTGGAAAACGTGCTGCAACACGAGGTACATTGAAATTAAGTTGCTGAAGCAGATCAGGGCAGTCAAACACAGAATTAACCAGTTTGTATAAAAATATAACGAGACTGCACTGCCTGCGCATCGACAGACTCTGCAGATTAAAGCGATGAAGTAAACTCTCCTGAGGAAAACCAATAGAAGGATAATGACCATCCTCACGAAAACTAAGAAACTTTAGAAACTTCCTTTGCACAGATTACAGATTTGCCACATGTATCTCATAAGCAGGAGCCCACACAACTGAGCCGTATTCTAGTCGGGACCTAACCAGACAACGAAAGAGCAGGGAGATGGTGTCAGTCAGGGAGAAATTCCTGCTGTTCCTTATCAGAAACCCAAGAGTTTTGTAAGCGGAACTGACAGTCTGCTCATAGTGTGGTTTAAAAGATAAAGTACCATCAAAAACAAATCCAAGGTCCCTAACCGTCCCGGGGCGATCAAGCGAAAGCCCCCTTATATTATATCTGAAAGTAATTGAGTACTTATTTCGAGTAAAGGACATCACGCAACACTTCGAAACATTCACAGAAAGACCACTCTGACAGCACCATTCATCAAGCATCTGAAGACAGTTCTGAAGCTGCAAACAGTCAACAACACTCGAAATATTAGCAAAAATCTTAATATTATCTGCATACATTAAAAACGGGACATGTAAAACATGTTTAACTGGGTCAATAAATATGCTAAACAGTAGTGGACCGAGTACGGAACCCTGTGGCACTCCCGAAGTAATGTGATATGTGTTAGATTTGAAGCCCCCAACCTCAACAAATTGCCTCTTTCCATCCAGGTAAGATCTGAATAAGCCAAGCAAGCCCTCAGAGAATCCGATAGCCCTCATCCTGTCAATTAGAACAGAATGACTTAGACAATCGAAGGCCTTGGATAGATCAGTATACACTACATCAACCTGTGAAGAGCGGTCGAGAGCGGACGCGATGAACTGTGTAACATCAACTAAATTCGTCACGGTCGATCTCCCTGGAATGAAACCATGCTGAGAAATGGAGAGTCTGTTTTTGATGTGAAACAGTATTCGCTGAAAAAGGCAGCCTCGAATATCTTACAGAAAACACATAGTATGGCTATTGGTCGATAGTTTGATGGATCACCTCTATCCCCCGCCTTGAAGACAGGGTAAAACCCGTGACAACTTCCAAATCGCGGGGAATGTTCCAGATTTAAGAATCAATTTAAAAATTTTCTTAAGTGGAGTTAAGAAAGCATACAAGCAGTCGCGCACCAAGAAGCCAGGAACCAGATCAGGTCCGCAGGACATGTTTGCCTTGAATCTCTTAGCAGCTGTAATAATTTCATCATCTGTAAAGTCATCAACAAAAAACACTGAGACGTCATCTGAAGCCAGGCTGCCGGCTGTAGGTGATGACGTGGGAGTGGAACCAGAATCTCCCGCAAAATAAGAAGCAAAACTCTTAACTGTGTGTTGCTGGCCGGATGAACTTCCAATAGAAAAGTTTTGATGGCGCCGGGAAGTGCAGTTCCAGAACTTTTTAGGATTAGACCTAACCTCTTTTTCAACCCTCTGGAAGTAGTTTACTCGAGAAAGATAAATGTCTCTTTTAAACTTTTGTCTCAGCTCCCTAAATTTATGTAGAAACTCCACATTTCCGGACTTCTTAAACTTACACCACAATGAATATTTATATTTGATACTAATCTTAATCTCTTTAGAAAACTACGGGGGGTACCTATTAGATGCTCTTGGAGCAGTCATGGGAACATACAGATCAAACAAGTCGTATATTCTGGAATAGAAAAAGTCAAGCATAGAATCGACATCCTGAAGCCCATCCATGCCATCCCAGCACAATCCACAAAGCCCCGCATACAATCTGACAAAATCACATTTACGAAAATTGTATGATCTTTGCCCAGTGTCACCAGCAGGGGAAGAGATCACTGAACCTTTGACAGGAAACTCTATGATTAAGGGGGATGAATTTATATGATTTTATATTATAATCAGTTAATATGTCATAAGCCTTGAAGGGCCCCTATGCGACAATGTATCCCAGCCTGCCTGAAAACAAAGAAGAAAATAAATTTACAAAAATAAAAACATAATAATAACAATTACGTTAAAATATGGATTATAGCTGTATAAATAATGTGAGGGGCTTGAGTACCTACCTTAAAAATATTAATATAAAACCCTTCAACTACAAAACGAATACCTATTTGTGGTAAATGAACGATAGTACCATGCCGAGTCTTTAGACTCACTAAGTAGCAAAAACTAACTAATCTACTAAACTTGTACAACAGCTGTTTCGCACAACGTTATATTAAAAATTTTTAAATTAAATTATAGTGTACATGGCGAATTATTTTTGACTAATCTGTACAGAAAAAAAGTCTGGACGCAGCAAGTGCATTATGGTAGGGAATTTTCATAAAAATGTTTTTAATAACAAATATGTTTTTTTTAATGAAACCAGGCGTCAAATTTGGTTACCAGTATAATCTATATAGCAGAAAGAATTTACCATGTTTCATCAAATAAGATTTTCGAAAAAACTCCCAAAAAAGTACATTAGGCAGCGACCTGTATTCTTCCGTTATTTTTCATTTGTGGCGGAAAAGGGACATCTGACCCACTGATCAAGGTAATATTGCATTAACATTGCAGAATCTTTCCCAAAGTAAGTGTAAGTTTGATAGATAACTTGCAGAAAGCCTCCTGCAAGTTTGTTTCAAATGGCAAATCTTCCCCCCAGTGACTTTACATATGCAAGTATTTCTTTTGTAACTTTACTGCAAGTTTACTGTAGTGAGCCGTTACAAACTTTCTTTATACTTACACATGTTACCTTACAGCAAACTTCAATTTTAAAAGGGCCTAGCAAAGTTGTAAAATTTAAACTTACATTTGCAACGTATCTGCAATTGTATATATTATATATACAGTTTTCTATACAAATGGGCAAGCTCTTCGATAGAAGACCTCTTCAATTCATTGATTGTTGTTGCCCTTACTTGGTGAAACTTGTCCATACTACATACAGACTTGGAGACTACTTCTCTGGCGTCACTGTGGGTTTTTGTATGTGAAGGACGTAGCCAGCGCGTGAGCTAACTGGAGCAAGTGGCCCTTCCAATTCTGGAAGTTCTAGGATGTTCTTCAATGTTTCTGTGACTATAGTTTCGCTGCTTGACAGCATTTTAATATGTCTGAGAATGTGATGATGTGGCTTCTTCAGATACACAAGTGAAAATAATTATTTTATTTATTGGATTTTCTTTGAAAAAAATTCACTAATGTGATTTTGAAAAAATTTGGTAAATACCTTCCTTTCGCAAGTGGCTTGGATAAGTCGTTAGCCAGCAAAATTGGCACAGGTTCCCCGGGAAATTTTGTGTTTCCTTTGGAAAAAAATAATAAAACTCCGTAAGTAACAAAGCAAAGGCAACGAAATTTGGTACTCTGGTTTCCGTCATAAAGAGTATCCTATGTGCTAAAATTCAGATATCTATGTTAAAAGGCAAAAGAGTTAGAGGTAGATAATTTTTTATTTAATTACACCTAAGAAAGTTAAAACCTCAAAATTGATAATTATATTAGGAGTACAAATGTGAGTGAAAAAGACGACCCGAAATGACTAACAAGCTCCTAGATCTGTGTCTAAGTCGCTATTTTGCTTCATTTTGTTAAAATATCAACAAAAAAAAACCATTGTAAATAAAAGTTGGTTGGTGTACATAGTAGACGTTAGACCATTAGCATACTACCGGATATACCTGCTAGTACATACAAATCGAGCGTGGCCGAGTGGGGTAAGCCCTGCCTGTACATCGGATAATCGACTCCTACATGACGAGTTCTAATCCTAGTTAGTGACTTCACTTTTTATCAATTTGTTTAGTCTCATTTCACTTTACAATCTGATCAGATTGTTGTTTTTCCGATTAATTTTTTAGCCAGCTTTCGTATAAAAAATAATTTAATAAAGAGGAGATGAAACCTTAAAGGTTGTTTGTTCTTGCCCTAACTTATTGAAACCGTTCCATATATAATACAGTCGTAGACTTTTCCCGTGGTTTCACAAGTGCTTGTTTTAGTGAATTCTCTTAAAAAATCATTAATGAGGAGATCCCGACTTCTGATTTAGAAAAAATTTCTTCGAATGAGCGCGAACTAGCCCCCTAGGATACATATCCAGGGTCAGTTTCAATTATATATATATATATATATATATATATATATATATATATATATATATATATATATATATATATATATATATATATATATATATATATATATATATATATATATATATACGTACCAACATTTAGACAAAAAAGTTATATGCATTAAAAAAAAAGCCTGGGCGCAGCAAGTGCGTTATGGTAGTGAATTTTCATAGAAATGATCTGGCACAAAATATATTATTATAACTTTTTTTTCTTGTAACATAGAAATCTAAATTTTGGTGTATAGTTTACTTTTTATATCGTAAACCTACCTACCAATTTGGTTATCATAGATTTCTTATTTTTTAAGATAAAAATTTTTTTCAAATTAAAACTCAAAATTTTCCCGGAAAACCTCGTCCGATTTTTTTGATTAACGAACTTGTCAAAGTCATTTACAAAAGGAAGGTACATGCCAAATTTTATTAAAATCGGCTTATTACTTTTTGAGATAAGAATTTATTTCGAATGAAAACTCAAAATTTTCCCGGAAAACCTCGTCCGATTTTCTTGACTAACAAACTTGTCAAAGCCATTTACAAAAGAAAGGTACATGCCAAATTTTATTAAAATCGGCTTATTACTTTTTGAGATAAGAATTTTTTTCGAATGAAAACTCAAAATTTTCCCGGAAAACCTCGTCCGATTTTCCTGGCTAACGAACTTATCCAAGCCATTTACAAAAGAAAGGTACATGCCAAATTTTATCAAAATCGGCCCATTATTTTTTGAGTTATCGGTGTGATACATATATATATATATATATATATATATATATATATATATATATATATATATATATATATATATATATATATATATATATATATATATATATATATATATAATATATATATATATATATATATATAAATATATATATATATATAAACATATAAAAATTGAAACTGACCCCGGATATGGGTTCTAGGGGTCCTAGATCGCGCTCATTTGAAGAAATTTTTTCAAAATTCAAAAGTCGAGATCTCCTCATTAGTGAATTTTTTCTAAGAAAATTCACTAAAAGGAAGTTTTCCTCAAAACGTCAATGACGCGATTTGAAGCGTCAAAATTGGCAACATTTAAGCAAAAAACCTGAAAGAAATACGAATTATGTAAAGAGTGTTTTGCAAACCCTTAACTTTCAGCTTCAACCATCATTGCCCTTAATTTTACTAAAATATTTACAGAAAATTCATTTCAAATAGACCATTTCTCTGATGCCTTGGCAGTAGTTTTGGTTAAGTTTATGGTTTAACGGTCTATAATTTTTAGCTAATTTTCGTAGAAAAAATTCGTTAATGAGGAGACCGCGACTTTTGAATTTTAAACATATTTCTTCAAATGAGCACAAACTAGTCCCCCTAGAATCCATATCCGGGTTTACTTTCTGTTTACATTTAATACAGGGTGATGCATTTCTACGGTAAAGAGCAATATAATTGTTACTATTCAAAAAAAAAATGTATACGTTACTTATAAGGTGTCTTGAGCTGCATCCTATAAAATTATTTTGACAATCACAGGGGTGGCCCTTAAGTCGTTGGTGATACCTACAATTTTTTTTAACATTTCTTATTGCATTTTTGCATTTTTCATCACATGTGATGCATATTTGTAAAAAATCGAGACGCATTAAGTGCGTTTTGGTAGCAAATTTTCATTAAATGCTTTAAAATACAATAACTCAATTTGCTTCATTAACCTAAGGATCGTCGGCTAGGAAACGGGTTTTCTCGGAAATATTTAAGTTTATTTTCGGAAACGTTTGTACATTTTCAAACAATAAGTTATTTTGATAAAATATGGTGCATTGTTTCTACTATATTTGTCTTAAAAAAAATTAATCCAGAGCAACATGGTTTTTATAGAGGCAGGTCGGTTGACACCAACTTAACTTTATATACAGAATTTCTATTGAGATCTTTAGAAACAGAAAAGCAGGTGGATGCTGTGTACACCGATTTTTCCAAGGCCTTTGATAAAATTAATCATAGCATTTTGTTGAGAAAGCTAGAAATGATCGGTGTGCATGGAGTTCTTCTGCGTTGGGTTAGTTCGTATATTAGAAACAGATCTCAATTTATATCCGTGTTAGGTTACGAATCTATCCCTTACGAATAGCAGGTGTACCCCAAGGATCCCACCTTGGACCATTATTATTTCTTGTATACGTTAATGATATAAATACTTGTTTTCAATTCTGTAAATTTTTGATGTATGCCGACGACCTCAAATTATTTATTCCTATTAATTGTGAACAAGACTGTTTGCGTTTACAGGCCGACCTTAACGACTTGACTAATTATTGCAGCATAAATCAGCTTTACCTTAATTTAGATAAGTGTAGTGTTATAACTTTTACCCGTGGGAAACTATGGCAAGAGTTTCCGTATCTCTTAGATAATAATATTATTACACGGGTCACTTATGTAAAAGATCTAGGGGTTACCTTTGACAGCAAGCTACTGTTCTACAGACATATTGACAATCTTGCTACTGACAGTTATCGTATGCTGGGGCTTATCATGCGGCAGGGTGCAGTTTTTTACAATAAAAAATGTTTTATCTCATTATACAATGCGTATGTTGCCAGAAAATTGAAATTGGCGTCTTCTGTATGGAATCCCCAGTATCTTATTTACAAGGAGCGTCTAGAAAAGATACAAAATAGATTTTAAAGGTTTTTCTGCTTTAAACTTAAGTTAGAATTTAATAATGATTACAAAATTATGCAATACTTTTTTGAAATTCTATGATTGGAAGAAGGCCGGCTTGTCTCAGATTGTCTTTTCCTTTTTAAAATAGTAAACGGTTTTATAGACTCTCCGGAACTTCTAAGTCAGATACGTTTCAATGTTCCAAATCGACTTCTCAGGGTGGCTGAACCTTTTTCCTTGCCCTTTAGCAGAACTAACGCTGCTCTAAATTCGCCGCTATCAAGAATGTTGAGAGCGAGTAATGAGTTCTCGGCCATCGACATGTTCAGTGGCTCATTGCTCGGGTATAAAAAGCTCTGAAAGTCCGACTATTGTTGTTGCCTTGATTTTTTTTGATTATTTATTTGTCTCCATATTATAAGTGTGTGCACAAGTATGTGCATATTGTATTTACAACTTAAATTAAATATTGTTTTGATTTGTTTTTTAGAATAATGAGTGATGTTTTTGTTATCACTGCTATATTTGTATTTAATTTTTGAACGCCACAACGTCTGGGTTAGACATATTTCCAGTGTAGAAAAGAACAAAACAAGGCTATACTCCAGACTGAATTTTTATTAGGTAAAAGCCCTACGCGTTTCGGCCCATAAATCTGGCCATCATCAGGGGCTTCCTGAAACATTCAACAAACACTCAGAAATCTGATTGCATCTTCTTCACTTGGTTTAGATTTACAGAGGGCCTTGAATGCTTTGGTCAAGGTTTGTCTCGAACAGAACTTCTTCTCCTTCAATAATCAAATATTCATACAGAAGGATGGCCTTCCCATGGGTAACCCTTTGTCCCCCCTCTGTGCAGAGATCTTCATGACCATTTTCGAAAAGGATCTTATTTTCAAAGATTATAATCCGTTTAGAGACTTCATCTCATCCTGGACACGTTACGTAGATGACATACTTGTTGTCTGGTCTGGCCACACAAAGCAGCTACATCATTTCTTGACTTGGCTAAACAGCTTACATGTCAACATAAACTTTACTATGGAGTTGGAAGAAAATAGTTCCATTAGCTTTCTGGACCTAAAATTGACTAAAACAATCAACAACATTGAATTCGAAAATTTACAGAAAACCAACCCAAACAGACCACTTAATTCCGTTCAAATCATGTCATCACGTTTCTCATAAACTGGCGTCTTTGAGGTTTTTGATAGACAGACTTTTTAGAATCCCCATGTCACATACAAAGTTTGATAATGAGTTAAATATTATCAAACAACTAGCCACTAACAACGATTATCCTATCAGTATTGTCGATAGACTGATCAGGAAGAAAATTCGCCAAATTTTAAGAGAAGACAGCTCAGACATTCCAACATCTCGTGCTGACAACACTTGCTATTTTCCGTTGACATATTGTGGACCCATTACCAATGCCATCACAAAAGTCTTGAAGAGAGAAAATCTAAAATTTGCTTACAAATCTAAGAACACCCTTAAGAAGATGTTAGTTCACAATAAAGACGACATGCCCCTCTTGAAGAAGTCAGGAGTTTATTGCCTTAGCTGTGGCGACCCTGATTGCAACACTCTATACATTGGCAGAACTGGGAGAGCCCTGAACACCAGAATTTCAGAACATCTCAGGAGCAGAAACAATGCTGATAATGTCACTTCAGCTTTTGGTTGCCACCTCAGAGAGACTGGTCATGTCTTTGACAGGGAAAACAATGTTAAAATCCTTCACCCATCCACATTTGGTACTGAACAGTTCGTCCTTAAAGAGATGGAAATCTGCAGATACACCTACAACCCCAACAACACTGTTATAAATGCTTCTAATACTAGTGAAATTAACTTTCCACCAATTTATAGAAATATACTTGACTAGTGCCATCTACAGTGAAAAACATAAGTATTCTGTGGAGTCAAGGAGCCCGGAAATGTTACGTGCTCTGTGCTGCTCGGCACGGCTGAGTTAAATGTCAGGTGTCATTTCGTCTGTCACTTGTCAGTCACCCTCCTGTTCTATTCGTGTATTCGGCTTTTAACCGTCCTCCATTTCAAATGTGAAATTTTATTTGTATCGCCGTTTGTCCATTGCTGTAATTTGAGGTTTTAATGTTTCTAATTCCGCCTTCACCCATATAGTGCAAGGAAACAAAAGCGACAGTCGATGAAAATAGCCACGATGATAGATTTCTTGTAAAGTCCAGTTGCTGTTATATAAAAAACAGAACGTTGGTGTTTTTGGCCATTTTGTTTTACTTTTATTGGGCACCATAGGTTTAACTCAGTATTTTCTCTGAACGTTCAGCTCTGGTTGTGCAGCCTGCCTTGGCAGCTTTTAGTGAATTTTCTTAGAAAAAATTCACTAATGAGGAGATCTCGACTTTTGAATTTTGAAAAAATTTCTTCAAATGAGCGCGATCTAGGACCCCTAGAACCCATATCCGGGGTCAGTTTCAATTTTTATATGTTTATATATATATATATATATATTTATATATATATATATATATATATATATATATATATATATATATATATATATATATATATATATATATATATATATATATATATATATATATATATATATATATATATATATATATATATATATATATATATATATATATATATATATATATATATATATATATATATATATATATATATATATATGTATCACACCGATAACTCAAAAAATAATGGGCCGATTTTGATAAAATTTGGCATGTACCTTTCTTTTGTAAATAGCTTGGATAAGTTCGTTAGTCAGGAAAATCGGACGAGGTTTTCCGGGAAAATTTTGAGTTTTCATTCGAAAAAAAATTTTATCTCAAAAAGTAATTAGCCGATTTTAATAAAATTTGGCATGTACCTTTCTTTTGTAAATAGCTTTGACAAGTTTGTTAGTCAGGAAAATCGGACGAGGTTTTCTGGGAAAATTTTGAGTTTTCATTAGAAAAATTTTTTTATCTCAAAGAATAATAAGCCGATTTTGATAAAATTTGGCACGTACCTTTCTTTTGTAAATAACTTTGACAAGTTCGTTAATCAAAAAAATCGGACGAGGTTTTCCGGAAAAATTTTGAGTTTTCATTTGAAAAAAAATTTTATCTTAAAAAATAAAAAATCTATGATAACCAAATTTGGTAGGTAGGTTTACGATATAAAAAGTAAACTATACACCAAAATTTAGATTTCTATGTTACAAGAAAAAAAAGTTATAAAATATTTTGTGCCAGATCATTTCTATTTTTCCTATTGTTCTAAGTGCTTGTATTGTTTCTCTTGTCTTTTGTCCAGGTCAATTTTGCTTCTTATTCTATATATTTCTTTATTATGTTAAGCAGAATCTGTGTAGCATAACTATATACGATTAGTGTCCTGTGCTGTTTGCTTTTCCGTGTTCACTGTCTTTGGAATAGTAATAATTTTGCTCATCATAAACACACTCTGCAGTTCTTCCAAATTGTAACATTTCTCAATTAGTTGAGATAGTTTATCTTTTTTTTATCACCAGAATTCTTTAAAAGTTCCGCTGTTAGTTTGCCAACACCCGGCGTTTTTCCTTATCACTGCTCTTTAAGGATGTTCTAGAATTGTTCTCTTGAGATAGGCGGGACTCGATAATTTGGGTTTATCCTTCCCATTTTGTTCGCTCTTTGTTACAATTAATTTAATCTCTGTGATACAATTATTTTATACAGGCTTTCCAGCGCTTGTCAATGTCGTCCTCTTCTTCTTCCATTATAAAATGTTCTTTATTGATCTTCATAACTTTACTCTTTATTCCTGGTTATTATTGTAATCTTCTCACCTGTCTGCAGGGTTGATTCAACCGTCGCTTCTTCATGTAAATTTTAATTTCTTCATTATTTTTTTTGCATCCCTACTTCTTTTTATTTCCTACATTTTTTGATCGTGTTTTCAATTCGCTTATATCTACCACATGCTTGTTCGTTTTTAATATTTCTCCATATGTTGCGCTCTTGTATTAACTTTAGTAATTCTGATATAATCCAGAGTTTCCTTTGTTCTAGCTGCTGTATGTTCGCATACATCACATTCATTTCTTCTTTATTTTTCTCCATATCCGTTTTGCATATAATATTTGCAAACGCGCTTCTGCACTTTGGTGGTTACTAAATATGGAAATCAGTAGCTGCGCCTAAACACACTAATGTGGCATTTCTAAAAAAAACGAGGTTGGACACTGTGGTTGGAAACTGAAACAAAAAGCAGAATCTTCCCAAAAACCACAAAATAATAATCGACAATTATGCGCTGGATACCTACTCTGACAACGAAGTTGTCTTCATCAGTAACTGTCGCGAAACTGACAGTTTAGCAACATAAAAAGGCAGACAGACATAATCAATCACTCTCTTATTATTTTGTAGTGGCATTTATTGTTAATATATATATATATATATATATATATATATATATATATATATATATATATATATATATATATATATTTATATATGTATATATTATGTATGTATGTATCTAACCTATAATTCAAAAAATAATTAACCGATTTGGATGAAACTCGGACAAGGTTTTTTCGGGAAAATTGTGTTTTCTTTAGAAAAAAAATTTTTTCTCCGAAAATTACAAAGCTATTTTAATCAAATTTGGTGGTTATGTTTCCTTGGGAAAGATCTTACTATATACCAAAATTAAATTTTCTAAGTTTATAGAAAATTGAGTTATTCAAATTTGAAGCATTTAATGAAATTTCAGTACCATAACGCACTTGCTGCGTCCCGAACTTTTTTTACATTATAAGTCTTAAAGTCTCTATATACACTGTCCATAACTAGGTTGTAGCAACCCATGCTCCTATATTAAAGAATTTTTTGTTTTTAGTGAATTTTCGTAGAAAAAATTCACTATTGGGGAGATCCCGACTTTTGAATTTTGCAAAAATCTTTTCAAATGAGCGCGAACTAGGACCCCTAGAACCCATATCCGGGGTCAGTTTCAATTTATATATATATATATATATATATATATATATATATATATATATATAATATATATATATATATATATATATATATATATCACACTGATAACTCAAAAAATAATAGGCCGATTTTGATAAAATTTAGCATGTACCTTCCTTTGTAAATGGCTTGCATAATTTTGTTACTTAGGAAAATCGGGCGACGTTTTCGGGGAAAATTTTGAGTTTTCATTCGAAAAAAATGTTTATCTCAGAAAATAAAAAAGCTATGATAACCAAATAGGTTTACTATATAAAAAGTAAACTATACACCAAAATGTATATTTCTATGTTACAAGAACAAAAACTTATAATAAAATATTTGGTGCCAAATCATTTCTATGAAAATTCACTACCATAACGCACTTGCTGCGTCCAGGCTTTTTAGTTGTGTAGAGACCTTACATTGTAGTGTGTCATTGCAATTTAAATCTTAATTTACACGGGTTTCTGCCTGTTTTGGTGACTTTCACTGCTTTTGCATTGCTATTTTTGCTGCTTGGAGGTGCCTCGACTGAGCTTTGGACATTTGATGTTTTTAACTTCTTAACTTTTAGCTTTGATTTTGTTAGTATAATTTGTTGTACAGAATGTTAGTTTTGACTATAGTTTGTGCTTTTAGACTTTGCTTGTAAGACTGTTTAGAATTCTGTAACAGCGGGTATCGTGTGATACTTGCCGACCTACCAGAGACTTTGTTTCTGACACAACCACCTTAATGTTTCAGGAAGCCCCTGATGATGGCCAGATATATAGGCCGAAACGCGTAGGGCTTTTACCTAATAAAAATTCAGTCTGGAGTATAGCCTTGTTCTGTTCTTTTCTACCCTGGAAATATATTTGTATTTGTATACTCTGTATGTGATCCTATTTTGGGGGCAACCCCGTTAGTATCCAAATAAATAAATAAATAAATAAATACCGGTAACCAAATTGATGCCTGCTTGCATTAAAGAGACATATTTGCTATTAAAAATATTTTAATGAAAATTCACTTCCATAACGCACTTGCTTCGTCCAGACTTTTTTCACTTTTCTACGTAAAAAAACGCATTCAAGCGAAATAGCTGTAGGTGTAGTATGTGATAATAATATATTGTAAATCTCATATTTATTAGTTTTAGTAAATATTTTAAAATGAATTTACCTCAAGAATCGGTTACATTTATTTACATTTAACAGTTATGTGATACATATAACCTTATGTCAATCATATATTTTTCTAGCAAGTCGATGTATATGCCAATGAGGAACTTGTTAGAACGCCTTCAATTTTACGTTACGAAGACACTTCGAAAGTTATTTATGCCAAAAGAACAAGCATCTAGTCAAAAAATTAGAGGAATCTTATTTTTTCGCACAGTATGTCATATTCTTTTGGTTATATCAGTTGTATTTTTGCAAATTTAAATGCTTTCCCATAAAAAAGTTAATATTTATAATTTATATAATCCGGCAATACTTTTTGTTAAAAAAAAAAACAAAACATTAAAAGGCACGTGCTCGTCAATTTTTGCAAAGTCACTGACTTCGATTGTGTAAAGTAAGGGCTCCAGTACCGAGCCTCGCGGTAGTGGTTTATTGCTTGAAAGGCACAAGATCAAAAGGAACTGTTGGAAGGAAAGACTCAAGAGAGGAAGAGGTGCATTAGGTATCTTAGGTAGTGACGGTTAACTACGGGCACGCTATGGTTAGGTCGTCTGTAGAGTAAATTATCCTCGATCTGCGTTTGCTGATTGATTTTAATAAAGCACATACCCCTCAAATGGTAGATTCTGTGCTTGTGGTAATAAGTCGCCTCTCATTGGTCAAGACGAAAACGTTTCGGTTGCATTTGTGCGAGATGGAAAACTAATGCGTAGAAGAACCTATAGACCGGAATATCGATCGGTTAAAGTGCACTTGAGGCACTAAACAAATCGACGATATTTACTCTTGCCCTAATGTCGATAGCCAATTGTTTACATCAAGAGAGCCGAAATGGAATCGCCCTGGATTCAAAGTACAAGGGTCTTATATTATTCCTCTTGACTGGCTCAGCTGACATTTTAAGAATATTTTCGTTTTTTATGATGTGTACTGGGAAATACTATTTTAAATAACGACACTTTTAGACCTTCGAAGAAGACTTTATTGTTTGCGTTCTTTAACGCGACAAATATTTTACCATATATTTAGATATTCATCGGGGCTGGTATGAAATTACGGAGATGAATAATATTGATTCTTCATAAAACAACTGAATTCAATATTTAATGATGGCTCATTATTAATTAAGCACGTTGCGCTACTGATCTTTACCAGATTTTGTTAAATCAGTAAGAGCGTTACGATCGCGACTTCAAAACCAGATTGTCATAAAAATCGTCAATCCAAGCGTCAATTTGCCATCCAATATCGAAGCAACGTACTATCATTAAGACTTCCCTTGAGATTTTGGTTGTGTTAGTAAAAACGTTACGGTTATGATAAAAAAGTGACCGTAACATTATTTAGTTTTGTATATTTTGTAACTGTAGGATGGTTTGTCTTGAATATGTATTCTACATGGCCAAAATCTCCAAATTTTTCCTCGATTTCACTAATTGCTGATAGTGTAGTAAGTCTGTCTGGATACTTATTATTGAATAACTCGCAAACTTCAGTTTGTATTCAGGAATTGTCTCCATAGCGTATCACCATAAAAACTTCAATTTGCTGTTTCTCAGTTAAAAGTGATATTTTTAACTTGAGTTATCTTACTTAAGCTTAGAACAAACTGTCGTAAAGTTGATGTTATTTTTAACTGTCGTAAAGTTATCAGTAACGAAGTGGGAATAAGCCAAATTAGCAATAATTGAAATTACGTAGAAAAACCGTAGGGTAGTTAGGAGGCATATTAGCAGGAGCGCAATAAAAGTGCATGTCTTGAAATAAGAAA
Organism: Tillus elongatus; assembly: GCA_964006375.1. NCBI lineage: Eukaryota > Metazoa > Arthropoda > Insecta > Coleoptera > Cleridae > Tillus > Tillus elongatus. The sequence continues at coordinate 138,104,650 of OZ023268.1, read as the reverse complement.
TATTAAACTTCTAAAAAATATTCTTTTGTAATTAACATAACGTGAAACGTGGTGACTTGTATTCAAAAAAAGCCGCTCTTTCCAATAGAGCTGTCATAAGTAAATGTTATCATTTAAAAAACTTGACGATGGGGTCATATCTGCGAAACCGATGATGACACACACAAAAAATAGTATCATAACTTCCACATAGGTGTGATAATTTATTCTCTTCACAATGACATTCTCGTCGAATGTATTTAGGACCCATGACATGACTACAAAGAAAATATTTGTATCCCTGTACCCATAAACTTTTGAAATGTTATATTACTCCAATTTTATTGAAAAAATATCAATTTTCATTAAATCACACCTTATTTATCACCTACCCCCTAAATCGATCTAAGAACCTCGGTGTTAACGAGAGATCTTCTCCCTACCTGTAAACGACACATGAGGAAAGAATGGTCAGACCAATGGAGCAAACAACAAGCCATAGTAAAAAGTAAATTTCAGCAAATATTTCCCACCTTGCCTTCTAAATCGATCTCGGAAATAGTCCCTACTAACAGAGTAATCTACATAAAACTTGCTAGAATCATCGTAGGGCATGGTGCTACCAAAAAGCAACTATTTAAAATGGGGTTGGCAGACAATCCACTGTTTAGTTGTGATGGAACAAGTGTGTGTGATATTAACCATATCTTTTTTAATTGTAAGAAACACATCCATGCATGTAATAATCTAGTTAAAAAATGTCTTGATCAAGGAGTTCCACTACCATTAAATATATCATATTTGTTGCATGTAGCGTTCTATGTTGAAAGAGAGATGATGCATATACATTTGAACTTCATTAAATGTAATAAATTACATGAGGTAATTTAGCTCAACGTAAAAAGATATAAAATTTTGTTCTGTTTTTTATAGTAAATTTGTGGAAGAAATTGACATTATAGTTAATAGTCATATAATTATAGATTCCTTTTGCCTGTCCCTGTGTCTAAGCCATCTTTACCGTGGTCCAGTCTAGTTTGTCTCAAATAAAGTCGCCTTGGTGGACCCCTAGGCGTGAAGTTTGTGATCCCATGTCTTTTTTCCTTAATTTTAATCCTAGTTTATAAGACTTAAATACATACACCTTACCCACAAAAACAAAATGTAAAGTATGATGGGCATAGTCTCTCTTCGTAAATTAGTATTGGTTTACATGAAGTAAAGGAAATTTAAGTGTTTGTTTGCTGAGCTTGGTAGACGAGAGCATAGAGAATCCTTTGTTTGTTTTTTTAATGTAAAACATCATATTATAGTAGGGAGCTGTAGCACTAGTTGTTGACCTGGAGTGACCGTGGCTATAAGAGCTTTGCTCGAGGCCAAAACAAGTTAAAAAAAAAACTCGGTGGTTCAGGGGTAAGAACGTGTGCCGCTGAACCGAAGGGTACTAGGTTCGATCCCAGAGTACTCCTTTCACTTTTTCAGTACAAACTGTAATATTAACATCAACCGAGATTCTGGCATTGTATTTGAGGAAGTTGAATGTCTGCACGTTCCGCCCTTCGGAGGGGGCGTAAAGCCGTCGGTCCCGTGTCCATGCGATGTTGGGCACGTTAAAGATCCCTACCCTCCTTATAGAAAGGCAGGGATTCGGCAAAATTCCTAGGATAGTGATGTGAAACTGCTCCCTGGCGTCGGTGATTGGCCATAGTCGCGGAAATAGGCCGACGTTAAAGAAAAAAAAGCGATCTAACCCAAAAACAATTCCAAGCGTCCCTTTGTCGGGTGCTAACTGGATACCAAATCTGAAGATGATATCTCAATTCGTTCAAAAGTCATTGCGCCTATTAACAGACAGACGTACATGCCGAGAGACCGACAGACAAAAAGAAAATTCGTTCCAGAATCAAGTTTTCTACATGTTTTGAGACGCCGTTTTAGCAAACAAGATCGATATTTTTTCATCAATATTACGCCCCCACACATTCAACCCCTAATTTAGTTTCAGCACTGAATACCAAATGTTTGATGAAACTCAAAGTTTTCTAATAAATAAACCCTAAAACGTTATATCACTCGAGTTTTAATGAAAAAAATGTCAATTTTCACCAAATAACCCCTCATCCAGCCCCTACTCCCTAAAGCGATTTTACCCAAAAAACAATCCGAACCGTTCGTTTGTCGAGTGCTAACTGGATACCAAATTTGAAGATGATATCTGTATTCATTCGACAATATCTCAATTCGTTATAAAGTTACCGTGGCTACAAACAGACAGACATACAGACTGACAGACCGACAAACAAAAAAAATTTCGTTCCTAACTCATATTTTCCATATGTTGTTGTTATTTTTACGACGTTTAAGCGAAAAAAGCATGTTTGAAATTTTTGTCTCCGATGCGATACTTCCACACGTGACAGACAGACATACAGACTGACAGACCGACAGACAAAAAAAATCGTTCCTAACTCATATTTTCCATATGTTGTTATTTTTACGACGTTTAAGCGAAAAAAAAAACATGTTTGCAATTTTTGTCTCCGATGCGATACTGCCACACGTGACGATGTGGAAGTAATTTATGTCAAATGTGCACATTCAAATCTTATGTTTTGCTGGCAAGTCAATCACACTGATGTGGACACCTTCCCACAGTGGCATTTTAGGCAATGAAAATGCTGAGGAATGCTCACGGAATGCGATACTAGAAAAGACAATAATACCCATACAAACCCATTCAGACCTTATTGCCAATATTAAAGAAAGTTATAAAGCCAAATGGCAAACCCACTGGTCATCCCTTGACAACAAACTTTGCAAGATCGAAACATCAGTGACCCCAAAGACGCTCCTAAGTCTAACACGCAGGGAAAAAGTCGTTATCAGAAGAACTCGTATTGGCCATTGTAAGTTCACCCATGGATACCAGCAACAACAACCTCAATGTGAAATATGTGACAGAGCGATTACTGTCAACCATGTGCTTCAAGAATGTCCACTATATATCAATCCAAGACTCGAATACCTAAATGGGAAAACACTATCCCAAATTCTTGACCGGAGTGAGCCAAATGTGACTAATTTACTCTGTTTTTTAAGACAATCCTCACTATTTGATAGCATTTGATTACAGATACTTTAATTAGCGAAAGAAAATGTACCGATAGTGTCAATGACCTTAGATGTTAAGACACTTTAAACTTCCAAATAAAAAAAATACAAAATTTTATGTTTGACATATTTCGGCGATTTTTTTCTTGTTTGCTCTCTAAAGAACCCACTGTATGCTCATAGTAACACAAAATGTAGAGTAAATCTAATCTAATTCTTATTGTGATAATTTATCAGACAACAAATCTAAAATATTTCTAACTTACTTATTTGAATTTGAATTTAGTTTTATTTATACTAATTAATTAATGTGTTTTAGGTAACGGACTGAAGATACAAAGCCCATTGGTTTCGCTCCAGAAATTGCTATTTCTATTAACAATAAGACTGAAAAGGTGTTATAGTTTTACGTAATATATATATTCCTTATTCGTTATGAATATCTTTTGCATACAATTTTATAATAACCATCGCTTTTATATATATAATATTGTGTATTATTTATTTGTTTATTTATTTATTTTGAAATTCTTATAGTTTACATATTTATGAATAAAATAGTTAAATTTTAACCGAGTAACTTGTTTTATTTTTAATTGATAATAATAATAATAATAGTTTATTGAACAATATACACATTTTTTTACCACAAATAACTTATAAAATCCATTAGAGCTAATTGTTCAATAAGATGAGAATCACCTAAGTCAGAGACTTGTTAGTGATACTAGAAATATAATTTCTTTGCAAAAAATACCTGGTGCACACAACCCAAAGCAATTGTGAAGCAATTCAACTGAAAAAAACAAAACCAAGCCACATATTATTAAAACCGATTTCTAGCATATGTGCCCAACAATTTGGATCACTAAAATACCACACATTCTTTTCCTCCTTCCCTTCTCTCTCCCACACCAACCTCTACACAGCATGTCTCCATAGAAGCAAAATAGCTTGTCAATGAGGACACCCCAGACACAATGCGCACACAAGAGAGACGTAAAATAATAGTCAAAACCATAAAAAATCTCTGCAAGTTAAGCAGCCAATATACAATGCAAGTAAAATACAAACACACATTAAAAAAAATGTACATCAGATTTTAAAACACAGGATTGGATGCACTACATCTCCAAAATCTTAACCTAAATTAACCAGTCTGTAGATAACATCTCTCGGAGTTTCAAGCAGCCAGGACTGTACCTTCTTTTTAAACAATCTATATGGATGCACTTGTCTTATATCCAGTGGCAACACATCATACGCTCCCAAACCAATATAAACAAAGTTTTTTCGGTCAATCCTTTTATTCGCTCTGTGTTTTACCGTTACCACATTTTTAAACCGTGTTTGGTAAGTGTGCTCCAGGAAACTTATGGTGTTCCTCTCTCTGTATGTGTACAATAAAATTGCACGGCAGTACAACTTCTAGACATCCATTACTTTGTTTTCAGAAAAGAGCAGATCGCTAGGGTAAGTCATATTTGTACCACATATAATTTTTAGTATCCATCTCTGTGTGGTTCCCACCTTTCTCAAATATATTTCTGACGCGCTGCCCCAAGCGAGCAATCCATATATCAGTTGGAATTGAATAAGGGCAAGGTATACAGTTCTGAGTTGATACCGTCCAAAAAGGACACTGGAGTCGCTTTTCGTCGTAACATTACTGAAGGCGATTTCCGTAAAAAAATTATAAATTTTTATAAAAGAAATTGTTTAAAAATTACCACAAAAAATTGTTTTTTAATTTTGTCAATCTGTTTGAAATAATTATATCTTGGCAGGTGTGCAAATAGCTTCGTTGGCCAGGATAATCGTACCAGTTTTTTCTGGAACTTTTCAAGTTGATTTTCGGAAAACGTTTGTACTTTTTGAAACAACAAAGCTATTTTAATGAAATATGGTAAAGTGTTACTACTATATAGGTTATACTGCTAAACATATGTCTTTCTTTTAAAAACAAGACATATTTTCCATAAGAAAACATTTTTACGAACGCACTTGCTGCGTCCAGACTTTTCATTTTAGTGAATTTTCGAAAATTCACAAATAGAGAGGTATCGATGGTAAGATTTTTGGACAATTTTCTTTAAATGAGCGCGAATAGAGCCCCTAGAACCCAAATCCAAGGTCAGTTAAAAGTTTATATATATATATATATATATATATATATATATATATATATATATATATATATATATATATATATATATATATATATATAAGAGAACGGTTAAGGGCAAAGCCGCAAGGAGACAACCGCATACACATGTTTCAAGCTTATTAGCCATCATCAGTACGGTATAGCCAGGTGAAGATGGAAACACTCTGGATGAAGATGCAAAAGAACACGGAGTCACAACAGGCAACCAGTGCACAATTGCAGCAACATTTGGAAGACCCTTAATTCGAGGGAAACAACCAAAATAGCCACGGAGGCAAAGAAATCAGCTGCGTGAGCATCCGGGGCCCAGGAAGTTATATTAACTATAACAGGATTTATAAAACGGCATTTCTGTACTATACAAGGAGAAGGGTTAAGGGCAAAGCCGCAAGGAGACAACCGCATACACGTGTTTGAAGCTTATTAGCCATCATCAGTACGGTATAGCCAGGTGAAGATGGGAACACTCTGGATGAAGATGCAAAAGAACACGGAGTCACAACAGTCAACCAGTGCACAATTGCAGCAACATTTGGAAGCCCTTAATCCGAGGGAAACAACCAAAATAGCCACGGAGGCAAAGAAATCAGCTGCCTGAGCATCCGGAGCCCAGGAAGTTATATTAACTATAACAGGATTTATAACACGGCATTTCTGTACTATACAAGGAGAAGGGTTAAGGGCAAAGCCGCAAGGAGACAACCGCATACACGTGTTTGAAGCTTATTAGCCATCATCAGTACGGTATAGCCAGGTGAAGATGGGAACACTCTGGATGAAGATGCAAAAGAACACGGAGTCACAACAGTCAACCAGTGCACAATTGTAGCAACATTTGGAAGACCCTTAATCCGAGGGAAACAACCAAAATAGCCACGGAGGCAAAGAAATCAGCTGCCTGAGCATCCGGAGCCCAGGAAGTTATATTAACTATAACAGGATTTATAACACGGCATTTCTGTACTATACAAGGAGAAGGGTTAAGGCAACGCCGCAAGGAGACAACCGCATACATGTTTTCAAGCTTATTAGCCATCATCAGTACGGTATAGCCAGGTGAAGATGAGAACACTCTGGATGAAAATGCAAAAGAACACGGAGTCACAACAGGCAACCAGTGCTGGTCACTGCTTCCCGCGCAATGCAACCCGATGTCACACAGTCATCACACCCACGTATCGTTTGGCACTATAACTCCGCGAACTGGCACAAAATGCGGGATTACTTTTCTTCATTTTCATGGGCGTCTGTCTGCTTCTCTCATCCTGACCCCTCAGATATCTCACAAAACGTCACCGAAATTATCCATCCAGTGGCAAGGCGAGACTTAAAAAGGTCAAAGTTCACAAAACGCTTCTACACAATCCCAGTCAAGAAAACCGTCAAGCATTTAACGACGCAAGAAACCGCTATGTCCGCATTCTTTCTGAGACAAAAAACTCGTTTAATAACCACATCAAAAACAAAGGCCTCCCAAGCTCCAACGGCAGCAAACCCTTCTGTACTCTTGCTAATCTATTGGGAATAATTTCTGCAAGAGGACGTTCCCACCACTTGTTTCAGGGGATGAAATTGTTTCTACCGCCCTGGGCAAGGTGGAACTTTTTGCTTCGTTGTTCGCCGGCAATTCTACTCTCAACACACCTCAAAATGTTCGACCACCAACAGTCCCCAATGTCGCGCATAAAATGCCGGATATCATTTTCAAAACTAAAAAGGTACGAAAGATGCTATATTCTCTTAATACCAGGAGAGCCTCTGGCCTTGACGAGATCCCAGCAATTGTTCTCAAAAAATGCGCACCAGAACTAGCTCCTGTCCTGACTCGTTTGTTTCGGACATTTAACAATAGAGGCATATTCCCTAGTAACTGAAAAACTGCTAGAGAACAGCCCGTTCCCAAGAAAGGAATCCAAAGCGTTTGCTAGCAACTACAGGCCTATTTCTCTCCTATCAGTCGTTTCCAAAGTGATGGAAAAGTATATAAACAGCGAATTACTAAAATTTCTTGAAAAACACAGTCTAATCCATGACAGGCAGTATGGATTCCGTCAGCGCAGATCAACTGCCGACCTCCTTTCCTTTGTCAACCTTTCTTGGAACAAGTGTATGGAACTACATGGTGAATCCCAGATTGTCGCTCTAAACATATCCAAAGCATTCGACTAGGTCTGGCACGCAGCGCTGCTTAATAAACTTCCGGTCAATGGCCTACCACCAAAACTCTGTACCTGGACAGCAAATTTCCTCTCAAACCGGAGAATTTATGTTGTCTTGGATGGCCATTCTTCTAAACTGTATCCAATTAATGAAGGAGTCCCTCAAGGTTCAGCTTTAGTCCCTACTTTTTTCCTTCTTCACATCAATGACATCCTCTCTAGCACATCCACCCCAGTTCACAGTTACGCGGACGACAGCACTCTCCACTCAAATATACAATATTCTAAGCCTCTCTCTTTAGCCCAATTAGATGAGGATCGCAGACTCATGGAGGGTTCTATCTCCGTGGATCTACGAAAATTATTAGACTGGGGAAGTAGAAATCTTGTACAATTCAACCCCACGAAATCTCAGTCTTGCTTTCTTTCTCATAAGAGATACACCAGCCCTAGACCCATCACAATGAACAACCAAGTTATTCAAAGCAATGAGCTCTTTTCACTTGTTGGCATTTCTGGATGGATCGAAATCTCAATTGGCACCAACATGTCACATCAATTGCAGAAGCGGCTGCTAAGAAATTAGGTTTACTCTTTCGGGCTCGCAAATACTTTTCACCAGCTAATCTCTATACCTTATATACTTCACAAATAAGGCAAAACCTCGAATACTGCTCCCATATCTGGGGTGCCGCTGCTGATTCTACACTCGCTATCCTGGACTCCATTCAGACGTCTCATCGGTGACCCTACCTTCATCCAAAGGCTGCCATCTCTTGCCCACCGACGTGCCGTTGGTGATGTCTCTCTCTCTCTCTCTCTCTCTTGAATAGATATATGCACGGGCACTGCTCAGAGGAGGTTTCTTCCATAGTTCCTCCACCTGCTGCCCCCAACAGATCTACCAGGGGAACAAAGCGAATGCACCCTTTTACTGTCTAGGTCACCAGACATAGAACGTCTGGTTATGCCCGCTCTTTTGTCCCAAGGACTTCCAAGTTGTGGAACTCCTTGCCGGCACATGTTTTTCGTTCTCCTCCAAACCTCCAAACCTTCAAGTCCAGAATTAACAAGTTGCCTCTTTCCTCCTTGTCGACAAGAATTAACAAGTTGCCTCTTTCCTCCTTGTCGACACCCACGGTACGATAGTATTTAGGCTGTAAGCTCTATTGGTGTGTTGTGGAAATATTAAAAAAAGTTAGAATTTTTCATCCTCTGATGACACTAACTTTGTTAGTGAAACGATCGTCAGGCCCTTAAAAAGATGTGCTGTGGTGATTTGGGTTCTTCAAGTGTACTTATGTTATTAAGGTGCAAACCCGACATGTCAATTTAAAAAGTCAATATTTCTGGCTTGCCGTGGTACTGAATTTTAATGAAGTACTTTCTTTTATTCTACTTTAATTAGAAAGCCTAGTGTAACAATTTATAAACGCAAGTTTTTCCACCAAGAGGTTATAGGTTTTCACCATTTTCTCAAATTCTGTTATCATGGACTTGTCGGCTTTTGAATGTAGACCACTAATATTTTAAATGGAAAAGGAAACCTCTCGCAGTCTTGACAAGACAGCCGAACTTTGGAAAAACTAATAATTAATGACGCAATTAATTAAGCTTTAAAGCTTACTAGTTTGTATACTTCATATTCCTATATTGAATTTTCACCTATGGTTTGGTGCGATTTCGTTTTCTTACAGCCATACCTTATAAAATGCCATTACCCAATTATATATGTTTGTAAATTTAAAAATTAACTAAATTAAACACTAACTTTTAATTACCAGATAATTACTATCACGACACCTTTATCATTGTCCTCATTAAAGTTAATCGTACAGTAAATTGTGAGGAGGTGGTTCTTACGGTAAAGAATGAACATAATAGCAGTTTAAATCACTCAAGTTCTTGTACACATGGCTGTACTACGCATAAAGGTCGCCTTAACGTGAAATATTTCACAACCGCACATGTGTATGATATGCAAAGACTAGATATGACCACTTATGTTAAGGTATCCTTGCTTAAAATTTCTCACGTCCCTGTTTAAAATATAAATTTTTAATGACGTTAACGTGCTTCTTTACGTATTGCCACATTTCTGATATTAATAGATATTAGAATCCCGTATTCATGACTAGCTGCCGGAGTAGGTTCTTATTGTGTTTGATTTTTGTCATTCGACAATTATTGTTATGGGAAGTGATTCCGAATGCAATGTTGAGAGAAAGTTGTGAAATTGCAAGTTATTTGCTGCTTTAACTGAAAAAAGTTAAGACAAGGTTTATCAGGTACCAAATTACCTATATACTAAAAACAGTTTTTAAATGTTTTTCTCACTATCTTACAAATACTTTAACAGGATTTGTATAATCATCTAAAAAATTAATATCAGCATTAACGATTAATGAAGATTTTGCTCAGTAAGTGATATATGACAGTATGAAATTGCCTTATGAAATAAAATTCGATAAGGAATGATTTGTGAAGAACACGCGGGAATACGAGATAAGCGACAAAATTTAATGACCTGACTATGAAAAAAACAATTAGATTTCATTTTTAGTAAATTTTCTTTAAAAAAATTCACTAATGAGAAGATCGCGACTTTTGAATTTTGAAAAAATTTATTCAAATCAGCGCTATTTAGGACCCATGGAACCCTAATCCGAGGTCAATTTCAGACTTTATATATTTTTAAAAACACATATTATAAACAAATTTTTGGAACTCCAATGGGTGCTTGTATCTCTCCAATTATTGCACAAATTGTTATAGATGATTTGCCTGAAACATGTATACCAAAATTAAATTTCAATATTCCTTTTTAAAAAAAAATATGTTGATGGCATTATTTGTTGTATTCCTCTAAATTCAACAACACACATTTTAGAGGTTTTTAATTCTTACAACCAATTTATTAAATTTACATTAGAAGAGGAAACAGATAACAGTGTACTATTCCTAGATACAAAATTAATTAGAAAAAACGATAACAGCATAATTTTAGATTGGTATATAAAACCAAATAATTCTCAAAGATATATTAATTTTCAATCAGATCATTTATTTAAAACTAAAATTAACATTTTATTAGGTTTAAAAAAAATAGAATATTAAAGATTTTCCATCCTTCTTTCCACGAAAAAAATTAAGAAAACTTTTTAATATTTTTGTTAACAAGTCTTAAACTACCAAACTACTTAATAAACTTTTATACAATTGTTCAAACAATCACCATTACAATACAAGACAATCTCTACAAACAGTATCAAATTTATCTGACAGGCATAACACCCATATAATTTCGAGTTCGGAAACATCTAACTTTTTTTACATATCAATCCCATACATTAAAAGTATTTCCAATAGGTTAAAGTTTATATTTAAAGATGAAACCAATTTTAAGATAACGTTTCAACATTCAAAAACAATTAATAACATTTTCAGTAAACTCAAAAGTAAGGATGAAATTTCCAAAGTGTCTGGAGTGGTATATTGCATTCCATGTAATAATTGTAGCTTAAGATACATCGGCCAAACAAGCAGAGTGCTTAAAGATAGGTTAACACAGCACAAAAGTGACATACGTTTACAAAAAAGAACTTGCGCTCTGTCAGAACATAATCTCGACACTGGCCATAATATAAATTTTAGTGATGTTTCTATTTTACACTGTGAAACCTTAAGTAAAAAAAGAATGTTATTAGAAAAATATGAAATTACTTTTAACGACAATTTAATAAACTTAAAGAAAGATAATAATTTTAGAAATCACTACCCCTATTTATATTTCCTAGACAAAAACAAAAAACAAATTCAATTAGACAATAGTTAGCTTTATATGTCAGTTTGGCACTTTTCGACTTCACTCAAATACATAAAAAGGTTTTCTTTTCATGTTTGTTATTCCATAATTAGTTTAGTAGAATTCACGTTATATGTATGTATTTTAAACTTTTATATTTTTCCCAAGTAAATTGTAAACTTTTTTCTTTCCATGTTGTAGCCTTGAGAAAGGAATAAAATTTTCCGAAAGCTCGGCCTATAATAAAGAGTTTTATTCTACAACTGACGGCTTTCCCACAATTTTTTGATAAATAACACTCTTACCGTCACAAAAATTTAATACTATATATATATATATATATATATATATATATATATATATATATATATATATATATATATATATATATATATATATATATATATATATATATATATATATATATATGTTTATGTGTCACACCGATAACTTAAAAAGTAATGACCCGATTTTGATAAAACTTGGTGAGTACCTTCCTTTTACTTGGATAAGTTTGTTAGCCGGAAAATTGGGACTAGTTTTTCCCGGAAAATATTGCGTTTTCTTTCGGAAAATTTTTATATCTCCGGAAATAACAAAGTTAGGGCAACTATATTAAGTACGAGGGTTTATATCATAAAAGGAAAACCGTGCACCAAAATTTGAAGCTCTATGTTAAAATAAAAAAAAGTTATAAGCTCTTAAGTTTTTCTTCTTAAAACGTCAAAAAAGTCGCGATTCGAAACGTCAAAATTGACATGATCTAGATGGAGTACTTAAGTGAATACAGCTATGCAGCATAAATGTCGTAAGAAGTTAAAAAGCCTTAAGTTTCAGCTACAATATTAATTGTTCTTTATGTTATTAAATTATTTGCAGAAAATTAATTTAAAATAGACCCTTTGTGTGATAATTCTAATAACGAATCAGATTACGCTTATTATTTAGCGTTTTTTTTTCAATTGGGCAAAATAGAAGTTTTTTATGGAGAAACGGTGTAAGTAGTTTCTCCTTTCTATGGACTTCTGTAAGGTGAGTTTTTTACAATTTGCATTTCTAGCTCCGTTGTAGTATGTTTACCTTGCGCAGAACCTCAAATTTCCTTTAGGTCTTTTAACTGTATTGTGGAGTTGAGATCACAGCATTTGTCCGATGGTTAATAAATAAAGGGGTTCCTCTAATCATCTTTCTGATTTTTTTTTCAAAAAACGAACAATACGCTAATCTGCTAATTTACCTATAAATGTTACTAATATTTAAAAAAATCTTGCCTCGAATAAAGTTCTCTTCGTCATTTTACCTTTAAATGTAATTTCCTTCTCCCGTTGCGCATTCGTTCAACACATTGGGCACAGAAAATATAGGATTTTACTTAAAATTGTCATTTATAATTGAAGGAAAATAAAACTGGTTCTAGGTATGCAACGGAAAATTCACACAAAATAGAATAATTTCTAGATTATAAAACCTACTGCGACCCTAGGGAATCGAAAAATGTTTAAACAGTAAAATAAGCTTTAATTAAATTAAAATTTTTAGTGAATTTTCATTAAGAAAATTCACTAATAGATAGGTATCGATGGTAAGATTTATGTATATATATATATATATATATATATATATATATATATATATATATATATATATATCCAACCGAAAACTCAAAAAGTACTTCACCAATCGAAACCAAATTTGGCAATTCCCTTTATTTTTTTAATAGCTTGGATGAGTTCGTTAGACAGTTTTGACGCTTAAAACTTAGAAAAAAATGCGAAAAACTGTTTGAAAACGCAGTATATATTAAAATTACTATAAGCGTGAAACCAAAACTTTACATGCGTGTTGATATCGTATAACTGGTCCTTTCTACCAAATTTGAACTTAATCGGTTCAGTAAATTTTGAGTTATAACCAAATAAAAAATAAATAATGTACGTTACGCTGCTATTGCAAACAAATGCTCCAACTCAAACTTTAAATGAACATGCTACAAAAATATGCCACAATAAACAATCAGCCGGGTTGCCATTTTCCAAAACTCTCAAGATAACACACTCAAGATAACAGAAAAATATATAGTAATAAATAAAAAATTTAATGAAAGTGATTCAATTTGTTTAAAAGCAATCCAAAACTACGTTTTATTATGCATAAATATTAAGCTTCCCATTCTTCAGGGCATTTAAAAGACATCTCGCTCTCCTAGTTAAATCTGACAATACCAATAACCTGTTTATCATTTGTCATTTTGCCAACTGACAGTAGGGGGGGCGGTCGAATTCAAGGTTATCTTCTTCTTCTTTGTTTACATACCAAAATTTAGTCTCTTAGTTAAAAAACAAAAAATTATAGGCATTTAACGAAAAATAACCTGGAGTGTTCCTCAAAACGTCAAAGTCCCGATTTAAAACGCCAAAATTGGCAACATTTAGGCAAATAACCTTAAACCAATACGAGCTCTGGAAAGAAAACGTCTCAAGAAAACTATTTTGCAAAGCCTGAAGTCGTAGCTCCAACCGTAATTGTCCTTCATTTTACTAAAATATTTCCAAAAAATTCATTTCAGATAGACCTTTTCTCTGATGCTTTGGCAGTAGTCTTAGCTATAGAGTTTATCACTTAATGTTATATAATTTTTGTCGAATTTTCTTAAAAAATCAATAAAGCTCAATATATCCGTTATTATACAAGATACGGAAAAAAATTGTATACATTAATTATAGGGTATCTTGAGATACATCTTAAAAATTATTTCTACAATCACAGGTGGCCTATAAGTGATGCTGATACAAATTATGATTTCTTAATCGAACATGCCTTATGTTATTGCATTTTTGCATGTTTGTTGGAAAAAAATTCGAAACGCATGAAGTGCGTTATGGTAGCGAATTTTCATTAAATGCTTGAAATTTGAATAGTTCAATTTGCTATTAACCTATAAGGTTGACCAAGAAACCGGTTTTTTCGGTAACACTTTAAGTTTACTTTCTGAAATTGTTGTACATTTTCAAACAATAAAGTTATTTTGATGAAACATGGCATATTGTTTCTACTATACAGGGTGGCGCATTGAAAACGAAACAGACCGATTTGCGTCCAGATAATTTTTTTTAAGAAACGCTGAAACACGTCAATTTTAATATTGAGGGGGACATGTTTTGACATAAAACTCAACTCTGTCACATCAGCCCCTTGAGGGTGGTGATAACAACCCTTATATTTTAAATAGGGAACATGGGTCGATTGTTACATAATCTAAAAGCTCTTTCATTTCTGGATTCAGCACACTAACTTTTTTGGAAGTTTTATCAGCTCGTTTAAAAATTATTCACAGTTAGAGTTGCAAGAACATATTTCATTCATTGTGATAAGAAATGCACTAATTAGTCAAATTTAGTTAAAAAAACTAAAAAGCAAAACCAAACGTTCAAAAATGTTTATTCAGTTAAGTAAGTGTTCAAACTGTTGATCACCAGCTGCCATACAAAAGTACCAATTTTGTTCAAAACGAGTTTTGACATTCTGGAGCATTTGTGGAGTTATTAGACGGCATTCTTCAACAATACGTCGTCGTAATTATTCCAGAGACTCTGGCTCTGTTGCGTAAATTCTACTCTTTGAATGGTCCTATATAAAGAAGTCTAAAGGAGTTAAATCCGGTGATCTAGCGGGCTACTCAATAGCACATCTACGTCCAATCCATTGTCCTGGAAACTCCCTGTTCAAAAACTCCATAACGCGATGTGAAAAATGTGGAGGAGCTTCATCTCGTTGAAACACTAATTGACTTTCTTGATAGCGATCATCATTTTCAACAATGTCAATTAGTAGAGGGTAAACGATATCTTCTAGTAACTCCAAATAAGTTTCGCCACTCAAATTGCCATCAAGAAAAATTGGTCCGATTAAATGGTATCCAAAAATGCCAGTCCAGGCATTCAATTTCTGTGGAGTTTGAGTGTGGACTTCGTGAAAATTTCTTGGATTATTATCTGCCCAATAACGACAATTATGACGATTGACTGTAGAGTTTAATAAAAACGTACACTCGTCTGAAAAACAGATATTGAACAGAAAGTTCCAGTTATCAGCTATTCGTGCAGTCATAACTTCACAAAACTCCAGCCGCCGATCAAAATCATCTTCATTTGGTTGTTGTACAAGATGAATTTTATACGGGTGAAATTTATGATGCTTCAATATTCGCTGAATAGTTCTTCTTTTGATGTTTGAAACAGTGGCCAATTTTCTCGTGCTCAAAGTTGGGTCTGCAGCAATTTGTCCTAAAACTTCAATCTCAGTAGTCTCATTTCTAACCGGAAATTCACGTTCAGGATCCCGTTTCTTGTTGGCTACTGAACCACTTTGTCGAAACTTTGCAACTAGTTCCAAAATGTATTTTCTGTTAACATGTCTGTTCGGATGTTGTTCATTAAACCAATTTGCGGTACGGTTGGCACAGTCATCGTTTTTGAAAAAAAGAGTAATTATTTCAACTCTTTCTTCTACAGAATACACCATTGTGAAATTAATTTTCGGTAGTACTATCAAGTATCAAACTGACCGATAAACTGCATTTCTGTCATTCCGATAAGAAATGTTCTGATAGTCAATTTTTTGTTTATAAATTAACAAAACATTGACTATCAGCACATTTCTTATCGGAATGAGTGAAATGCGTTTTTGCATCTTCAACTGTGGACACGCACTTACTGCTTTATTATTAAAGACCGTTATATTTCAAAACATAACTTTCATTAAATTTCACCTCTTTTCAACAATAACTTAATTTTGACGTTTGGTGAAATATAATCTCCAGCAATAATTTAAACTATTGCTTTAAAGAATGTGAAAACAATAACAAGTTAATAGTGAACTGAAACGTCCTTAAAATTTCTTAGAAATGAAACCAATGTTTTAAAAGCGATCACCACACCTGAAACAACTTCTTGTATTACATACTTCTGAAGCAGGTAATTTCACAAATTTAGAAATTTAATGCATAGGTGTTGTCCCGGCTTAAACAAACGCGCATAATTATCAGCTTTTATGACATGTTGCAAGCAAAACAATAACGTTGATAATATAAATCGTAAAAACAGTATCTTCACAAAATGTAAAGCGGCGTTTAAAAGTAAGTCTCGTCTAGAAGTAGAGGGAATAATTACCGAGTTATCTGCATGATAGCCCAAAGCAACTATGAGCAGCAGTTGTTTAGTAGATGTGCGCTGGTATAGGTAAATTAGTAACAGGTTGATTAGTAACAGTGCCAGTTAATATCCGACAATGCTATTTAGTTACTAAAATTATGATGAATTTTAAGTAACTGTGTTTGTCGAATCTTATGTGTGTTGGATTATTTACTGTATAGTAGCTAATCAAGTAAGTGACATACATATATATTATTTAAAATTCTGGACGCAGCAAGTGCGTTATGGTAGTGAATTTTCATCAAAATGTTTTTAATAGCAAATATGTGTGTTTTTTTAAGAAAGCGGGCATCAAATTCGGTTACCAGTATAACCTATAAAGTAAAAACAATGTGCCACGTTTCGTCAAAATAACTTTATTGTTAGAAAATGTACAAAAATTTCCGAAAGTAAACTTGAAGTGTTCCCGAAAAAACTCGTTTATAGCAAATTGAGCTATCCAAATATGAAGCATTTGATCGAAATTCGCTACCATAACGCAATTGCTGCGTCCAGAATTTCTTTCCTTACAAACATGCATTCTATTTCGATGGAAAATTTAAAAATGCAAGGCGTGTTTGATTAAAAAAAAAATTGTATCACCAACTTATGGGCCATCCTGTGATTGTAGAAATATTTTTTTAAGATGTAGCTTAAGACACCTTATAATTAATATATACAATTTTTTTCATATCTTGTATAATAACGGATATATTGAGCTTTATTGATTTTTTACGAAAATTCGACAAAAATTATATGCCATAAACTCTATAGCTAAGGCTACTGCCAAGCATCAGAGAAAAGGTCTTTTTGAAATGAATTTTCTGGAAATATTTTAGTAAAATGAAGGACAATGACGGTTGAAACTATGACTTCAGGGTTTGTAAAACATTCTTCTTGAGATATTTTATTTCCATAGCCCGTATTAGATTCAAGTTCTTTGCCTAAATGTTGCCAATTTTGACGTTTTAAATCGCAACTTTGACGTTTTGAAGAAATCCCCAAAATACTCAGTAAGTGGTGGACGTGCCGCCACCTAGTTGCGGAACCAAGTGGTATGCTGTCACGCCAGCTCCAAATAACACAGTGTTAAAAAAATAGAGACTGGATACAGCTAACTGACAATTTAGAAAATTGTCAGCCCTGGCCCATTTCTACCCCAATATAGGGACAAACTATGTAAAACTAGATGCATTTTCGCAACAATTAGAACCGTAGACCGGTTTCGCTCTCATTAGAGCTCTTTAGTACGGCATACTAATTGCAGCAAAAATGCACCAAAAATAATACGGCTATCGTATATTGGGGTAGAAAACATTTATTATCAATTACCAACATACCACAAAAATCTTACAAAAAAAATATTTCTACGAAAAACATTTCTGTAAAAACTTTTCAAATTCAGCCACGACTTGAGAACGCCTGTATACGGCAGCTCAATTTTTTTCGACGAGTGCTACAAACAAAAACTGTCTGAATACGTCATTTCCATGGGGCTAAGCTATCTATTGGTAAAAACGCCGTATCACAGTTTGTGATATGTGTTTGTGATATGTGCCAAAAACGCCAAAAGTTGCAAAAGAATCGAGATAACTCAAAAACGATGAACGATCTTTTTTTTCCTTACAAACATGCATTAATTCAATGGAAAATACAAAAATGCAATAACATAAGGCGTGTACTATTAAAAAAGAAAAGTGTATCTCACCGACGACTTATGAACTATCCTGTGATTGTTAAAATTGGTTGATAAGATGCAGCTTGAGACACCCTATAATTAGCGTATATAGTTTTTATCATATCTTTTATAATAACGGATATATTGAGCTTCACCGTAGAAATGCATCACCGTGTATATGTGTAAGTAGAAAAAAAACTGAAACTGATCCCGTATATGGATTTTACGGGTTCTAGTTGGCACTCATTTGAAGAAATCTTTTTAAAATTCAAGCAGCGGTCTTCTCAATAAGGAATTTTTTTACGAAAATGTGCTAAAATATAAACTATTAAACCATAAACTTTGTAGCTGAAGCTACTGCCAAAGCATCAGAATATAGGGTGGCGCATTGAAAACGAAATAGACCGATTTGCGTCCAGAGAATTTTTTATTAAGAAACGCTGAAACATGTCAATTTTAATATTGAGGGGGACATCTTTTGACATAAAACTCAATTTTGTCACATTAACCCCTTAAGGGTGGTGATAACAACCCTTTCATTTTATATAGAGAACATGGGTCGAGTGTTACATCATTTGAAAGCTCTTTCTTTTCTGAATTCAGCACACTAATTTTTTTGGAAGTTTTATCAACTAGTTTAAAAATTATTCACAGTTGAAGATGCAAAAACGCATTTCACTCATTCCGATAAGAAATGTGCTGAGTTTTGTTGGTTTTTAAACAAAAAATTGACTCTCAGAACATTTCTTATCGGAATGAGAGAAATGCGGTTTATTATTTCAGTTTATCGGTCGGTTTGATACTTGATAGTACTACCGAAAATTAATTTCACAATGGTGTATTCTGTAGAAGAAAGAGTTGAAAAAATTACGCTTTTTTTCAAAAACGATGACTGTGCCAACCGTACCGCAAATTGGTTTAATGAACGACATCCGAACAGACATGTTAACAGAAAATACATTTTGGAGTTAGTTGCAAAGTTTCGACAAAGTGGTTCAGTATCCAACAAAAAGCGGGATCCTGAACGTAAATTTCCTGTTAGAAATGAGACTACTAAGAGTGAAGTTTTAGGACAAATTACTGCAGACCCAACTTTGAGCACGGAAAAATTGTCCACTGTTTCAAACATCAAAAGAAGAACCATTCAGCGAACATTGAAGCATCATAAATTTCACCCGTATAAAATTCATCTTGTACAACAACTGAATGAAGATGATGTTGAACGGCGGCTGGAGTTTTGTGAAGTTATGACTGCACGAATAGCTGATAACGGAAACTTTCTGTTCAATATCTGTTTTTCAGACAAGTGTACGTTTTTATTAAACTCTACAGTCAATCGTCATAATTGTCGCTATTGGGCAGATAATAACCCAAGAAATTTTCACGAAGACCACACTCAAACTCCACATGAATTGAATGCCTGGACTGGCATTTTTGGAGACCGTTTAATCGAACCAATTTTTCTTGATGGCAGTTTGAGTGGCGAAACGTATTTGGAGTTACTAGAAGATATCGTTTACCCTATGCTAATTGACATTGTTGAAAATGATCATCGGTAGTAAGAAAATCAATTAGTGTTTCAACAAGATGGAGCTCCTCCGCATTTTTCACAACGGTGTTAGGGAGTTTTTGAACAGAGAGTTTCCAGAGCAATGGGTTGGGTGTAGAGGTGCTATTGAGTGGCTCACTAGATCACCGGATTAAGTCCTTCAGACTTCTTTCTATGGGGCCATTTAAAGAGTAGAATTTCGCAACAGAGCCAGAGTCTCTGGAATAATTACGACGACGTATTGTTGAAGAATGCCGTTTAATAACTCCACAAATGCTCCAGAATGTCAGAGCTCGTTTTGAACAAAATTTGTACTTTTGTATGGAAGCTGATGGTTAACAATTTGAACACCTACTTAACTGAATAAACATTTTTGAACGTTTGGTTTTGTTTTTTAGTTTTTTTAACGAAAAATTGACTAATTGGTGCATTTCTTACCACAATGAATGAAATACGTTCTTCAACTCCATAACTGTGAATGATTTTTAAACGAGTTGATAAAACTTCCAAAAACAATTGTGTGCTGAATTTAGAAAAGAAATAGCTTTCAAATGATATAACACTCGACCCATGTTCCCTATTTAAAATATAAGGATTGCTATCACCACACTTAAGGGGTTGATGTGACAAAGTTGAGTTTTATGTCAAAACATGTCCCCCTCAATATTAAAATTGACGTGTTTCAGCGTTTAAAAAAATCTCTGGATGCAAATCGGTCTGTTTCGTTTTCAATGCGCCACCCTGTATATATATATATATATATATATATATATATATATATATATATATATATATATATATATATATATATATATATATACAAACTGACCCTGAATATGGGTTCTAGGGGGTCTAGTCCGCACTCATTTGAAGAATTTTTTTCAAAATTCAAAAGTCGGGATCTCCGCATTAATGAATTTTTTTTAAAGAAAATTCACTTAAATCTACGGGTTTCAGCGTGTTAAAAAAAGAATGAATTTTAAGTTAATCTGTCCAATGCGCACAATGCGTGTCCTACGGTAATGAAATATTTTACACTATAAATTACACATTAATTATAGGTAGATAAATGAAATTTATAATGGTTGCTCGATTTCTTTTTGAAATGAATTGTTAATAAGACAATGAATTATCTCAATAATTAGTCGATAGCTTATTAAACTGTGGCTTAAAATATAATAAAACAATGCTTTCATCTTTAATAATCATTCAAATTAATCAGCAAGTAATTGTGAAATCATAATGCCTTAATGGTTGAGTTACTTTATGCTCTGTACTAAGTTTGTTCTAATTCTATACAGGTGCAACCTCACTTTTTTCTCTCTAGACCAGCAATAATTGATGTTCAAAGTCGTATCCTTCATTATTTATAAAGCATAAAAACTAACTTGGTACTAAAATAATAAGTTGGCTCTTAATAATGTGAAAACCAATTATGCACATTTGTACCGTTGTTTCGGTAGGTTCTTCGATACATTTAATTGATTACGTTTAATTGAATGATTGCATGTACATCAGGGGATTAGATGGTAAAGAAAAAATTAACCGGGGTTATTTAAATGAATTTATTGCCAATGGGCAATATATATACTACTGGTGGAATACCCTAAGAATGGTTGAGGCTTGTTTTTATCGCACTACCGAAAAACAGCGAGCAAAGAAGTGCGACGAATATAGATTAATTAGCCTGATGAGTCATACATTAAAGGTGTTTCTTCACATAATACATGGGAGGATGAGAAGTCGGTGCGAGGGAGACCTAGATGAGACGCAGTTTGACTTTCGGAATGCACTAGGCACCCTGGAAGCACTTTTGCCCTAAATATACTTCTTGAAAAGTGTCGTGACCAACGCAAGGATATTTATGTATGTTTCATAGACTATGAAAAAGCCTTCGATAGGGTTCAGCATGAAACACTCTTAAACATACTAAGAACTTTGGGAATCGATGATAGATATCTGAAAATTATAGAGAACCTATATTGGAAGCAGAAAGCAGTGGTCGGAATGGATGCAAAACTAACCGATAAATGTCGTATTCAGCGAGGCGTCAGACAGGGATACATTCCCTCCCCGCTATTGTTCAACATCTACTCGGACATAATCTTTAGGAAGGCTTTGCAAGATAAAGACCTTGGAGTGAAGATTAACGACGAACCGATTAATAACATTCGATATGCCGACGATACGGTCATCTTGTGCGATAGTGTCCCGGGACTTCAAGAGTTATTGGATAGTGTAAACACGACAGGAAGGGAAATGGGTTTGAAAATAAATGTCAGTAAGACAAAATTTATGATATTCAGTCGCCAACTGCACGCCGATGCTTCCCTACAGATAGAACAACAAAACATTGAGAGAGTTACCCAATTCAAATACCTTGGTTGTTATATCACAAAACATCTGGACCCTGATAAAGAGATAAAGTGCAGAATTGAAACAGCGCGCACAACTTTCATGAGAATGAAATCATTTTTCTCTAACGACAACTTAAACCTAAGATTGCGTCAAAGAATGATCAAATGTTATATTTGGTCCGTGTTCTTGTATGGAGCTGAGAACTGGATTCTGAGGGCTGCTACTATTAGTTGACTGGAAGCGTTTGAGATGTGGATGCTTCGAATACTCTGGACAGCTATGCAGACCAACGAAGCAGTATTAAATAGAGCGAATGCCGTTCGTTAATTATTTGTCACTATTAAGGTGCAAAAGATATCATACCTGGGACATGTTCTTAGAGGAGACCGATACAAGGTGCTCCAGCTTATAATGAAAGGTAAAATCGAAGGCAGCCGAGGAATTGGAAGGAAACAGATGTCATGGCTAAAGAACATTCGCGATTGGACTGGAATACGCAGTGCCGAACAACTATTCAGAATAGCCGAAAACCGCGAACAACTCGCCAATGTAATTGCTAACGTAAGGGGGACCTGATATGGCACCAAAAGAAAAATGGGCAAAGTTACACAGACAAGAATTTAACAGAAGCGTTGTCATACCAACAAAATACCTTTCTTGTCTGGGACGTCGTTGATGGGTCGAACGAGGAACAGCTCGATGTGCTTCGGGAATAGCCTTTCTTCACAGAGTGAATGACTTGTTCAACAGACGGAGAATAAGAAGCAGCCTCATTCTCTGGTACACGCAGTTTGCATCACTTAAATGGGAGCTAGGCACCACCTCGCCCCATGGTCTACGTGGTTTTCAACACCTTTCAGAATGTCACGTGGCTGCTACAAAACCTGCTTGCCCAATACATATGGGACAGCGAAGGACTCGAGCTGATGAGTGAACTGCACTATAGCACGATCATTGATGAAATGGGGCTTTTGCAGAGTTCTTGATTCCGAACTCTTCCCGGCTGTAGGGGTCGAGAAGGGGTAGGCGGCCTCTCTAACCAATCAGACTGCCGTTCGAAAAGGTAAATCTCCAGAGTGACATCTTCGGGTTGACCATAATTGCTTGACGTGCTCAGTGTGACCAACTTGTTTTGGTGTCCATAGTCTCAACGTGCGTGTGCCAAAAAAGGTGTGGAAAATAACGACGGACAACATTTATACTGAAGGTAATTAAAACTGTTGTATAAATAATCTACTAATTGAGCTTGCCCATTTTCCAAAGATCTCAATACGCGGCAATATGTTTTGCTTATAACTTTTTGCAAAGTTTCTAAAGAAAAAAATTGCGTTTCAGCAAATCGCGACGTCAGACTTGCAAAAAATTGCTTTAAATGAGGGCTAACTAGAACTCATACAATTTATATTTAATGTCAGTCCCCGAAAGTAAACCGCCTTGCTTTAATCGGCATTTATACATCAAAAAATAATATTAGTTTGCTATATAAACCAGAACAGTAACAGAAAATTGAAAAATTGCAAATGCCGTTCCTATCGTTTTTCCTAATGTTAACCTTTATCTATCCGTGGTTTAATTGTTGTCTGTTTTGTTAGCCTTGACGGACCCCTAGGCGATATGTGTCCCAGTTTATCCCATAGGTTACGTTTAGATTTTAATTTTATTGAAAAAAAGCATACATTTTAAAAGTTGTGCCAATATGAAAAATATTGTTTTTTTCCCTTTTAGTGAATTTTCTTTAAAAACAAATTACTAATGAGGAAATCGCTACTTTCGAATTTTGAATAAAATTTTTTCAAATGAGGGCAAACTAGAACCCCTGACATTCAAATCCGAGGTCAGTTACAGACTTAATATGTTTATATATATATATATATATATATATATATATATATATATATATATATATATATAATATATATATATATATATATATATATATATATATATATATATATATATATATATATATATATATATATATATATATATATATATATATATATAAAAACTCGACGTTTCGGCTCCTGTTTTGGAGCCAGTTTCAAGAGGTAGAGGAAATATGTAAGGACATGAACTCTAAGGCCACATACTGCCTACTCCTTACAGCGGTGGACAAAGGTGGGTTGGGTTGCTGTAGCTCGATTACGGGACCTCTATTTGTGTAATCCCCAAATCTGACCGGAAATCGTCTCTCAGGTCTCAGTGTGTTCATCCCTAGGCCTAAAAGATACCTGGCAGTTCGTTGAAAGTTTTGTAGTGTATATACCGTTTCGTCTACCTGCTTCGTTATTAGTGTAATTAGTCGGGTCACGGTCAATTAAATCAGGGGCTTATATATTTGAGACATACTTGGTTCTCGGGTTGAAGCGCGTCCAGAATTTATTAAAAACTCGACGTTTCGGCTCCTGTTTTGGGGCTATTTTCATGCGGTAAGTGCGAGTCTGAAGTATTAACTTAACTAATATGCCGCATAATAAAAGTGTACTATTCTTATAAAAATTCGCTACTACAAAGCACTTGCTGCCTCCCGAGATTTTGTTTATCCTATACGTTCGGCATGCCATTTGACAGCCAGTCATTTGTTTTGGAACAAGTGTTCTCACGCGCGCTTAATCTTTGCTGCATGTTTAACTTTCAGATATTTATTTTCTTAAGTTAAACAATCTCTATTAGGCACGTGTGATGTATTAAGATGCTCATTTTATTGCGTACAATAAGATAGAAAACATAAGAAAAATTCTGCAAATTCCCTATTGTTGAAGTGTGGAAGCTACGATGAAACGAAAAGAGCTGTTAGATAAAGAGTCTTTGTTGTGACGATGGGGAGACGTTGCCTTTGGACTGTGATTGTGATAAGACCGTGATGATGTTTTTACATAATTTTCCAGTTGCTTAATTCTGGAATATGTTTTATCTTCTCAAATAATGAGATTAAAATAATTTACATTGAATACATAGGAACAGTTCTCAGCCATTTATAAATTAGCAAAAAAAAAAGGTCGTACAGAACAACATCTGTAAGAGAAGCCTTCTAAATATATTAACATAAAGAACTCAGATTCGATTTTAATGACTAATCTGAGGAAACGCCTTATTATGTATCTTTTGTATACACAAGGTAACATTAAAGTGCTCCAAATTAATATGTTTACACAACGAGTAATATTTCACAGTTTTTTAGCGCCAAAAGAAATCTGTTAGAGTATAGTTATTTAAAAAAAAAATATTAGCACTTTACATGAAACTTTTCATTCACACTTTGTTTCAGAATATAAACAAAACAGTCATTGTTTAATGAAAACAACAATGAATTATGTTCACATGTGGCCGCAGGGGACATGAAGTGGATCAGATCAGTTGTCATGCGAACGAAAGGCTGCTTGAAATAATTATACCTTTTACCCATGTTGCAGTCATCTAATTAAGCGTTTTTTCTATTAATCTGAAGATATTTGCTGGTGACAATGGTCAGGCAATAAGACTGGAAGAATATGGCTGTACAGTTCGACAGATGGACAACGTTGAAGCTCTTCGAAGTGGTAAGTTCAATTGTAATTATTTTGATGAATAACGATTAGCATTTATTGAAAATAGTTATAAGACCGAAGCATTGAGTCAAAACTGAGCGGATATGTTTGTTTTCTTAGATGCCTTTTGTACCCTGTGGGTCCGGGGACTAATTAAAAGAATAGGCCCAAGGTAACTCCTGTCTGTCGCAAAAGGCGACTAATTGGAATTAAACACTGGCGGGGGTCTTGTCCAGGTGGGCCTGGAGGGAGGCGGATATCTCTGGGGAGTGATGTACACCCGGATTTTGAGGCCTCCACTCTGGGCTTAGAAATGGACAGTTGACCTCGTACGGTTGTTACTCGGGAGCGGGGTTCCGGATGGGTGCCGCCTTGGGTTGAGTGCTGGCGGGTTGACAACTCTGATGAGTGGTAAACAACCGGAGTTTGAGGCCCCCACTGTGTGCTTCGGAATGGACGGACAGCCTCGCTTGTGCGATGCTCGGGAGCGGGGCTCGATGGGATGTCGCCTTGAGTCTAGCACTGGTGGGTGTCGGGTCTAGACGAACCCGGAGGAGAGCTGATATCTTTAGGGGTGGAATACAACTAAGGGTTGAGGCCTCTTCTGTGAGCTTCGAAACGGACATACGACCTCACTTGAATGCTGCTCGGATGCAGGACTTCATGATACTGCCCCGAGTCAAATACTGACGGATGTCTGGTCCAAACAAACTCGGAGAGAGGCTATCTGTCTTTGAGCTTTGAGACAGGCAAGTGACTTCACTCAGATGGCAGTACATCTGTCAAACAAAGTTTCACCTCGCAGGTGTCGTCTCTTGTCAGAAGCTCGATTTTTTGGGTGAAATTCAAGCTAACGCTGGCGAGTGTTGGGCCTGGACGAACCCGGAGGTGGCTGGGGTCTCTAGGAGTGGATTGCACCTGGAGACTTGGGCCTACTCTGTAAGTATCGATACAGGTTAACGACCCCGCCTGGATGCTGCTCGAGGGCGGGACTTCATGATACCGCCTCAAGTCAACACTGGTGAGGGTCTGGTGCAGGTGACGCTAGGGGGAGGCGGATATCTCTGGGGAGTGATATGCATCCGGAGTTTGACGCCTCCACTGTGGCCTCAGAGACTGACAGTTGGCCTTGCTTGGTTGTTACTCGGGAGCGGGGTTCCAGATGATACCGCCCTGGATTGAGCCCTGGCGTGTGTCGTGTGTCCAGACGTCCCGGGGGGCTCTGATCTCTGATGAGTGGTAGACACCCGGAGTTTGGATCCCATACTATGTGCTACGAAACGGACGGACGGCCTCGATGGGGTGATGCTCGGGAGGCGGGACTCGGTGTTGCCTTGAGTCTAACACAGTTAGGTGTCAAGTTTAGACGAGCCTAAGAGGAGCTGTGATCTCCAGAGGTGGATTAAAACTGGAGATTGGATGCTGCTTGAGAACGGGACTTCAAGATACCGCCTCGAGGCAAACACTGACGGATGTCGTGCCCAGACGAACTCAGAGAGAGGTCATCTCTCTTTGAGCTTCGAAACGGGCAACCGACGTCACTCAGATGGCAGTACACCTGCCAAACAAACTTTCACCCTCAAGAAAAGTTCGACTCCCTCAGGGAGCTGGAATTGATGGGTGAAATCTAAATAATTAGACGTGAGCCACAATAGACCTAAGGTCGCGGTGGAGGGACTGGAATAGCCCACTCACAATAAAATCTAATCTAATCTAACCTAGATGCCTTTTAGCGAATATTCGTAAAAAACTCGATGAGGAGATCTCGACTTAATTTTAAATTATTTTGTGAAATGAGCGCGAATTAGGTCCCCTAGAGGCCATATGCAGCACCAGTTCTTTCTGAGTTCTTTCTCCGTAAGAACACTGCTAGTTCAGTCGACAGGTAGTTTCAGATAGAAAGTTAATGAAACTTTTGGAAGTTTTTTAGGGATGGTTAATAAACATTTTCTCAAGTTTTGCACCTCGAGGACCCTGTGAGAAAAAAGAGGGGAGGGGGGGGTTACATTGCAAAATTTTCGACTTTTCTCCGGTTTTTCCTTAATAACTGTTTTCCCTTACATACTACGGCAAAAATATCTAAGACTTTTTATAGAACGTTACATTTACCACTATTTTGACTATTAAAAGGAGTTGTATGTCAAATATTTACCGAGATATGGCGCTTCGAAAAAAAATTAATATAGAGTTTTGGTGGTAGGCCATCTGCAGGAAGTTTATTAAGCAGCGCTGCGTGCCAGACCTGGTCGAATGCTTCGGATATGTCTACAGCGACAATCTGGAATTCACCGTGTAGTTCCATAGACTTGTTCCAAGAATGGGTGACCAAGGAAATGAGGTCGGCAGTTGATCTGCGCTGACGGAATCCATACTGTCTGTCGTGGATTAGACTATGTTTTTCAAGAAATTCTAGTAATTCGGTGTTTATATACTTTTACATCACTTTAGAGACGACCGAAAAGAAAAGAAAGTCCTGTAATTTCTAGGAAGTGATTTGGATCCTTTCTTGGGGACGGGTTGTACTCGAGCAGTTTTCCAGTTACTAGGGAATATGCCTTTATTGTAAGATGTCTGAAACAGACGAGTCAGGACAGGAGCAAGTTCTGGTGCGCATTTTTTGAGAACAATTGCTGGGATTTTGTCAAGACTAGAGGCTTTCCTGGTATTAAGAGAAGAGAGCATCTTTCGTACCTTTTTAGTTTTGAAAATGATATCCGTCATTTTATGCGCGACATTGGGGACTGTTGGTGGTTGAACATTTGGAGGTGGGTTGAGAGTAGAATTACCGGCGAACAACGAGGCAAAAAGTTCAGCCTTGCCCAGTGCGATAGAAACAGTTCCATCCCCTGAAACAAGGGATGGTAACGTGCTCTGGCAGAAATTATTCCCAGTAGATTAAGCAAGAGTCCAGAAGGGTTTGCTGCCGTTGGAGCTTGAGAGGACTTTGTTTTTGATGTGGTTATTAAACGAGTTTCCTAGATATTCCTTATTATGGACATTGAAGTCACCAAGAATAGTGACCTCGGAGGAAGGATATTCAGAAATAAGATGGTCGGTTTTTTAGAAAGGTAATCTAAGAGATGGACAAAGTTGTTGTCAGAAGGTGACCGGTAAATGCAACAGATGAATTTAGTTGCAGCCCTGAGAGAAAGTTTCATCCAAAGTATGTCTTTTCTTCCAACTTCTAAACTGGGGAGTCTGGTGCAGGGTAGATTGCTACGGAGGTATGCGCACATACCTCCATGCAATCTAAAGAAAGTAAGCAGCTTATACCCGGGAAATTAATGCTGTAATGAAAGAAAGAACTGTTTTTGGAATACCATGAGTTAGATAAGTGAATTCTGGCTTTTCCAGAGAAATATATTATGTAACAATACAAATAATATTACAAATAAAATTTTTTGATAACAGCATAATCTTTTATTCCTGTTGGTACTTTTGGGGACTTGTTAGATACTGGCGGTGCTTTTGAGTCCCACATTTTTTTCATGAATATTTTGTTTCTTGACTAAAATTTAACCTCATTATATATTATTTCAACCATCTTATATTTGTTCAAGCCAAAAAACAACACATTAAAAAATAGGCCTGGTCATTAAGGGGGTAATAATATTTATAATAAGAAACATATGTAAAAATCATGCAATATGTAGATTATCTGCCATTTTTTACACATACATATTTTGTACTTACATGTTTCTTCATATTAAATTGTTTCGTTACTCATAATAATCTAAAATACGAGGTCAAGTTCCGGTCTTGACCGTTGTTTGTGATATAATTATACCTATAGAAACACACACAAAGGTCGCAATAATGAATAGAATGTATTAAATATGTGGCGGTGGTTCCGACCGCAGTGTTTCCGTCAACACTACTCTATGTTTCTCTTGACAGCTAAACGTTACGTTACGTTATTCGACAACAAGCTGTCAAGAACTACTATATAAGAGACACCAGGGATCTCTCTCTCTCTCTCTCCTCGCTACCAACCGACATAGTGAAGATACGTCTCTCCACGCTCGGTCAGTTATCTGTTATGTACTCATGTACTGTTATTAAAGTGTTTTATAGTTAAATGTATAGTTTATTCAGTTAGTGAAATAATAAAGTATATTAAATGTTTACGTATGGATTTAATATCAACAAGTGCAATTAACATCCATATTGGTGACCCCGTGCCGCAAGCCGAAGATGCCCAGCCTGATGTTCCAGCCGACGTCGCCTAACTTCCACGCACGTGCTCATGCCTACAGAAAACGAATATCTAAACAGGTCAGTCTTTTCTAATTTAAAAATTATCTGATTTTTTCACAATGGCCGAAGATTCTTCAAGCAGCAATATCATGGCAAGGGTTGCAATAAAATTACCTCCTATATGGAGACGTAACGTGAAAATCTGGCAAATGCAGGTTGACGCCCAGTTTGATATATCGCAGATCAGTTCTGAAAAGACAAAATTCAGTCATGTACTCGCTATACTCGATCCTGATGTTGCAGAGTCAATTTCAGATTTTTTAACCCAACCATTATCATCAACCCCCTATTCAGATCTAATGAAACGTCTTTTATTAGAATTTGAAGAGTCCGATACTCGCAAACTAAATAAACTTTTAACAGAATTAGAATTAGGCGACAGAAAACCATCGCAACTTTTACGCGAAATGAAGTTTTTAGCCGGTAGTCAGATTGGAGAAAATTTCCTTAAAATTTTATTTCTACAACGTTTACCAGTCAACGTTCGTTCAATTTTGGCTTTAAGCAACGATTCTCTAGAAAATTTGTCGGTTACAGCAGACAAAATCGTGGAATTTTCCGGAGATAAATACAACGTGGCTGAAATTCAGTCACGCGAGCCCGACAAGCTAGCCAAGCTAGAAGCACAATTAGAGAAGCTAACAGCATTAGTCAACGAATTGCGAACGCGTTCCCGATCTACCTCCCGAGAAAGACCCAAGCTTTCTCGAAATTCCATAACCGCAAATTCCTCAACCTCCACGTGTTGGTATCATGAACGATTTGGCAACAAGGCCAAACGTTGCATCCAACCTTGCAATTTCAAAGCAAAACATGTGTCGGAAAACTAATAAGGCACTCCCTCCACGCGGCAGGAGACGAGAGCCACCTAACACGCCGCCTTTTTATTTTTGATAGACGCTCCAATATGAAATTTCTAATCGACTCTGGAGCGGATATTTCAGTTATTCCACCCACTCACGATCAACGGAAATTTCAATCGAAACGTACCTTGTATGCTGCAAACGGGACCCCTATTCATACCTATGGCGAACAACTATTAGATTTGGATCTAGGTTTACGCCGTAGGTTCTGCTGGCCCTTCACACTTGCCGATATCAAGCAACCAATTATAGGCGCTGATTTTCTAGCAGAGTTTGCTTTACTTGTGGATATGAAACATAGACGTTTAATCGATACAAAGACAAACCTCTCTAAGGCCGGTGCTAACCCACCACTAGGAATTAATTCTAAAATTCATCTTGTAGACCCGACACACCAGTACTTCAAATTGCTACAACAATTTCCTGACCTTTTTAAGGAAACTTCTTCTAGCAACCTTCCAGAGGTTGAGTTCTTCCATACTATAAGTACGGAAGGACCACCTGTCACTGCAAAAGCTAGAAGATTGCCCCCAGAAAAGCTAGCTCAAGCAAAGCTAGAATTCCAGCACATGATGGACTTGGGAATTTGTAGACCCTCCAAAAGTCCATGGTCAAGCCCCCTCCACATGGTGCAAAAAAAGGATGGCTCATGGAGACCATGTGGGGATTACCGAGCACTAAACGCTAAAACAATCCCAGACAAATATCCTATTCCAAATTTGCAGGATTTTAATGCCCAGTTAGAAGGCAAACGTATTTTTTCAAAATTAGATATCATTCGCGCTTTCCATCATATCCCAGTAGCACCTCAAGATATTCCCAAAACAGCAGTCATAACTCCATTTGGCTTATTCGAATTTGTTAAAACCCCATTTGGCCTTCGTAATTCAGCACAAACATTTCAAAGATATTTACATTCAATTTTAAGACATCTTGACTTTGCCTACTCCTATCTTGACGATATTCTCGTTGCATCAGCTTCTGAAAAAGAACATCAAGAGCATCTAGCAAAACTTTTTCAGACACTTCAAGACAACGGCATCCGTATTAATTCATCTAAATGTGAATTCGGAGTGGCCGAAATTTCATTTTTAGGTTTTCGTGTAAATAAATCTGGATTATTTCCACTTCCTGAACGCATCAAAGCTATTACCGACCTACCTCTTCCCGATACCATTGAAAAACTCAGAAGATTTCTAGGTCTCATAAATTTCTACCGTCGTTCTCTTCCACGTGCTGCGGAAATTCAGCAACCACTATTCGACCTCTGCCAGAATCCCAAAAAACGCGACAAACGTAAAATCGAGTGGACTCCTCAGACTCGAGAAGCATTCGAACGTTTGAAAGAGGCACTAAAAAACGCTACACTAATAGCTCATCCGTCTTCTTCGCTACCACTGATTCTCCATGTCGATGCTTCTGATTATGCCGTAGGCGCTTCCCTCCAACAATTACGTGATCAAACACTAGAACCCCTAGGTTTCTACTCTAAAAAGCTTACTTCAGCCCAAAAATCTTACAGCACCTACGATCGCGAACTTCTAGCTGCTTATCAGGCAGTTAAATACTTTAGATATACCCTAGAAGGTCGCCATTTCACCATTTATACGGACCACAAACCTTTGACATACGCTTTTGAACAACGCGTCGATAAAGCATCTCCAAGGCAACTACGACATTTAGACTTCCTAGGTCAATTTACCACAGACATTCGCTACATACCAGGTCCTACAAACATTCCCGCAGACTATTGTTCTCGCATTGAAACAATTTCACTTTCTTCCACTGTGTCACTCCAAGAAATTGCGCAAGCTCAGTCATCTTGTGAGGAACTCAAACACCTTCTGGAGTCTAAATCTTCCTCATACAAATTTCAAAACATGCCTCTTGACAACGGATTGAATCTTATTTGCGATTCTTCTTCAAAGAAACTTCGCCCATTCATTCCGCTCAAATTTCGCCGAAAGATTTTCGATTCTATCCACAATTTATCTCACCCAGGCATATCAGCTTCAGTCGATCTGGTCCAGGATAGATTTTGTTGGCCCAAATTGAAACGCGATGTATCTCTTTGGTCTAAAACTTGCATTCCCTGCCAGAAAGTCAAGATATGGAGACACACTTCCAGTCCCATTGCACAATACACCCCAGCCACGAGAAGATTCTCGCATATAAATGTTGACATTGTGGGACCATTACCACTATCACAAGGTCAACGCTATCTGTTAACAATAATAGACAGATTTTCTCGATGGCCCGAAGCAATTCCATTGTCAGATATTACAGCAGAAACAGTAGCGAACACTATTTTATCATGCTGGATCTCTCGTTTCGGTGTTCCGCAATACATCACCACAGACAGAGGTAAACAATTCGATTGCCACCTTTTCACACACCTCACTAAAACACTAGGTGCAGACCACATCAAGACCACAGCTTACCACCCAGCAGCAAATGGTGTAATCGAGAGATGGCATAGAGTTCTGAAACAGGCCTTGAAAGCTCATATGGACGAAAACTGGGTCGCTAAATTGCCAATTGTGTTACTAGGACTCAGATCGTACATAATTCCAGAATATCGCTCAACACCCGCTGAAATAGTCTATGGAGAATCAATCAAACTTCCCACCGACTTTTTCAACAGCACACAAGCTCATGATGTTCCACCACTTATATCTCAGCTGAAAGAAGACATAAGGAAACTTCGACCAGTACCTTTTAAACATCATACTGCAAAAAAGGTATTTGTCCATCCTAAGCTTATGGAAGCTCCTTTTGTTTTTGTTCGCATTGATATTCCGCGAAAAACTCTCGAACCAGTTTATGACGGCCCCTTTGAAGTGTTATCCCGAACTGACAAAGTCTTCAAAATCAAGAAATCACACGGAGAAGAGACAATTTCTGTTGACCGTCTTAAACCCGCATTCATTCTTTGTGATAACGAACAGACAACTTTCCAGCCTCAGAGACATCCTAGTGAAACTGAAAGTGACAGTGAAAGTCCAACACCTAGTGAAACTGAAAGTGACAGTGAAAGTCCAACACCCAGTGAAACTGAAAGTGACAGTGAAGTTCCCGTTCCCGTTCAAACTACACGCCATGGACGTAGAGTTCGATTTCCACGAAGATACTTGAACTAATAGCGTTGCCACTGAGAGGGGAGTATGTGGCGGTGGTTCCGACCGCAGTGTTTCCGTCAACACTACTCTATGTTTCTCTTGACAGCTAAACGTTACGTTACGTTATTCGACAACAAGCTGTCAAGAACTACTATATAAGAGACACCAGGGATCTCTCTCTCTCTCTCTCTCCTCGCTACCAACCGACATAGTGAAGATACGTCTCTCCACGCTCGGTCAGTTATCTGTTATGTACTCATGTACTGTTATTAAAGTGTTTTATAGTTAAATGTATAGTTTATTCAGTTAGTGAAATAATAAAGTATATTAAATGTTTACGTATGGATTTAATATCAACAAGTGCAATTAACATCCATAAATATAATAACACACACAAAATGAATTAAATTTGGAATGCAATTCAAAATAATGCAAGTTTCTCACGAACAATTTTTAGTTCGTTAAAAACGACGTCTTTATTATTTAAACAAAACTTTTACTACACCATTAATGAAAACAAAATCTTCATAGCCCACTTATTTTATCACTAGACAGAGTTAGGAAGTAAACTGTTGATGTTATAGTCTAATTCTTAAATTAGAGAAAGCATGTTAAATAGTCTAAATATTCAGAAGAAGAAATGGCCAGGTATATCTATCTTAACGAAATACCGCTTTCGTATTTGATTTTTACACTCTTATTTGATAATTAAAACACAAAAAAAACATAAATGATTCACTGTATGACCTGGAACTTTACACGCTTTAAATTACTTTAATTAACAGGTATGATGTGAGCGAGTTCAAAGAAAAAACGCATACTGATTTGAAATGATTCATACTAATGACTAAAAAAAAGTTTATAACGTGTAATCAACGGCAAAAGTATGAAATGAATGAAATATAAACAAAGTAATAGATTTTTTTGTTTTTTTATTAAATTTTACAACCTACTTTACAAGGAGTATTAAGCAAATATGTTACACGTATGTTCTGGTCGGAAAAATAAAAATAAACCAAAAGGAAGTTTATATATATATATATATATATATATATATATATATATATATATATATATATATATATATATATATATATATATATATAATAATAAACAATGCAAAGACTGTGAGGAGAAGCCCACCACTGTCAACACTCCCTCTCGGATAACACTGAATTGTTAATTTAGTAGGTCTCTTGGCAGGGTTCTTCTTAAGCGTCTCTCGTAGAAAGGATCTTCAGAGAGTTGTTCCATGAGGGTATTCTCGTGGCCAGGCAACTTTGCGTGATAATTTTGGACATATATTCGAATTTCTTCATGAACAATTGGGATTTTGAGATCTTGATGTAACGTAAGATTGGAAACTTGCCATGGAGCATGTACTATTCGGCGAAGTATTATGGATTGCTGTATTTGTATAATTCGGATATTTGTTGGTTTAGCGCCTCCCCAAAACTTGCTTCTCTAGGTCCAGATTGGTTTTAAAAATGCCTTGTAGATCGATATCTTGTTGCTGATGGTGAGCTTTGATTTTTTTCCTAGGGGCCAGTGCGTCGGACGAAACTTAAAATTTATTTGCGCTGTCTTTGACAGTATATGACTTTTCCACGTTAAATGTTGATCAAGATGTATACCAAGATATTTTGCTTCAGTGTTTACAGGTATGTTGTTAAATAGAGTTACTCTTGGGCAGATCGTGTTTTTATTAGTAAATGTTACTTAAACTGATTTGCTTTCATTTACACTGAAACGCCATTTCTTAAACCATTTACTGATCTCGTCCAAGTGTGGTTGTAAGTTTTGTAAAGCTATCTCACCTTTTCGATGCAATGATAGTATTGCAATATCATCAGCAAAAGTAGCAAGTGTTGCGTTATCTGACTCTGGTATATCTGATGTGCTGATTAAGTACAGTAGTGGTCCCAGAACGCTCCCTTGTGGTACGCCAGATTCTATGGGATATAGACTTGATTTCGCATCATTGTGTCTCAAAGAAAAGTAACGATCTGACAAGTAGGATTTTAGTAGCAAATCGTATGGCTGTGGTAGATTCTTGATCTTTTACAAGAGTCCAGTGTGCCATACTTTATCAAATGCTTGAGAGGAATATAAAAGCACTGCACTACACAATTCGTTGTTTTCAAGACTGGTTGATATTTTGTTGACTATTCTGTGAACTTTCTGGGCTGTGGAGTGATGTTCTCAAAAGCCTAGTTGGTGTCTTGGTATTATATTATGCAGGTTAACATCTTTCCTTAGCCTCTTCAGCAATAGCCTTTCAGCCTAGTATGGATAGCAAGCTTATAGGTCGATCAGATGCAACCTCATATTCAGGTTTGCCTTGCTTAGCTATCATAATAATCAAGGCGTATTTCCATAAGGCTGGCCAATGGGATATGTTCATCATACGATTGTAGATTGTGGTCAGCAAAGAAATTGCTTTTTCAGAAATTTGAAGAAGTTTCTCTGTGATAAGGTCGTAACCCGAGGTTTTTTTGGCTTTTACTTTCTAGATTTCGGATTTTATTTCTCTACTGGAAGTGACATTTGACACGACACATCTAGGAGGGACTCTATTTCTCTGTAACATATTGTTGGATCGTTTTCATTTGGTTTAAAAACTTCAGTCAGGTGATCTGCGAAAGCGCTTGCTTTATCCAGACTTGAGCACGCCCATTCTCTGTTTGACTTTTTTTATGGGACTCTCACTAGAGGCCTTTTGAAGTTCTTTGTAGCTTTTCAGACGGCATGTTTATCGCTATTGTTGATATCTTGAATATATTGACTGAAATTTGAGTTTGTAAGATTTTGAAGGGTCTTGTGAAGTTTTCTGGCTAATCGGTTATAATATAATTTATCAGTAGGATTACGCGTCCGTTGCCATCTTCCTCCAGCTTGACGTTCTTCTGCTATCAGTTGTCGCACTTGCAGATGTATCTGGTTCACTGATAAGGTATTGTCTGTAACTGGCGGGGTGTTTTCGCAGGCTGCTTCTTGGATCAGCTCAGTAAAATAGTTTACGGTATCATCGAGTTCATTCGGTTGCTTTATAGCCAGATTTAAGTTTATGTTATTTTCAATATATCGCTGGTATAATTCCCAGTTAGTTCTAGAGGTCGTTAATGTGTCATTTCGTTCCTTTTTTATCACTCTAGTGCTTAAAGTGGCTACCACTGGTGTATGATCAGACGATAAATCTGGAGGTTTTTCTACGCTTATATAACTGTTTGCAACTCAATTTGTCACAAAAATGTCGAGTACATCAGGTATTATGTTTGGATTTGTTGGCCAATATATAGGCTTGATACCACATTAGAATTTTTAACCATTGTTGCTTTTAATAGATTGCGACATTTAGGTGTTATTAGTCTAGAGCCCCAGTAAGTGTGCTTCGCATTCCAGTCCCCTCCAACAATAAATGTAGGACCGAGGGTTTGGAAAAATTCTTTGTATTAGTCTTCACTTAGTTCGGTTCTTGGTGGAGAATATAGTGCCGATGCATCAACACTCCAGGTTTATGTGTACACCTTAATAGTTGTTGCTCGAATTTCAGTGGTTACGTACGGGTGTAGGATGTCACGTTTAATGTTGCTTCTGATGAGAACTGCAGTAGCTTCGTGTGCGGTGCCATCTGGATGATTTGTAGTGTATGTAGAAAGTATGCGGAATACTGACTTATTTGTAAAAACTAATACATGTGCCATGATTTGAATCAGACTTGTTGGGGTCTATTTCAAATGAATTTTCTGCAGATAATTTGTTAAAATCATGAACAATAGCCATTGAGAGAGAAATATAAGATCTTGTTAAATACAATTCTGCAATATTTCATTTCCACCGCCCACATTCCTTTTAGATTTTTTTTTTGAGCACATATCATTTGTCTAACGAAAGTAACATTTTTTTAGCTATTTGCAATTTCCTGCCTGGTCTGCAAACGAGTTACAGATGATGAAGAATCCCGTCTGTTCCTTTATCTCCAGAAATTATCCAGAGAATGGAGTTTGCTCAATAGCGTTACCTGGGACCAAGTAGGCTCCGCTGTGGCAGATGCAACTTACGGTGGTTATATCATCATAACCTTTGCTCTCTTCATCGGAAGGTTGTTTGGGGAGCTGCCCACGAAAAGGAGAATAGCTGAATTCATTCTACTTGGAATCGGAACAATTCTTTTTATAGTATTAGGTAAGTATAACACAGATGATAGGTAAGAAGCTAATAATTTTGCAGTCCACGTGACCGGTATTCTGTTTCTTGAATAACTACGTATGAACTTAAAAGCTTTTACGTAAAAAAGTCTTAAAATGTAATCAAACATTGGATTAAAAGTAAAAAAATCTCTAGACGCAGCAAGTGCGTTATGGTAGCGAATTTTCTTTAAAATATTTTTAATAGCAAATGTCTTTCTTTGATGAAAGCAGGCATCAAACTTGGTTACCTATATAGTAGAAACAATGTACTATATTTCATGGGAACAAATTTATTGTTTGAAAATATATAAACATTTTTCAAAAGTCTAGATGCAGCAAATGTGTTATGGAAGTGAATTTCCATAAAAATGTTTTTAATAGCAAATGCGAGCAGGCATCAATTTGACTACCGGTATAGCCTATGTAGTAGAAACAATGTACTATATTATATCAAAATTACTTATGGTTTGAAAATATACAAACATTTTCCGAAAATAAACTTAAATGTTGGTTTTCTAACCAACAAAGCTTACGTTAATAGCAAATTGAGTTATTGAAATTTTAAGGATTCAATAAATATTCGGTAAATTTGCAGATTATCTCCCGAACGCTTTTCAAAAAATTGTTTTCAGAAACATTACTAGGACCCCACCTGGATGCACAAACCACAAGAAAAATTTCTTGTTCACACCCCCCAAGGAAGTTATGGGACTGGGAGTGAATAGTGGTGCTGTGCGGGGTAGGCAGGGTTTAAGGGGGATATGGCTCCAGGATGTGAAAAAGACAACATTTAAGCCTCCTTTATTCGAATTTTCTGCTCATATTTCTTTTTTCTACCTACCCCGCCCAGTACCCCTACTCACTCCTGGTCCCGTAACTTCCGTGGGGGGTGTGAACAAGAAAATTTTCTTGGGGTTTGTGGATCCAGGGGGGGTGCTAGGCAGGTTTCTGAAAACAGTTTTTTGAAAAGCGTTCGGGAGCTAAACTGCAAATTTACCGAAAATTCGCTACCAAAACGCACTTCCTGCGTCCAGATTTTTTTCTTACAAACGCATAATATTTCGACAAAAAAAAAATGCAAAAATGCATTAACGAATTTGTTCTACGAAATTTAGCTAAAAAACAAATTATGCACCCCTACTCACTCCTGGTCCCGTAACTTCCTTGGGGGGTGTGAACAAGAAATTTTTCTTGGGGTTTGTGGATTCAGGGGGGGGGGCTAGGCAGGTTTCTGAAAACAGTTTTTTGAAAAGCGTTTGGGAGCTAAACTGCAAATTTACCGAAAATTCGCTACCAAAACGCACATACTGCGTCCAATTTTTTCTTACAAACGCATCATATTTGGATAAAAAAAATGCAAAAATGCGTTAACGAATTTGTTCTACAAAAATTAG
Source organism: Tillus elongatus (assembly GCA_964006375.1). Taxonomy (NCBI): domain Eukaryota; kingdom Metazoa; phylum Arthropoda; class Insecta; order Coleoptera; family Cleridae; genus Tillus; species Tillus elongatus. The sequence continues at coordinate 138,065,305 of OZ023268.1, read as the reverse complement.
CTAAAAACAAATTATACACCTCTACGCACTCCTGGTCCCGTAACTTTCTTGGGGAGTGTAAATAAGAAATTTTTCTTGAGGTTTGTGGAACCAGGGGGGGCCTAGGCAGGTTTCTGAAAACAGTGTTTTGAAAAGCGTTCGGGAACTAAACTGCAAATTTACCGAAAATTCGCTACCGAAACGCACTTACTGGGTCCAGATCTTTTTGTTATAAACGCATCATATTTCGATAAAAAATTCAAAAATGCATTAACGAATTTGTTCTACGAAAATTAGCTAAAAAAATTATACACCCCTACTCACTCCTGGTCCCGTAACTTTCTTGGGGAGTGTAAACAAGAAATTTTTTGGGGGAATAGGGGTGCTGTGCGGGGTAGGCAGGGTTTAAGGGGGATATGGCTTCAAGATGTGAAAAAGACAACTTTCAAGCCCGTTTTATTCGTATTTTCTGCTCATATTTCCTTTTTACTAACCACCCCGCCCAGCACCCCTATTCACTCTTGGTCCGTAACTTCCTTGAGGGGTGAGAACAAGAAAATTTTCTTGGGGTTTGTGGAACCGGGGCGGGGGGGTCCTAGGCAGGTTTCTGAAAACAGTTTTTTGAAAAGCGTTCGGGAGCTAATCTGCAAAATTTCCGGAAATTCGCTACCAAAACGCACTTACTGCGTCCAGATTGTTTTCATATAAGCGCATCATATTTCGATAAAAATGGAAAAATGAATTAACAATTTGTTCTATGAAAATTAGCTAAAAAAATTATAGACCGTTAAACCATAAACTTCACTAAACCTGCAACTAAATATCCAAAAAGGCACCAAACTTAACTAAACTGACAGCCAGACCATCAGAGAAAGGGTCTATTTGAAATGAATTTTCTGTAAATATTTTAGCAAAATGAAGGGCAGTGACGGTTGAATCTGGAACTTAAGGGTTTGCAGAACACTCTTCTTGCAACATTTTCCTTTTACAATCGGTATTTATTTCATATTCTTTGCCTAAACATTGCCAATTTTGACGTTTAAAATTGCGATTTTGACGTTTTGAGGAAAACTCCAACATTTGTTGCATTAACTGCCCAAAACTTTTTGTCTTTAAAGCTGGGGAACTAAATTTTGGTACAAAGTTTAGTATTTATAGTACAAACACGAGTACCAAATTTGGTTGCCCTTACTTTGTTATTTCCGGACATATGAATTTTTTTATAAAGAAAACACAAAATTTTCCGGGAAAACCTGCTCCGATTTTCCTGGCTAACAAAATTATCCAAGCCACTTGCAAAAGAAGGGTACTCTGCAAATTTGATCAAGATCGGTCCATTATTTTTTGAGTTATTGGTCAGATATATATATATATATATATATATATATATATATATATATATATATATATATATATATATATATATATATATATATATATATATATATATATATATATATATATATATACATATATATATATATATATATATATATATATATATATATATATATATATATATATATATATATATATACAGTGTGGAACAGCCAAATGGAATAAATTCGATAACGGATAAATGAGGGCGTGTTGGGAAAAACGCTTGGACACGTCGATTTGTATTTTTAACTGCGCATCTTTTTCAAGAAAAAAAAATTATATAGGGTGCGTCATGTGACAGTGGCCAATACCAACTTTCTTATTTTAAATACAGGCCCCTGTATATTATTAATTTTTTGGATTCTTCAGAAAATTCTAGACATAATTCATGTACAATGTCCTATACCTATCTTCAACTGTTTCGGAAATATTAAGTATTTTCAGATTTATTACAAAAATTAACATTAAAAATAGAAAATTATTTTATTTCACAAATTCTAATAAGAAATACTGATTATTTCTCAATAATTTAAAAAAACAAAAAAAATTAATGTCAATGTAGTAAATGTTCAAATTGCTCGCCACGAACATCTTGGCAACATGCTAATCTGGTATAGAAATGTCTTCTAACATTACTCAACATCTCAGGCGTGACTGATCTAATCGCAAGCGTGATTCGTCTTTTTAAGTCATCTAAGTTGAGGGGCTTAGTTTTGTATACAATACTTTTGACATATCCCCACAAAAAGTAGTCTAATAGCGACAAATCAGGAGATCGTGCTGGCCATTCTATCGATCCACGCCTCCCTATCCACCGATTTGGAAAAATTTGGTTCAGGTACTGCCGGACATTGATTTGGTAATGGGGCGGTGCTCCATCTTGCTGAAACCATATTTTATTGGCAGGAACTTGTGGGTTTGCTGGATCTGGATATAAGTTTGTCAAAGTCGGCACGACATTATTTTGGAGCAGTTCTAAATATTTATCCCCATTCAAGTTGCCATCAATGAAAAAGGGACCTACGATATGATTTCCAACAATTCCTGCCCAAACATTAACTTTTTCAGGATATTGCGTATGTTCCTCTCTCATCCAATGAGGATTCTCATTAGACCAATAGCGGCAATTTTGACGATTAACATGACCGTGAAGTGTAAATGTGCTCTCATCAGAAAACAAAACATCTTCTAATTGGATCACATTGTTATCTAACATTGCCATCATTTGTTCACAAAAATACGTTCTCCTATCGAAATCGTCCTCCATGAGCTCCTGAGTTGGTATCATTTTATAGGGATGCATTTTACTTTCCTTTAATGTTCGAAAAATTGCTGTGTGGCTAACGTTGAATAGTTGGGCTGCTTGTCGACCAGAAGTATGTGGGTTTTCTTGAAACTCAAGCGTAATATCCAATTTCGTATCATCACTTACTGCATTGGCAGCTACTTTTTTTATCTGTCTCACATGACCAAGCTCGCGAAACTGCTTTTCTATTTTGCTGATTGTTCCTTGGGATACAGGCGGCAAATTTGGAAATTTTTCGTGAAATAAGCGAGACACTTCCATCTGTGTCCGTGTGTTATCTCCATAACCAATCATTTGTAGAATGGTTATTTTGTGCATTTCTGTTAAATGAACCATTTTTCTGATATTATTACGTACAGTTAACGAAATTCAAACGACAATAGCACTGACACTAATCACTACTGTCATGCAGGCAGACAACAAGTTGCTAAGGCTACGAGTTTTATACGAACAGAAAGAAAACTGTTTTTGTTTTTGTTTCATTTCATATCAGTAAAAAGAAACGCAGGAATGGTTTTTGTTTACTTTCTCATTATCAAGAGCTGAATGGGAAATAAGTATTGAACGCAATGTAGCGAATTTGTGAAATAAAATAATTTTCTATTTTTAATGTTATTTTTTGTAATAAATCTGAAAATACTTAATATTTCCGAAACAGTTGAAGATAGGTATAGAACATTGTACATGAATTATGTCTAGAATTTTCTGAAGAATCCAAAAAATTAATAATATACAGGGGCTTGTATTTAAAATAAGAAAGTTGGTATTGGCCACTGTCACATGACGCACCCTATATAATTTTTTTTTCTTGAAAAAGATGCGCAGTTAAAAATACAAATCGACGTGTCCAAGCGTTTTTCCCAACACGCCCTCATTTATCCGTTATCGAATTTATTCCATTTGGCTGTTCCACACTGTATATATATATATATATATATATATATATATATATATATATATATATATATATATATATATATATATATATATATAACACAGATCTCCCCATAAGCGAATTTAAAAAAAAATTCGCTAATATCCCATATACATAAAAACCATATGCCACACACTTCTGGAACAATCTAATTTTAAATGTGTTTTTTTATGTTATAGGTAGTTTAGAGTTTGCTGCTTTGGACTCGGTACCTGAAAACCTGGTGGACAATGCAGCTGTCCTTGGAACCTTGACGCTCATCACTGCTGCACTTTTCATTTTAGACATGGGAGGACCAAAAGCCAAGAAGCCTCTAACAAGTTCCAAAATCATCACCAAACCTATTGAGACACGCCATCCTTTGCAGGAAGTCTACGACATTGAAAGAGAAATCGAAAGGGCTGAAAGAAGAGCTGCTGAAGCCAATGACCTGGCGAGTCGTGAAAGAGGTGATAAAGAGCGAGATAGAACACGAAGTAGCACTAGGCCATCAAATGGAGTGTCATCTAGCGGTACTAAAAAAGAACATATACCGCAGACTAACAATAAACATGTACAAAATGGCTACAAGATGATGCGAGCTAACAAACCTAAACGTTTTGATATCTATGGTAAAGATATGAACGATTATAAAAGTGAGAGTGAAACAGATGAAGTCGACGATGCTCCGAGAAGTATGCAAGAACATTCTCCCGTCTGGAGTAAGATTAGAAAGGGTAGACCTATAGTAGATTATGTAGATACTAGTTCTTCACGTACAAAAATTTCACACTCTATTCTTAATGAGCAGTTGTAAGGTGGTATGTTTGAATAGGTAATAAATGGTCGAATTTGCTAAGTAGATGCGTAGAAAACTAGAAATGTAAGAATCTATTTAATATTAAAGGTGGTTTAGGAATACTTGGTAAATATAAATAGGGAGTCTTTCTGTTCCGTTTAGTATATCGCTCAGGATATCTGAAATTAATTTTGAATAAAGCGAAACAATTGTTATTTACCTGAATAGTTTCCCAAGTCTGGGAAGTTCCATAGATTAGAAAAGCTTTAGCGAGCACGTAGTAAAAGAACCAAATTTTCTCAAACTGGGACGAAACGCGGGATTACTTTTCCTCATTTCCATGGGCGTCTGTCTGCTTCTCTCATCCTGACCCCTCTGATATCTCATTAAACGTCACCAAAATTATCCAAGCTGGCATGGAATTATTTATTCCACGTATACAGAAAACCTCTTCAGCCACTCAAAAGCCCTGGTTCTCTAAATCCTGTGACAAGGCCAGACTTGAAAAGGACGAAGCTCACAAAACGCTTCTACACAATCCCAGTCAAGAAAACCGTCAAGCATTTAACGACGCAAGAAACCGCTATGTCAAATAACTCGTTTAATAACCACATCAAAAACAAAGTCCTCTTAAGCTCCAACGGCAGGAAACCCTTCTTGGATTCTTGCTAAATCTATTGGGAATAATTTCTTCAAGAGGACGTTCCCACCTCTTGTCTCAGGGGACGAAATTGTTTCTACCGCCCTGGGCTATGCTGGACTTTTTGCCTCGTTGTTCGCCGGTAAATCTACTCTCAACCCACCTCCAAATGTTCAACCACCAACAGTGCCCAATGTACACAGAAAACCTCTTCAGCCACTCAAAAGCCCTGGTTATCTAAATTCTGTGACAAGGCCAGACTTGAAAAGGTCAAAGCTCACAAACACTTCCACACAATCCCAGTCAAGAAAGCCGTCAAGCATTTAACAACGCAAGAAACCGCTATGTGCGCATTCTTTCAGAGGCAAAAAAAAAGTTTAACATCACAAACAAAGTCCTCTTAAGCTCCAACGGCAGCAAACCTTTCTGGGCTCTTGCTAAATCTATTGCGAATAATTTCTGCAAGAGCACGTTCCCACCTCTTGTCTCAGGGAACGAAATTGTTTCTACCGCCCTGGGCAAGGCTGAACTTTTTGCTTCGTTGTTCGTCGGCAATTCTGCTCTCAACCCACCTCCAAATGTTTAACCACCAAGAGTCCCCAATGTCGCGCATAAAATGACGGATATCATTTTCAAAACTAAAAAGGTACGAAAGATGCATAGGACGTCTTGTTATGCCCGCTCTTTTGTCCCGAGGACTTCCAAGTTGTGGAATTCTTTGCCGGCACATGTTTTTCCTTCTCCTCCAAACCTCCAAACCTTCAAGTCCAGAATTAACAAGTTCTTTCCTCCTTGTCGACACCCACGGCACAATAGTATTTAGGCTGTAACTCCTCGTGGTGTGTTGTTGAAATAAAAAAATAAAACAAAAATCTGCTGAAGTATTAATAAAAAATAAAATAAAATCTTTTGTGCCTTAAAAGGAAACAATAACCCTGGCGAAACTTCTTTTTTTAGTTATCCACAAAAGTTCATTTTTTACCCACTAAATATCAACGAATAACAAAAGCGCCTTTTCTATGAGCTAACCTTTTAAAAATATCTATGTTTGCTTTTTCCACCTGCAAAATAAATAAAAAATTTAAGTCACTTAAACATAAAACTCAAATGTGAAAAACTTAAAATGATGGAACTTAAACCACCTTTAAATGTGTGTACATTTTTTTCGAGCACGATCTTAAATAAGTTAGGAGTTAGAAATTCTCTTGGAAACAAATTTTTATTATTTGCGTGTGCCAAAACGAAAAAATAACCATACTGCATTTATAAAAGCGCCAGCTAGACTACTGTATTTCACACGTGAAGACTTTTTATTTGATATCGATATCAAGGGGTTGTTGAGAAAGAAATATTCCATCTTGCGTTGGTCGCCATTTTGAATTCATGAAAGTGTTACCTAGCCTACTGTATTTTGTTCGTAAAGCTTTTGACCTATTGTAAATAGACTTTGACATCTCCAAGAAAAGGGATGATGTGGAAAACAAACCCCCAAGTAATAAAACGAAGAAATAGTATCCAAAGTCTTGTCACCGTAGTATAATTTTACGCTATTATTAGTTGCTTCCGATCTGGCTAAACGCATCACTTTAGTTTTCTCAATATAGACTACTAGATCGTTACCCACACTGTAGGATTCCAGCATATTGATATTTTTCTGCAGGTTAATAGGAGAATCGGCCAACAGAACTAAATCGTCCGCATATAAAAGCATGACAACATCGTTTTGACCAAAACAAACCCCCAAGTAATAAAACGAAGAAATAGTATCCAAAGTCTTGTCACCGTAGTATAATTTTACGCTATTATTGGCTATTGGCTAAACGCATCACTTTAGTTTTCTCAATATTGACTACTAGATCGTTACCCACACTGTAGGATTCCAGCATCTTGATATTTTTCTGCAGGTTAATAGGAGAATCGGCCAACAGAACTAAATCGTCCGCATATAAAAGCATGACAACATCGTTTTGATCATTGAGGTAATACCTCCCCCCCCCTCCCCCCCAAGAACAAAGAAAAGTTTTTATATCTGCGATAAACAAGGAAAATAATAATGGACTCAGACATTCGCCTTGCATAAATCCCGAAGTCAATTCGAATGATTTGGTCAACCTATCACTACCTTGAACCCTAAAATAGGCCTTACTATAAAGATTTGAAATAATCCTCAACATTTGAACACTAACTCAAAGTGCAAAATTATTCGAAAATCGCTTATGGTCTATGGAATCAAAAGCTCTCCGAAAATCTACAAAACAGGCATAAACCACTCTCTTCCTTAAACGAAGCTGAAACTGAATCATAGCCATTAAGGTAAACACAGTGTCTATGCAACCCCTGCCTTTTCTGAACCCGGACTGAACTTTAGGAAGAGCCCATCCGGTCTCCACCCACGCCAGTAATCGTTCTAAAATAATTTGCGTAAAAATTTTCAAGATGCAATTAACTAGAGCCACCCCGCGATAGTTTAAAGGATGCTGACATGGACCTCCTTTATGTAGCATAACTAAATTTACCTTAGACCAGTCCGATGGTACAACCCCAGTCTCTAAAACTCTATTAAAGGAATTGAGAAGGTATAATAACCAGTTGTTTGGCAATTTTTTTAGAAATTCATAAGAGATGCCATCATTACCCGGGGATTTTCCATTTTTCGCATGACTAATGCTATTTTTTTAATTCAGTTAATGAAATTGGATCATCCAAGAATGGATCCCTGACATCTGCGAATGAGAATTCCAGCTCAAGCCTTGTAGACGAAAAAGTATTATAAAATTTCTTCCATGTTTGTGCTGAAAACATTGTCGCTTTCGATTTAGACGAGATAGACTTAATAGTCTGCCAGAACTCTATACTAAAAGTATACGTAGCAATTAATTACACAATGAGTGGAATTGTCATTGAAACACATTCAAGGACTATTTTAGTCTTATATGACGTCTTACGTTTAAGTTTAAAGATAAAATAAACTATTTTAGAATCATTTTTATAGAGACTTGACTTGCTTTTGTTTACATTTCTACTATATAATCCTACACTTTCAGTCTAATACCACAGCACAATATATATCTACTGTGCTAAAACTCTACTTGGGACCGTTAATCAAATTACACATATAGTGTATTTAAGAAATATATTCAATCCCCCAGGTCAATGACAATTAGAGCAGAGGTAGGATCTTTGTATCTTTACTTTAAGGGGAGGGCTCGCACTAGGGCAGGTTAAAAATATGCGAATGAGTGTGGTTTCCAATGAAACGTAGTTCAGCTTTTCAAATCGGATAGTATGGAGGGGTAACTGTTATTAAATAAGAGGGAGTGGAACTTGGGTAATGATAAACCTCAAACTGATTCTATGCAAAAATTTAAATGTTTTTCGAAACCTTTATTATTAAAAATACTGTGTAGCTTCACCACATTGAATATACCGGTTCCTGTTAGATTGCCGAAGTTAAGCAACATCGTATTTGGTTGAGGGGCAGCTTGGGCAGACTGTGAGCTGTTGCGACTTTTCTATCTTAGAGGCAACAGAAATCTTTTCGTTGAATCTTTTCCCAAACAGCAACAATGGCAGACATAGGATAGAATGCGATGACAAGTCGACATCTCTTTTAGACTGTAATGTTGACAATTATCAGTTTATTATTCCAAGCTTTAGACTAACTATATTTGCAATTATGCTTAATGTAGATTCTTAAATTGTAGCCTAAATTTGAGCACCACTATGATTTTTAACAATGTTAAAAGCAAACTCTCAAAAATAAATCAATGTCGTCTTTGTTTTAGGTCAGTATAAAAAATACGATATAGCACTGCCTGATTTTATAAATTTAATGAACCCAAAGCCTTCAGATGAGCGACCTCCAAGTGGACCAGGAGATCCTGGGTACGTCCAATATACAGCCCAACATTGGGGCGAAAAAGGACTGAAGACTCCCAGACATAGTCCAACGCAAGTTTAGTGAAAATTTATTGTAAAACTTGATCCCACCATAAGTGTTTTATAGCTTTGTGTTTAGTGATTAACATATTTGTATAAAACATTGTTTTTATTTTAATTTGGAAATTTTTATGTAGGTACTATATGTTCTCGTAATTTGTTAGCTATTTGTACATAATAAAAATATTACTCTCTTGAGTTTCCTGGAAAATTATCATCTTCATCTTAGATACTAGATCACTAGCCACGGCCGTGTCTATTTTAACTGAGTCTCACATTGCTCAGTAAGTGGTGGACGTGCCGCCCCCTAGTTGCGGAACCAAGTAGTATGCTGTCACGCCAGCTCCAAATAACACAAAGTGTTAAAAAAATAGAGACTGGATACAGCTAACTAACAATTTAGAAAATTGTCAGCCCTGACCCATTTCTACCCCAATATAGGGACAAAGTATGTAAGACCACTTACTGAGTATTTTAGGACTGGATATACAATAGCCGTATTATTTTTGGTGCATTTTTGCTACAATTGGTATGCCGCACTGAAGAGCTCTAATGAGAGCGAAACCGGTCTACGGTTCTAATTGTTGCGAAAATGCATCGAGTCTTACATACTTTGTCTCTATATTGGGGTAGAAATTGGCCAGGGCTGAAATTTTCTAAATTGTTAGTTAGCTGTATCCAGTCTCTATTTTTTTAACACTTTGTGTTATTTGGAGCTAGCGTGACAGCATACTACTTGGTTCCGCAACTAGGTGGCGGCACGTCCACCACTTACTGAGTATTTTAGGACTGGCTATACGATAGCCGTATTATTTTTGGTGCATATTTGCTACAGTTGGTATACCGTACTGAAGAGCTCTAATGAGAGCGAAACCGGTCTACGGTTCTAATTGTTGCGAAAATGCATCGAGTCTCACATTGGTAGCTTGGCCTACTATGCTCCTACATTAAAAATCTACTTTCTGAAAATAATTATTTCTGTAAACGTTTTTTTAGCAAATTTTCATTAAGAAAATTTCACTATTAGAGAGGTATATATATATATATATATATATATATATATATATATATATATATATATATATATATATTCTAGGCTTCCACAGAAGCTTGCACGTACACACAATACAGCAAGAAAAAAAAAACGGTGGAAAAATCTTCAGGCACGAGTACAAGAACAGTCGTAAACGAGTTGAATGTGAATCACAAAGTTTGGAGTATTTTTTCCCCATACCTTAAAAAAAGCGCAGGCTTTGTTGTCTCAAGACATTTCAAGTCGAGTTAATATTTGTAATTGGTTTCAAGAAAATTGTTCAAGAGTCACAAATTTTCTGAAAAAAAAAATACCATTCACAGATGAAGCAAATTTTTCGAGAGATGGCATAACGAATTTTCATAATAACCATCCATATTTGACTGAAGATAATCGTCATGCTATCGTCAACATCAACACCACCAGCAGATATTGTCCTTTAATGTTGTGTAGGGATTATTGGAGATAACTTAGTTGACGCACATTTTTTCCAAGTCGACTTAATTGTGATGACTATTATAATTTGAGATGAGTTGCCAGAATTGATGGAAGCAGTGCCATTAAAATCGAGAGCTTTACTTTGGTTCATGCTTGACGGCGCCCCCGCTTACTCTACAGTAAGTGTTAGAAATTATTTTGATCAAGAATCACATGATCGTTGGATAGGTAGAGGCGGAACTCACCCATAGCCATCCCATTCACCGGATCTTAATCCTTTGAACTTTTGTTGCTGCGGTCACCTTAACCAACTTATTTATACTACTCCTATTGAAATTACAAAGGAGTTTCCACAAAGTATTATTAACGGTTAAGTACGATTCGCAGAGCCTCGGTGGTTCAGTGGTAAGAAGATGTACTTCTGAACCCAAGGGTACTGGGTTCAATTCCCAGGGTTTCTTTTTCACTTTTTCAGTGCGTACTGTACAATTAACATCAACCGACCTTGTGGCATTGTATTTCAGCAAGTTAAATGTCTGCACATACCGCTCTTTGGAGGGAGCGTAAAGCCAGCCGTCTGGTTTCCATGCGATGTTGGGTAGGTTAAAGATCCCTACCCTCCGTACAGAAAGGCAGTACAGGGGTTCGGCATAATTTGCAGGATAGTGAGGCGAAACTGTTCCCTGACGTCGGCGATTGGTCAGAGTTGCGGAAATAGACCGACGCTAAAGAAAACAAAATTACGATTCGCGCCAGTTCCGAAATTTTCCAACACGTAAGAGACAATTTAGCACGTCGGATGCTCATGGAAGAGATTTTCAGCACTTTTTTGACTTTTGTTTATGTGAGTTCATTATTCAAACTTGTAAAAGACTCACTAAGTAAAGACTGGAACCTGTGATGAACCAGGGTTCACTTATCAGGATAAGTACACTTGGAGAATGCCGAATCACCATAATGCATTTAAAAAAACATGACGAGCTTTTAACTAACCAAGTTAGCGTCAAGAAAGGATGGCAAATTTTAATTAGAATTGTCGGTTCCCGCCAGAATTGTATATACTATTTTAATTTTGTAGTTACTAGCTAATTTCACCAAAGGCACGCCAGTCGTATATAACTACCAATATTGTACTACAAATACCCTAAATTGTCTAACGGTGGCACCACTGAGATTAAATTGTAACCGAAAGATGTGAGGGGTTGCCTTTGCCTATTTGTATGTCGATCTCCAAGCGACCAGACTTTTCCGTCGATCCACTGTATAGTCTCCTTTGTGTATATAATAAAGATAGTATTGTTAAGTTTAACTTTCTGTGTTTTGAACTTCAACTAAAGACGCCCTCGTGGCGCAGGTTGATAGGTGCCAGCCTGCTAAGCGAGAGGTCCCGGGTTCGATTCCTGGGCGAGCCAAGTTGACTTTGTCTGGAAAATTTGTAAAAATATTGAATGATGGGAAATGAATGTGCTAATGGCCTGAGATGCCGCAGCCAATAATATTAAATAAAAAAAACTTCAACTAAACCACCATTAAAATACAGTCCACTAGTAAACAATAATCAACAAGAATTGTGCATTCTCTGATGACGCTCGGTTAGTGAAACGATCGTCGAGTTTTTTAAAATCCGTTATGGTGATTTGGGTTTTCCAGGTGTACTTATTTTAAAAAAATCGAAACAATTATTATTGCTGTACTAATTATGTAATTAATAAAAGGAACAAAAGAAAAGCAAGTTTTTTAACACCCCATATTTCGAAATTGAAGCCACATACGAAAAACTTTGATACCATATTTTCATCTTCAAATTAGATGAAGTTACACCTTTATTTTGTCAGAAAGTTTAGGAAACACCCTGTATATACAAAAATCCACAAAATACTAATGACTCAACATTTCGCTAACTTGGGAACTTTCAAACTGACACATGCTATCTTAGCGCTTAAATTGGTAATACCATAAAATACCTATGTCGATTTTTAAAACTCCGAGTTAATTACGACAGAAATATAGATTTAATAAATTAGTAAAAATGTCATTATATATTATTCATTAGTTGCGTTCAACTAAGATTGGCTTGAAAAAAAAATCTTAGACTAATTAAACCTGGTTATTCTTAAAAGTAAGCGATTTTCAAAGCTTTGTAGAAACTGACTTCTTGTTTAACAATTTTTTTTTATATTGCAACAACACACCACGAAGGCTTACAGCTTAAATAATATCGTACCATGGGTGTCGACAAGGAGGAAAGAGGCAACTTGTTAATTCTGGACTTGGAGGTTTGGAGATTAGGAGGAGAACGAAAAACATGTCCCGGCAAGGAACTCCACAACTTGGAAGTCCTCGGGACAAAAGAGCGGGCATAACAAGATTTTCTATGCCTGGTGACCTGGACAGTAAAAGGGTGCATTCGCTCTGTTCCCCTGGTAGATCTGTTGGGGGCAGCAGGTGGAGGAACTATGGAAGAAAGCTCCTCTGAACAGTGCCCGTGCAGATATCTCTAAAATAGGGAGGTCAACAACGGCACGTCGGGCTAAAGAGATAGGCTTAGAATATTGTATATTTGAGTGGAAGGTGATGTCGTCCGCGTAACTGTGAACTGGGATGGATGTGCTAGAGAGGAGGTCATTGATGTGGAGAAGAAACAAAGTAGGGGCTAAAGCGGAACCTTGAGGAAATCCTGCATTAATTGGATACAGTTTAGATGAATGACGATCCAGGACAACAGAAATGCTATGGTTGGAGAGGAAATTTGCTGTCCAGGTACAGAGTTTTGGTGCTAGGCCATAGGCCACAAGTTTATTAAGCAACGCTGCGTGTCAGACCTGTTCGAATGCTTTGGATATGTCTAGAGCGACAATCTGGGATTCACCGTGTAGTTCCATAGACTTGTTCCAAGAATGGGTGACAAAGGGAAGGAGGTAGGCAGTTGATCTGCGCTGACGGAATCCATACTGCCTGTCGTGGAGTAGACTGTGTTTTTCAAGAGATTTTAGTAATTCGGTGTTTATATACTTTTTCATCACTTTAGAGACAACTGAAAGAAGAGAAATATGCCTGTAGTTGCAAGGAAGCGCTTTGGAACCTTTCTTGTGGACGGGATGTACTGGAGCAGTTTTCCAGTTACTAGGGAATACTAGGAAATACTCTTTGTAAGATGTCTGAAACAGATTAGTCAGGACAGGAGCAAGTTCTGGTGCTCATTTTTTGAGAACAATTGCTGGGATCTCGTCAAGGCCAGAGGCTTTCCTGGTATTAAGAGAAGAGAGCATCTTTCGTACCTTTTTAGTTTTGAAAATGATATCCGTCATTTTATGCGCGACATTGGGGACTGTTGGTGGTTGAACATTTGGAGGTGGGTTGGGAGTAGAATTGCCGGAGAACAACGAGGAAAAAAGTTCAGTCTTGCCCAGGGCGGTAGAAACAATTTCATCCCCTGAAACAAGATGTGGGAACGTGCTCTTGCAGAAATTAATCCCAATAGATTTAGCAAGAGTCCAGAAGGGGTTGCTGCCGTTGGAGCTTGAGATGACTTTGTTTTTGATGTGCTTATTAAGAGTTTTTTGCCTCAGAAAAAATGCGGACATAGCGGTTTCTTGCGTCGTTAAATGCTTGACGGTTTTCTTGATTGGGATTTGTAGAAGCGTTTTGTGAGCTTTGACCTTTTCAAGTCTGGTCTTGTCATAGGATTTAAAGAACCAGGGCTTTTGAGTGGCTGAAGAGGTTTTCTGTGTATGTGTAATAAATAATTCCATGCCAGCTTGGATGATTTCGGTGACGATTTGTGAGATATCAGAGGTGTCAGGATGAGAAATGGTTTCCAGGCTTTCATTCTTGATCACCTTGTGATATTACTTACTTGTATCGATAACTTAAAAAGCACATATTTGTCTATTCTACAATAATGTCAACCATTGCATAAGTTAAGAACAGCTTGAAAACATCTAGACGTGCGTTGACATTATTTCGAATGTCGTATTGTTCTGCATTGCTATGAATTTGAAATAATTCTTCACTTCAGGAACTAACTTGACTCCCTGTACTTGATTGAAGAACTGTACCACTTCGATAAATGTTAGATTCATCTTACACTAAATCCACTGTTTCATCATCTTGGTCACTCAGAAAACTTTTATCATCAGAACAATCAGTGGATAGGTAATCTTGATCGTGTACCGAATCATCAAAATCAGTCCAAAGAATCCGAATCAGATTCACTTTTCAAAGCACGAGCAGCTTCGATGAGTTTTTTGCCTCAGAAAGAATGCGGCCATAGCGGTTTCTTGCGTCGGTAAATGCTTGACGGTTTTCTTGACTGGGATTCTGTAGAAGCGTTTTGTGAGCTTTGACCTTTTCAAGTCTGGACTTGTCACAGGATTTAGAGAACCAGGGCTTTTGAGTGGCTGAAGAGGTTTTCTGTGTACGTGGAATAATTAATTCCATGCCAGCATGGATAATTTCGGTGAAGTTTTGTGCGATATCAGAGGGGTCAGGATAAGATAAACAGACAGAAGCCCATGGAAATGAGGAAAAGTAATCCCGCATTTCGTCGCAGTTCGCGGAGTTGTAGTGCCAAACGATACGTGGGTATGATGATTGTGTGACCTCGGGTTGCATTGCGCAGGAAGCAGTGACCATGCCGTGGTCTGAGCGACCAAGGGGGGCGGTGACTGTTATCTTATAGCATTCAGGTTTTGTAGTAAGGAGGATATCCAAGGGATTTGAACTGTGTGTTGGGATGCGAGGAAAGTAAGTAGGTTGCTTAACCATATTGGCTAAAGAATTGCTGACTGCAAAGGGCTCCGCTGCTCTCCTTTGTGGATCGGTTTTTGAAGATCCTAGCCATTCCCTATTATGGACATTGAAGTCACCAAGAATAGTGACCTCGGAGGAAGGATATTCAGAAATCAGATGGTGTTTTTTTTCAGAAAGGTAGTCGAAGAGCTGGACAAAGTTGTTGTCAGAAGGTGACCGGTAAATGCAACAGATAAATTTAGTTGCAGCCCTGAGAGAGAGAGTTTTATCCATAGTATGTCCTTTCTTTCAGCTTCTAAATTGGAGAGTCTGGTGCAGGGTAGATTGCTACGGACGTATGCGCACACGCCTCCATGCAATCTAAAGGAAGTAAGAAGCTCATACCCCGGGAAATTAAGGTGATTAGTGGCTGTTTTGGCACTGATTTGGGTTTCCATGAGGAAGAGGAGTTGGGGCCTATTAGTCTGGAGGAAATGGTGGACGGAGTTTGAGTTAGAATTTTGGCCACATATATTCGAGAAGGTTATGTTAAATCTTGATGCTGGGGCCCCCTGTACACCTCTCTCTCGGAGATCCGAATGGAGGGGTATTTTACCTTCGGAATTTTTTGTACAAGAAGGAGCCATCATAATTTTTGCTTATAAGGGAAAGCGACTCATACACCAGAACCGGGCGTGAAAAAATCCTTTACTATCAGTAAAGGAAAAGGTCACAACTTTATAGTTGTTAGTGATTTATCTTATTATTTGAAGTAAATACACATATAGTATATCTTAACTTGCATTTTCGTTATTATGACGATTTTCTGTTTCGAGATAATACCGAATAATGTGTATAATTAAAAAAATGACTATGCCGCTTAATATAAAAGTTCTGTGGAAACTGTTTCTAAATAGGTTAGGCATAATTTTCTCTAAATTCTGTGAACATATTTACAATTAATTATTAAAAGAGATATAAATTATAGGGTGGCCAACACACAAGTGTTTTGTACGTGAAAAATTTACAAGTATTCACACATGGTTTCTTGCCCTATCATTGAAAATTAATAACTTAAAATGACATATCATACGGGTTGGTAGAACTCTAAGCTACAAGAACAATTGAAACACCAAAATGGGGATATTCAGGTAATTTTTTTGTGTTGTAGTTTTTACTGTTTATGTTTTCAATCTATGTAAGTAAAAAACGCACGGCTGCAGCAGGTGCATTATGGTGGCGAATTTTCAGACAAAAATCATTTTTGTTTTAAATATATATATATATATATATATATATATATATATATATATATATATATATATATATATATATATATATATATATATATTATATCATCATTTTCAACAATGTCAATTAGTAGAGGGTAAACGATATCTTCTAGTAACTCCAAATACGTTGCGCAACTCAAATTGCCATCAAGAAAAATTGGTCCGATTAAACGGTCTCCAAAAATGCCAGTCCAGACATTCAATTTCTGTGGAGTTTGAGTGTGGACTTCGTAAAAATTTCTTGGATTATTATCTGCCCAATAACGACAATTATGGCAATTGACTGTAGAGTTTAATAAAAACGTACACTCGTCTGAAAAACAGATATTGAACAGAAAGTTCCCGTTATCAGCTATACGTACAGTCATAACTTCACAAAACTCCAGCCGCCGATCAAAATCATGTTCATTCAGTTGTACTAGATGGATTTTATACGGGTGAAATTTATGATGCTTCAATATTCGCTGAATTATTCTTTTTTTGATGTTTGAAACAGTGGCCAATTTTCTCGTGCTCAAAGTTGGTTCTGCAGCAATTTGTCCTAAAACATCAATCTTATTAGTTTCATTTCTAACCGGAAATTCACGTTCAGGGTCCCGTTTTTTGTTGGCTACTGAACCACTTTGTCGAAACTTTGCGACTAACTCCAAAATATATTTCTGTTAACATGTCTGTTCGGATGTCGTTCATTAAACAAATTTGCGGTACGGTTGGCACAGTCATCGTTTTTGAAAAAAAAGAGTAATTATTTCAACTCTTTCTTCTACAGAATACACCATTGTGAAATTAATTTTCAATAGTACTATCAAGTATCAAACCGACCGATAAACTGAAGTAATAAACCGCATTTCTCTCATTCCGATAAGAAATGTTCTAATAGTCAATTTTTTGTTTACCAACCAAGAAAACATTGACTATCAGCACATATCTTATCGGAATGAGCGAAATGCGTTTTTGCATCTTGAACTGTGAATATTTTTTAAACGAGTTAATAAAACTTCCAAAAAAATTAGTGTGCTGAATTCAGAAAAGAAAGAGCTTTCAAATGATGTAACACTCGACCCATGTTCCCTATTTAAAATATAAGGGTTGTTATCACCACCTTTAAGGGGTTGATGTAACAAAGTTGAGTTTTATGTCAAAACATGTCCCCCTCAATATTAAAATTAACGTGTTTCAGCGTTTCTTAAAAAAAAATCTTTGGACGCAAATCGGTCCGTTTCGTTTTCAATGCGCCACCCTATATATATATATATATATATATATATATATATATATATATATATATATATATATATATATATATATATATATATATATATATATATATATATATATATATATATAACATCTTTTGTGATAAAAGCTTTTGTAGATCCGTATTGCACCTTCGTAAATATTATTTCTTGCAGCTTGGACCTAAACTACCAGATGAGCTACGCTCAAAAATTATTAGTTACCAACGGAGTATGGCCCTTGAAGAAGTTACCATGTTATCTTCAGATCTGTTATGCAATATACCAAAAGGCAACCTTGATATTTTTACTATACATTGTGGTGACTCAGCTAATAGAAGCTGGTTTTCTACTTTCTTTAAAGAACTGGTTCTTATTTACTTCAAATCTCACACTGACTTTATCTTATGCTTTCGGATCATTAAAAATCTTATATTGCCGGTCTAGTGAAATGAAAACATTGCTGCAAACTCTCCATCTTTACGAAAATTATGCACTGAATTGTGAGATCAAAAATATTAGAGAAATTTATTGCAGATATGCAAGAATGGGAAACATTTTAGTAATAACCATTAGCTTAACTGGATACTTAACATGTGTGGCGTATGTTTTGAGCCCGATATACGAGATTTCGTCTCACAGCCTTAGATTTTATAATGGTACCATTGTGGACGATAGAAAATTCATGATTTCAGTGTGGTTTCCTTTTGATCCCTATCAACATTACAGGGCAGCCTACTTGATTCAACTACTTGCCTGCTTTTATGGACCTGCAGCTGTTATCAATTGTGATGTACTGGTTTTGGGGATGTTTATTTTTACCATTGGTCAGTTTAAGATCCTCCAGTATTACGTTAGGCATATTGGAAAGCTCATATTAGAATTTTCAGAATCGCAAGGATTTGGACAAACTCAGGCGGAAATGATTATTACGAAAACCACTGCGATGCATTACGAAAACATTATTAGGTATTTATATACGGACTGTTGAAGTAAAAAACAAACAATCTTATTATTATTATTATTATATCTTACGCACTAATCTAACAGCACCTTCCCTAAATTATTATTTTTTTATATTGTAGGTTTGTCAGAGAACTAGATGGCCGGTTAAGTATATTTATGCTTTTGGATTTTATGGTTGCTTCAGTTCGTATTGCCTTCGTGTTGTCACAAATAATGGAGGTGAGTAAAAACTAAAAAATAAATATGTACAGGTGTCCCATCTGGTTGCAATTGCTGGGCATCTCGGTTACTAGGAAAGATAGCGATTTTTGCAAACCTGGGCTACTTTTTGGTGAAACGAAAGACGCCACAAAAAAATTGTCATAGCCCTATTAGTTTTGGAGCAACAAGCCGATATTGAAAATATTGCATTTTTAGGTACACCTTGTATTTCAGTTGTCTGACAACTTGCCAAAAAGGTAAAAATTTCGGGCCGCAGCAAGTGCGTTATAGTAGCGAATTTTCATAAGAATTGTACCCTATGATTATACGGCATATTAGTAAAGCTAATACTTTAAACTTACACAGGCCTTGAAGATCGATTTTAGAAGTCCTAATACGCGCACATTTGAATAATTCTTTCGAAAGTGTTACCACCGATATCTCTCTATTATCAAAAAAATCTTGCATTCTAACTCATTTTGAGAAAAATGCCCAAAACTCAATTTTCTATAAAGCTAAAGAACTAAATTTTGCTATATCTGTAGACAGCGTAAGTCTTGTTAAAGGAAACTTGTATTACAAATTTCTTTATAGTTATACAGAAGATTTCCAGAAGGAAACTTAATTTATATTTGAAAAAGTAAAGTATCTGCCAAATGATAAACGTAGCAGATATTTTTCCTAATTAATCGCCAGTATCATTTCGTTTTAGTCAACCTAACCAAACCGGTTTTTTCAATATCAACAATAACAAAATTATAATTTCAGACTTAAAGGTGACAAACTTATTTAGGCGTTTTAAACAAAAATGATATCTTGTTCAAAACGTATGAAATCTGTGCACTATTGTTACTCCAAATGTCAAAATAAAACATAAAAAACATACATTCATCGAGCTGGATTCGATCGCGTAACTTTCTGCTTAGGAGGCAAGCGCGATGCCCCCTGCGACATCTAGGCATACGTCAACTAACCTTTCATTTGCGTGATACTTTGGGGCGGCTTCATGCCCGGGATATTATATTCAAAGCATACGTAACAATTAGTTACACAATTCGTAGAATTACCATTGAAACACATCCCACGACTGCTTCGGTCTTATATGACGTCTTATGTTTAAGTTTAAAGACAAAAGAAACTATTTTAAAATCATTTTTATAGAGACTTGGCTTGATTTTGTTTACATTTCTGATATATTATGCGACAGCATAATATATCTATGATGCGCTAAAACTGTATTTGGGGCCGTTAATAAAGATACAAATCTAGTGTATTTTAATAATTGTTGAATCCCCCAGTTAAATGGCAATTGCTTGGAACAATTTTAATTTCATGTCGTCTGTCATTTTCCATAATTGGGACCGAGATTGCACGATTGTTGGTTCGAGTAGTATGTGTTATGCCTGGTATATATTTAGTTTGGTTTCCGTTGATGTATGGTTTATACCTGTTGTATGAGGCAATCTACGCGTGTCAGTTAACTACTCTGTCTCTCAGGCATTGGACTTTAACCACTAAGTCGTTTCAACGCATGTCTTTGGGATTTTATTTTTAATTTGGAAAAAACTCTAAATACTGTGTACCTAATTACTTAAAATTCACAACATAAGTTTATTTGCAACATTTCTAGCCACATGTAGTCTCATTCCAGTTACTCTGATACTTACAAAAATATTGCGTTTTCAAAAAGTTTTCCCCGATTTTCCACCGGAACCTAGAAAGTTTAGTTTTGATACTAAGTAAGGTATTTACAGGGGGCAATGTTTTATCAAAATAGCTTTGTTATTTCTTGAGATACAAACTTTTTTGGAAAAATCAATTTTTATTTTAGAAAACCTAATCTGATAGGGCTGGATCACGAATTAATCCAAGCTATTAAGAAAATAAAGGTTCTTGCTGAGTTTTATCAAAATCCATTAATAACTTTTTGAGTTTATATATATATATATATATATATATATATATATATATATATATATATATATATATATATATATATATATATATATATATATATATATATATATATATATATATATTTGAAAAGAGTTTTGCAAAGTCTCACCATCGATACCTCTCTATTAGCGATTTTTTAAAATAAAAATTCGCTGAAAATTATAATTTCAGACGCAAAGGTGACAAAGTTATTCAGGCGTTTTAAACAAAACTGATATCTTGTCCAAAACGTATGCCCTATTGTGTAAAATGTCCGTTATAGCTGATATATAAACTCGTCCGCGGTCTTTCTTTTTCTTTTTTACAGTATCGTGGGTGTTGACAAGGAGGAAAGAAGCAACTTGTTAATTCTGGACTTGAAGGTTTGGAGGAGAAGGAAAAACATGTGCCGGCAAGGAATTCCACAACTTGGAAGTCATCGGGACAAAACAGCGGGCATAACAAGATGTTCTATGTCTGGTGACCTGGACAGTAAAAGGGTGCATTCGCTCTGTTCCCCTGGTAGATTTGTTGGGGGCAGCAGGTCGGGGAACTATGGAGGAAAGCTCCTCTGAGAAGTGCCCGTGTAGATATCTATAAAAGAGAGAGAGGTCACCAACGGCATGTCGGTGGGCAAGGGATGGCAGCCTTTGGGTGAGAGTAGGGTCACCGATGAGACGTATAGCTCTCTTTTGAATGGAGTCCAGGATAGCGAGTGTAGAAGCGGCAGCTGCACCCCAGATGTGGGAGCAGTATTCGAGGTTTGGCCTTATTTGTGAAGTATATAAGGTATAGAGATTAGCTGGTGAAAAGTATTTGCGAGCCCGGAAGAGGAAACCTAACCTCAATACAATGAATATATGTGCCAAGTTTCGTTCAAATCAGTAAAGTATTTTTTTTAAATTATCGCTCGGATACACACACACGCATATATATATATATATATATATATATATATATATATATATATATATATATATATATATATATATATATATATATATATATATATATATATATATATATATATATCTATATATATATATATATATATATATATATATATATATATATATATATATATATAAGAATTTTAACGGAGCTTGATTTTGGGTTCTAGGGATCCAAATTCGAGCTCATCTGAAGAAACTTTTTCAAAAGCTTTCCATCGTGACCTTTCTAATATCGAATTTTTCTTAATGAAAGTTCGCTGATAAACAACAGCATTTTCTTGCATGGCCTACTACAAAAGTTTAATTGCGAATTACTAAAATTATGATTTTTTACGTTATTTATTAAAGTAAACCCATAATGCGAATTAATTTCAATTTCTTGACAAAGATACAGGTGTCCTATTTAAAAACCAAACATTGGTTATTATTTCAAAAACAGTAATATCTAGAAAAAAAATACGTCACTAAATTCAACGTAAAAAGTTCTAAAAGTATCCGTTGTTACCTTTTTGACAAGTTGTAAGACAACTGAAATACAAGTGCGGCTTGAAAATGAAATGTTTTCAATATAGCCCTGTTGCTCGAAAACTAATAAGACCATGACAATTTTGTTTACTGCATTTTTCCTTCTACAAAAAGTAGCTCAGGTTCGCGAAAACCGCAAAGTTCTATCATTACCAATAACAGATATACTTAGAATACGGACTCGGGGGACGACGGTTTGAGATGGATGATTTTTCAAATCACTGTCGTCGTTGAGATGGAGCTCAAGGTGGAGAGTAGGTTGGTTTAGATGAGCAAAAAGGGTCAGCAACGCTTAATTTCCAGTAAGCATCTTACCTTTACCTTTTTAGAATTGCAAACAAAATGGGACACCCTGAACCAGGTGATTCTAGGCGAAACGTACATAATGGTGCAGTACACCAAGGTGGTCGTAAAAAAATTGGAAACTTGATGCCTGATGGCTCTCTAGTGACACACACGCTGCTCCGTGAAACATTTACGGTTTTGACCTAATGTTCTAACCGCCATGTACATTAAGCTTTATAATTGGTAGTTATATTACTGTATTCGCACTTAATAGAAACCAGAACCGGATTTAACAAAACTGAGCTCTTTTATTGCTCCTGTGATGCCCTGGCTAAGCAGAGGCCCGACGGATAAGTCGCCTATCCGTAATTCGGGCGCGACCTAAATATTCGAAGTTATATATCCTCTGGCGCCATCTTTATTCCCTATTAAATAAGACTAGGTCAGATCCCCGTGATGACTTCTGCTAAGATCCTCGTAGAACACCACAAAGTTACTGTTTCATAACAGCCTTGACCTAGGGTAGCTCGAGTGGAGAAGAAAACTATAGCCAGGGGTCTAAAGCTATTATATCCCGTAGAGTTCTCGGGAGTTAAGTAGGCTTTAATTACTTACTCCCGAATAATGGCTGTTTTCCTAGTTTACAAAGTTGGAAGCAGAAATATTACAAACAGGTAAATATCAATTACGATATACATCAGCTAGTTACAATCCGTCATAGGATTCTAGCTTAAACACACATACACTAGCGCAAATATCTACAGGCAGTGTAGTGAAATGCAACTAATTTCATAAGTTTCTAATAACGTTTAAAATATCTACAAGCGAAAATGACAACAATAAAAATCCATAAATTATGAAAATTAAAAATTTGCTACAGTTCATGCGATTAAAGAGAAAACATATCTCAGGTCAGATAACGTTATCTCTGATAAGACATTCTTTTATAGTGTAAACGATACAAATACGTTAATATTTCAAAATACAATAATATTCGACTAGAATAATATTTGAGCTAATTATAACAAATAAAGCGTGATATTAGCATTAGCACAGCAACCAACAAGGCATGTTAAATCAACGGCAAGCGGAAAGCGACATACACATGCATCAAATGGAAAATTACCCCTCTATAAATTCCGCCTCAGTCAGAGGTTCTATTTTCCCCTGGGCTTTATTTCCGCGATTCCCTTGCAGTCCTACTCTGCGATGTGGGTAAGCAAACGGTTCCCACTCTTATATGACTCTAACCTGCTAACTAATACCACCGGATAACTTGTCCCCTATTCCTGTCGAACACCCTGTACAATTAACAGTCCCATCCAGCGGTTACGTACCCTTCTGAGCAGCTCCATGCTTATCACAAGGACATACGTCCCTCGGAAAAAACGTGGGCGACCCAGTACAGCACAGGATTCCGGACACACTAAATACTACCCCTATAATCAGCACTGTCAGTGCTCCCGTTCCCCTTATATGGGTAATAAACGTGACCAGCTTGTCGTTTATCTAGGCTGGACACTCTAGCTAATCAACCACCTTGTCTAGCGATCACATACCATTCAGAATAGCTCCATGCGTATCTCAAGGACATACGTCCCTAGAGACAAACGTGGTTCACCCTATATAGCACGCTATAATTCGCTAAACACCCCAGTTCCACTATAATACGGTATAATCAATTACCTGATTTCGACTCCCTTAAATGGGTAAACCCGTGACCAGTTTTGTCACTCCTACATACAGTACACTCTGTACACACTTTAAATCCTAACACGCTGTTAATATTACACATAGAACAGCATTAATCAAATATCCAGTTATCTATTTCAGTTTGCAAATTATACTTCCCCAAGTTTCCGAAACATAACTAACCTTGCAAACTACGATAGTAGAACACAGTCGTTATAGACTCTCGTTCCTTCATATCCAACAAATAACCCGCTGCTTTCACTACCACGTAGCACAGCGAAAGAAACTTCTCAGTTAATATACCTAACTGACGCTCACACGATACTTGAAGTTAACGTACAACCACCGGAACATTTTGTCTCGGCCGCGAGCTGAAGGAATCTCCCGGACGGCGTTCTATCTCTCGGTCGTCTATTTGCCATGCACTCCGCGACGCACTAAAATGAATCTCATTGCGCGTTACAGACAGGGGCTATGCGTTTCATCATACGCAATTCACGTTCCACCTGTGGCGACTTTTCATACTCTGAATTGTTTCTAAAATAGGTCGGATTTATTACCTAGCAAATATTCGTTATTTAAACTGCCTAAGTGAATTATTCGCTATTCAAATAACCCTAATAAATTCGAACTTCATTACACTCCAAGCATAACATTCTGTATATTGAAATTTGAAATTTGTGATGCAAGAATCGCAGAACTGGAGCATCATTGAACTAAAAAAATGCACATCGTGTAGTTGCCATCCTTCTGACGTATTCACAGTAAACTCTTACCAGGTTAACTGGCTTTTTTGCAAATGAAAAGAGTTTTAATCAGTTTTATTCAGTGTTATTTTTAGTGAAATAAATCTTTTTGAAGCATAAAACTTTTTATTTTGGTTGACCACGGTCCTGATTTTCGGACTCCTTCGTATACGTTTTCAGTAAGTACGCTGCCTCATATAACTACTAACTCTAAAGTTAATATACTGAGTTGTCTTAAAGTTATGCCAAAGCAATGGTTTCACGGAACTGAACAGTCTGTATCCCAGTAACAATGGCCATCAGACACCAAATTTCCAGTTTTTTTATAGTCATTTATGTGCTCTGTCCATAGAGTTACGCTATGTACGTTTCGTTCAGAATCACCTTGTATACTTTATTGTAATCGGACTTTGCAATCATATATTGAATTTTTAACATAAATTTTTACCAACATTGCTTTATAGAATATAGAAATAGACATTATAGGATTCTTTGGCATGGTGTTGTATGTTTTGTCACTTTTAATGGAGATCTTTATGTACTACTGGAGTGCAAATGAAATTTTGGTTCAGGTAAGAATTAGAAGCTCAAAGTATGCATATTCCACATACTCTCAATCATCTTTTTTAGCTTATTTTCTTTTTAATATTGACATACATTTGTCATTTCTAATATTAAAATATTCACCAGCTATTATTTTAGAGCAGTGATGGAGTAGCCTTAGCTATAATCCAAACTAACTGGTACGATTTGTCTCAGCCTGCCAAGAAAACACTTTTGTTTATGTTGGTAAGAACAAAAAGGGCATGCAGGATTACTATAGGACCTTTTCGTCCAATGAACTTGGAAACTGCTTTACAGGTAAGTACGAAAGCCAAATTTAAATAAAATATTTCAAAAAGTTAATGAATAAATTAGTGCGTGCCAGTGAAACCTTGATTAAATAATGTAACGTTATGACGTTAATTTAAAAAAAGAAGATAAATGAACAAGGCGTTGTTTTCGCCGTTGATATTTGTATGTGCGTTGACCTTAGACAATAAAAGAGAGAGAGAGAGAGCTTCGGTTTATAAAGTGAATTATAAAATCAATCATAAAAGTTGGCAACGTTAATGAATTTACATATTTATAAAATGATAACAAATAGCAAGTTACAAGATTTTTAAAACAACGACTGTAAAAATTGAAAAGGAAGAAAATCACTCAAATTAAGCAAATTTTACGTATTTAACATAGTTTTTTTGGTATTGGAATGCAGCCAGAGCCAGAGCCTAATCTGTGGTATGACGTAATCATTTGGCGCCAGTGGTACTTCTGCCATCAAGCTCGAGCGTCTTTTGGGTTGATTTGAGCATTTTGTGTGGGCGAAACTGCTAACATGATGAGACTGTAGAAGTCTATTTGCCTATTACATAAAAGTAACAAAAATAAAAAATTTACCAAAACAAAAAATAACTTAAATATAACATCAGCCTCTAATACCAAATCACAGTATATGTTTCTTGCTTATAACTGAAATAAATTAATATCAAGACATCAGGCGAAAAAAAAGAAAAGGAAACGGTTCATTAGGACTTCGTGTGAAGATATGCAAATTATTTTTGTGGTTAGTTGTAACAAAATCCACTATATTTTGAGGCAGTGAGTGTCAGTTATTGTAAACACGGTTCCTCAAAAAGTAGTCTTTGCACTGTAAATCTAGCCTGAATCTTTAGTCTATTCGCATAAGATGGTGGGTAAGGCCCATAGGGAATTCTAGTAGCGAAACTGTTGCACAGATTCAGGCCGAATTATGTTCCGAACAAGCACCAGACACCAAAAATCAGATCCAGACTCAATCATTCGTGTGACATTGGTCCTATATAAGCAGTACGTTGTATCAACGGAAGGATATAAGAGATACAAAAACACTTTTCTTGACATAAATATAAAGATATTCGCTCTGTTTTATGCTTCTGCAATATGACAGGACGAAGTTAGATCACATCTAATTGTAACCCACAAAGTTCCATTGTTCCAGAACCTCCAATAAGGCATCTCCATCCATCAAATAGCTCAGTTTTACCCGATGTAAAGTACCACACACTTGCTTATATTTAGTGGAGAAGCCAATCAGTACTCTATTTATTTTGTTGTGGGGTATTCTTGTAATGCATTATGGTCTCGCAATGAATATCTGCATAGTTGAAACAAGTGGACCTTAATAGAGAGGAAAGACTGGCAGTATAGATAACAAAAAGGAATGGACCCAACACCGATTCCTGTGGAACTCCACTAATACCAGTTTGGAAAACAGAATACTCTACACCCATCGAACTTGATATACGCGTCGAGATCCACTCTAAACGCCCAGATAACGGCTGAATACTGCACTAACCATTCTAGTGGGTTTTTGCCAGATGTAATTTATCAAAATAAATTAAACTAATTATATTAATTCTTCAAAAACGTTCTTGCTAAAAGTCATTGATTCCTTATATGCTTCATCACATATATCTCTTATTCATAAACAAAAAAAAAACATGATAATTTGCTGTAGGCTGTGGTAATACTTTTCTGCTGAAAACCATTTTTCTGACTGTTACAATTTAAGGAAGCATTATCTTGGGAAGAAAAACGCCTCTTTACAAATGTGACATGGTTAGGCTTTTAAGTAGAGTTAATGTGCTCTCTATACGACCCAATAAACTGTGTAGGGCCACTTGACGACTACGACCTTCCTGGTGCTTTAGGTATTTATTATTATTATTAATCGCCTTTATTACATACAATAAAAACAAGAAATTACTACAAATGAATTAAAATCCACAACTCAGGCTAATCTAAGATAAGCTAAGGTGGAACCCCATGGCGAAGTCTAGCCCTTGGCTAATCTACTCAACCAAGGGCTATACTTCGCCATGGGGTTCCACCTTAGCTTATCTTAGATAAGCCTGAGTTGTGGATTTTAATTAACTTATAGGCAAAGAAAATTTTTAACATCTAACAAGTACGATGTTATTCTGAGTTCTCCATGATTGAAGTGGTTTATTTAATATCAGATTTCTGGTTCTTAAGAACACGTTAGTTGTGACAAAAATTCTTCGGAATAGTGCTTGCCCTATTAATAATTGTTTTTTATTTCAGATTTTTAAAATGTGTTACTACTATCTGGCTGTGCTGAAGCAATAACCGATTTCGATTTTGATTGACTCCACTAATATCAATTTGGATGTATACATTAAATAACATGCAATTTCGTCAGACATTAGTTTCCTAGTTTAGTTGTTATTTATAAAAGTACTTGAAGTTAAACCTTTTAAAACGTAGATGGGCATCAATATATATATAAAATAATTAAAAAAATATTATAGATACACCAAATTTAAAAATAAATTGTCAGCAGATTAATTGAGAAAATTAAATCTCAAAGTACTGGGTGCCTCATTATATTTTGACCCTTTATAAACTTCTTTTGAAATAATTGATCTAAAGAAATGCAGTTTTCACCAGTTTTCTTCTTACTTTCACAAGTTTGTTTCTGGGTATATGTATTTTTATACCACTTCCGCTTTCACTGGAAATGACAAAACGTATTTTCAAGGATAGGGCAACTTTGTAATCTTAAATGGAACACCCTGTATATTTATTTACAGTTTAAAAGCCCAATCTTTCCCCTTATACAAGCCGAATTCCAAAAGTTTGTATACCATGATTTCATTGCATTTTTTGTTGGAGGTTCCTTGTGAAACATAATTCTAAATCATCTTTCAGTTGTTTTATAAGATTTAGTTTCAGCATAAAATATTACACACTTAGCTTTTTCACTTAAAAAGTAAACATTCTTCTTACAATAATTCACGTATCTGTGTTGGCACTTCAGTATTTAAATGAAAATCCATTTGTACAAAAATATAAACTTTCACAAGGAATAATTTTCGGAATAATCACCACGAATACTCGATGAGAGGACATAAATAAATACATTTATTATTATTTACCTTAACTTTTGTCACACTGTACACGCACAAGCACGGTAATATAATATGGCGCGTATTATGAAAATCTGTTTATAGTGGGAGGAGCTACAAGCATTTTTTTTTCAAATTAAAGGCCCTTCTCTTTTTTATAACTTGAAATTTTATTATTTTGGAATTTTTCTTCTATAGGTGATAATAAACAAATCAATTCCACTTACCAAAAAGAAACATAAAAAATGCAGCTTTTCAAAGTTTATAAATGTGACACATACCGGATCATTTAACGGAAACATAGTAAAAATACAAGTACGATCCGACTAAATCTAAATAAACGACGGAAACTAAGATTTGAAGCAGGCTCAGAAATCTGCATCACTTGTGTGGCCATAATACACACCAACTCAACAGCGCGCGTGCCGTTGCCATGACAACCGTCGCATGTAAGCGATAAGACATCGAGGCAGCATTTGTATATACACGATTCTGGCTCAGTTCAGTCCCCAGTTGCTCGTTGCTCTGCAATAGGCTGTGTCCTGCAACACGTAATCCGCTGCGCGTTGGGGCATGTTGTGTAACATTCAATTCGGGAATCGGGGGCTTGCAAGTTATATCGTAAAATAAAAATACATTATCAACTGCAGCGCAACGTAACCAGACATTTTTATGTGGTTGTAGCAAATGAATTTGAGAGTGAAAAAAATTAAAATTATTGTGGATTTTGAATAAAAAAGGTTCGCTTACCCGAAACGCTTCACCTGCGTCATCTGACGAGCCGCCACTGAAATTTTGCTATGGTTCATGGTTCACTCTTTATAATACAAAACACGCCTACCAAATTTTGTAGCCCTTTACTTTGTTATTTCCGGAGATATAATTTTTTTCCGAAAGAAAACACAAAATTTTCCGGGAAAACCTAGGCCGATTTTCCTGGCTATCGAACTTATCCAAGCCACTTGCAAGGAAGGTGCTTACCAAATTTAATCAAAATCGGAACATTATTTTTTGAGTTATCGGTGTGATATATATATATATATATATATATATATATATATATATATATATATATATATATATATATATATAAACATATAAAAATCGAAACCGGATATGTGCTCTAGGGGGCCTAATTAGCGCTCATTTGAAGAATTATTTTTTAATTCAAAAGTCGGGATCTTCTCATTCGTGGATTTTTTTAAAGAAAAGAAAATTTACTAAAAGCAGTAATTAGAAACGAGCTGCGGATAAAAGCTAGTATTTAATATATAACTTACTGGTGAGCACTGAGCGAAGATTTAAACCTGTGATGAGCACTAATAAGTAAAATTTCAAGAACCCAATTCATCACAATAAGGCTTTAAGACCAGGCGATCGTTTCGCTAATAACATTAGCATCATCAGACAGATGAATAAACTTTTATTTATACTCATTCCTCTGAAGACGCTAACTTTGCTGACTAAACGATCGTCATGTCTTAAAACGGAATATTGGGTTCTCTAAATTGTCTTTATTATTAGTGAGCCTTATAATAAAAGAAGACATTTCCTTATTTATAAATTTATTACATAACATTATTACAAGATGAGCAATTATGATTATCTGTATATATAATTTTTGCTTCGATTGTCATGGAAAAAAAATTAAAAAATACATGTTAAAAGAAAATGAAGAGAACTTTATACAAGAATATATTTAATAATTATAAAATTATATCTTACTGGTTTCTATTACTGTTAGATTGTTCTAAATTTATGTACTGTCTAACCAATCGTGATATTTCATGCGCCTGTTCAGTCTGCAGTCTTGTCACTCTCTGTTGCAACAAGTTACCACACTTCATGTCCAAGAAAAGAGCTCCATCCTCAGACCTGACCTTTCTCGTTGAAATCACCTCAGCATAAGGCCAGTGCTGTAAAGTTTCATGCGTTGTCATATCTAAGAAATGCACTCCTGAGCGATTGAGTGCTAAAATATGCTCTTGCCAATTATCAATATCCCCAACAATTCTTTTAACAGCGAAAAACGAGCTGCCAAAGAGTTGCCAGTTGCTCAAAATCTGCAAAACCCTATGTTTTGCTCTTGAAACTGGCAGACTTACTGCTTGGCCCCAAGATGTCTGCACGAGCGCCAACCATTGGGGAGGCCTTGGTTCCCTAAGACCTAAAACAGGTTTTGGTAATAAAAATTTAATTTCTTTTAGTGTAGGCGAATGAGATAGGTCTGCAGCTCTATGTAGAAGTGCAGCAATTAACGCCATGTCTCGGACTATACTTGGGGGTAAATTAGGATTACCTAACCTCAATAACAACCCCTCAAGATAATCTGGAGCCACTTGGTTGAATAATACTTCAGTATACAAAGGACTAGCATCATGTTTGAGCGGATGGTACCAAACAGAACGACAGAAAATCAGACAGAATGGTTGAGCGGCTTTATGTAGTTCTGTGGTAACATCTAAAATGTATTCGTCGGCTGCCAAAGGCATTGTAAATGCATCTCCTTGTACTATACAATACAAACTGAATTCCTGTTGTTCTGGTTCATTGGAAACACCAATTAAATTACATAGTTCTGAGATTACGTCAGCTACGACTGTGCTACATCTTGTATTGACAACTCTTTCAGCTCCACCGGGTAGTCTGTAGATTTGCCGCCTTGCACTACGTCCAGCGCTAACAGCCGTGACTTCTTCGACCGAAGGTACGTTTTTCCTACCTCCACATCGCTGAGTTTTTCTCAGATTTGTAAGACAGACAGCTGCAGTACCGTGGCAGACACGTCTGCGGTCTGAAGCAGCGCTGGAGAGATGTTCTGACAGATATGGTAAAAGGGTATCTGAACAGGCGAAATAGGCAGCGACGATTGATAGAAGACGCCAAGCTCTTTGACAGGATTCTGGAGATTCTGCTTTGTTACTGGTAGTTTGTTTCATGAGCTGACAGTAGACTTCGTCTCGGAGGGCTGCATATTTATGACAGTGCTGTAATAAAAAAAATACATTTTTGTATATTTTCCATGGAATTCATCAAGATTAAACTTACCATTAGCACAGTGTAGACACATTTAACTTCTGACATCTCTGGTGTCAATGGCATGTCTCCACAGTATCTCAAAATACATTCAAAACATTCTACTGCCAGTGGTGCTAATTCTGGGTCTTCAATTTTCAGCAAAGGTCCATCTATGGGGGTACCCTGCCATTTGATTAGATCAGTCTGCTGTTTCCATGTCCATTCTTTGCGTTTATCTTTTGATTTCACCGAAGAATCCATCTTAAGCATATCAAGTCTGAAACAAAATAGAGAAATATAAGCAATCATTTTAAAACCTCATTTAAGAAAATATTTTTGGCTACAAAATGTTTTAGGCTTAAAAGAGTATTTAAATTGTTCCTATATTTTGATAAATGTTTTGCCACCTATTAAAATTTTTACAAAAAGGATATTTGGGTTATATTGGAGTAGTGAAATCATTCTGGAATTTAGTGGCACCGAAATTGTAGACTAGCAAAATTTCAACTAGGTTCTAGAGACATTTACTTTTCGTCAAAAAAGTTACCTTAAAATCAAATAAAATCTTCAAAATACAACAACAGTTAGGCTGGATCTAAGGGGTTAACGTCGGGTAGCTTCAATTTGAACTTTTAGCGAATTAAATTCAATTTTTTCTGCATCCTCAGAGGGTGCTGTGAAGCAACAAAACTAGTCCCAGAAACGTTGAACAACATCCCATAACATCTAGATTTCAGAAGGGCCGTTAACTCCAGTTATTTTACGCGCCGGCTACGTCCTTCACCTACAGAAACGAAACCAAACAGTGAAGCGAGAGAAGTAGTCTTCAAGTCTGTATGTAGTACGCAGTCAACAGACCATCTACATTGAGAGTCTTTAGAATGTAAGAACGCCTATTCAGCCTTGAGCAAAGTGCATCAACATTACTGGACCAGGAGAAAACACTGTCAATTATTGTTCCCAGAAATGATGGGCCTCAGAGAGATCAGGGCCTAGGGTTGAATACACTGAGACCTCACAGACGATCTCGGGCGAGATTTGGGGAGTAGGCAGATTGAGGCCCCGTAATCGAGCTACAACAACCCAACCCACCTTTGTCCACCGCTCTAAGGAGTAGGCAGATTGAGGCCTTAGAGTGTCCTTACATATTTCCTTTACCTACCTTTGTCCACCACTCTAAGGAGTAGGCAGAGTGAGGCCTTAGAGTGTTCTTACATATTTCCTTTACCCACCTTTGTCCATCACTCTAAGGAGTAGGCAGATTGAGGCCTTAGAGTGTCCTTATATATTTCCTTTACCTCTTGAAAATGGCTCCAAAACAGGAGCCGAAACGTCGAGTTTCCATAAATTCTGGACGAGGTTTAACTCGAGAACCAAGCATGTCTCACATTAAAGACCGCGGAAATCTTTCTGAATATATATATATATATATATATATATATATATATATATATATATATATATATATATATATATATATATATATATATAAACAAAAACTTCATTAGTGAATTTTTCGTTTTACGAAAAATTTGCCAAAAGGCGTATATACAAAAAACAGGATAAAAATTTATGTGTGTGCATTGTAAAATTCCACCATTGTATAAAAACACCCATGTATCAAACCATTTTTTCAGTCCTGATTTAAAGTTTCGATCATTCATGACTTTTATTCCCTGGGGTATGTGGTTATAGGTCTTTGCTATTGCAAATCTTCCAGTTTTTTGGACTATTCTGAGCTGAGTTTGTTCCTGCGAAATTAGTTCACAGTTCCTTGTTTCGTAGCGATGCGGTAAGGGATTTTTAAAGAATTCTGTGTTCTTTCTCACAAACACCGCACACTGATAAATAATATATAGAAGTGACGGTAAGTATTTTATTTTTTATAATTTTTGATCTCTATTTGTCAACCCAATTAAAGACCTAATGCATCTTTTTATAGTACTGCTATCCTATTTATTTTAGAACAATTTCCCCATGCAATGGTGCTTAAAACTCTTAAAACTGTTTGAACATAGAAATCATATGTTATTAAAGCACCATTAAAACTAACGTGTTTTTTTTTACGGTACACATATGAAAAGACAAGTGAGCAATTTTAGGCGCCAACTGATCCAAATGGAAGTTCCAGGTAAGTCTTGGATCCATCTCCACACCCAAAAAACTTGCACTACTGACTATATGAACCGTAATCCTAATTTCAGACGTATATGAGGAGTGAAACAGCAAAATCTTTGTCTTATCTTAGCGTAAGTCTGTTGTATTCAAACCATTGTTTTAGTTTGTTTACGGCTTCACTTGTCGTTCTCAGCAGAAAATCACAATCAGGAGAGCTTACTACTGCAGCAGTATTATCAGCATACGAAATCGGATTATTTATTATGTTAGACAAGTCATTGACGTACAAAATAAACAGCAAGAGACCCAAAATAGATCCCTGTGGCACGCTGCCCTCGATACATTGCCAGTCAGAAACCAACCTTTCCTCTGTCTTGTACTGGAAGTCTTACAAATATCTGATTTTCGTCAAGACTAACAACACCGTAAGTATTAGCTGATTATCGTTAATAACTGACACAGTGATTCCTTAATTTTATCTTTGTATAGCTATCGAGAATAACCTTGTTTTTACTGAATAATTTGTCTAAAAATTTGTGTCATCTCTGGCAGGTTAATAAAAAATTTAAAGCTTAGATTGATAGGGTTGCTGGGTTATCTCTCAATAATCAAGGTAGTAGGCCTAACATCTTGCTACTACCACCACTACTACACGCTACGGTTACCTAAACATCTTTTTGTCAGATCGGTTCAACCGACAGACATACAGACCGACATACAAAAAAAAAATCGTTCTAAAATTGTGTTTTCTATAAATTTTGACACTTTTTACGACGTTTAAACTATTTTTTAAAAACTTTTGTCACTGATGCGATACATATTGACGATTGGAAGTAATAAGTAAGTAATTTAAAATTAATTATGAGTATAGTTAGCAAATGAAAATTTAAGGATAGTAAAATAAAATTTCGCCAACTAACAAAAAATATAGTAACGTAACAAGCACTTAGTCAATATTTTTAAATAGAAATCAGATACACCATAAAATATGAAGCAGACCTATTTTTTAATTTGAATGCAATGTATTTGCACCATGTTGAAGATAGGGTATTCATTTAATTGCATCTGCCATTGTAGCTTCAATAAATCAATTACACAAAAGCTTATACAAAAGGCTTAATAAATAAAACACTTCATCAAGGTGAACATAAAAAAAGGATTTATTTAATTTAATAATAAAAGCACTAATTAATAGGGATGGTACTCTATGTTTGTATTATTCGACCTCGTATAAATGCCAGTAATTTTCCGTAATTGTTATTTGGACTTCAATAGTTATCTATGCCATAACAAATTCACAATCACCTTCAGATCATTCAACACAGAGGACTCTGTCCATTACAATTTAATTAAAGTTAGAATGGAATGTAAAGAAGTTATATAAATAATACCCATGAAGATTGCTTTCATTGTACGTGCAATTTATAGTATCCTTGTTGTAACTTATTAAAAAGTGTTCGATTCAGCGACAAAAATGTTAAATTTAATGGTTTGGTATTATGTATTTAGTTGAATGTAAATAATAATTATCCCAAGCCTAAACCTTGGTCCAACATAATTTATACAATCCAGCGCCTGCAAAATGTTCTCTGGATAATTTTTGACTCAAAAGCGAAGCAAGAAATTGTTTGCCGTCATTTATTCTACTGTGTTAGATTCCCAGAGTGTCCCTTTTACTTTTTCAGTACAAACTGTAATAAATTAACATCAACCGAGGTTGTGGCATTGTATTTGAGCAAGTTGAATGTCTACACGTTCCACCCTTCGGAGGGGCGTAAAGCCATCGGTCCCGTGTCCATGCGATGTTGGGTACGTCAAAGATACCTACCTTCTTTACAGAAAGGCAGGGGTTCGGTAAATTTTCCAGCATAGTGCGGTGAAACTGCTCCCTGGCGTCCGTGATTGGCCATAGTCGCGGAAATAGGCGGACGTTTAAAAAAAAACTCGTGATACCTACTCTATGCCAAAAACTAAAGGTGAAAATTTTATCGACAGTTATTTTTCTTCGATATGTTCTGATGTTCTGAAATAAAACTGAAAACTTTCCTGGAAAACCTTATCTGATTTTCCTGGCTAACGAACTCATCGAAGCTATTCATAAAAGAAGGGCACTTGCCGAGCTTCATCCAAATCGGTTAAGATTGTGTTATCAAGTTTCAAAATTATAGTGCTCTAATTTGTATCTGCATTTTTTTGTAGTTTATGGAAAATGTTTAGAACTAATACAACTAAAACTACTAAGGTAATTATGCAGGCAGTCAAACAGAACATCAAATAACTTGATATACGAGGGTTAATTGATATCTAATTGTCAAATTTTTAAAACAGTACTTAGTATTTGAAAATTGGAACATTGTTTGTCAGAGATATTTTCTCTCTCGCCAAATTAATCTCTTTTTAGATAAAAATTTTTCATCTATACTAATAGTTTAGCTTGTTTCTAGCTTCCTACTAAATATTATATCCTAATTATCGCTAGTTTTGATGAAAAGCTACTTAGGTTTCACTGATAAATATATAAATAGAGTTATTCGGTATCTACACACACATGCGCACACTCGAATATAAATAAATAAATATATACCTATAGAGAGTTTTGAATTCATCATTTGTTTGAAACTAACCAAAGGCCCATGTCCTTTGGGATTTCTTATTAAAAAAATTTCACTAATAGAGAGGTATCGATGATGAGACTTTGCAAATATTTTTTCAAATGAGCGCGAACTCAGACCCCTAGAACCCATATCCGGGGTCAGTTTTAATTTTTAAATGTTTATATGTATATATATATATATATATATATATATATATATATATATATATATATATATATATATATATACATATAAACATTTAAAAATTAAAACTGACCCCGGATATGGGTTCTAGGGGTCTGAGTTCGCGCTCATTTGAAAAAATATTTGCAAAGTCTCATCATCGATACCTCTCTATTAGTGAAATTTTTTTAATAAGAAATCCCAAAGGACATGGGCCTTTGGTTAGTTTCAAACAAATGATGAATTCAAAACTCTCTATAGGTATATATTTATTTATTTATATTCGAGTGTGCGCATGTGTGTGTAGATACCGAATAACTCTATTTATATATTTATCAGTGAAACCTAAGTAGCTTTTCATCAAAACTAGCGATAATTAGGATATAATATTTAGTAGGAAGCTAGAAACAAGCTAAACTATTAGTATAGATGAAAAATTTTTATCTAAAAAGAGATTAATTTGGCGAGAGAGAAAATATCTCTGACAAACAATGTTCCAATTTTCAAATACTAAGTACTGTTTTAAAAATTTGACAATTAGATATCAATTAACCCTCGTATATCAAGTTATTTGATGTTCTGTTTGACTGCCTGCATAATTACCTTAGTAGTTTTAGTTGTATTAGTTCTAAACATTTTCCATAAACTACAAAAAAATGCAGATACAAATTAGAGCACTATAATTTTGAAACTTGATAACACAATCTTAACCGATTTGGATGAAGCTCGGCAAGTGCCCTTCTTTTATGAATAGCTTCGATGAGTTCGTTAGCCAGGAAAATCAGATAAGGTTTTCCAGGAAAGTTTTCAGTTTTATTTCAGAACATCAGAACATATCGAAGAAAAATAACTGTCGATAAAATTTTCACCTTTAGTTTTTGGCATAGAGTAGGTATCACGAGTTTTTTTTTAAACGTCCGCCTATTTCCGCGACTATGGCCAATCACGGACGCCAGGGAGCAGTTTCACCGCACTATGCTGGAAAATTTACCGAACCCCTGCCTTTCTGTAAAGAAGGTAGGTATCTTTGACGTACCCAACATCGCATGGACACGGGACCGATGGCTTTACGCCCCTCCGAAGGGTGGAACGTGTAGACATTCAACTTGCTCAAATACAATGCCACAACCTCGGTTGATGTTAATTTATTACAGTTTGTACTGAAAAAGTAAAAGGGACACTCTGGGAATCTAACACAGTAGAATAAATGACGGCAAACAATTTCTTGCTTCGCTTTTGAGTCAAAAATTATCCAGAGAACATTTTGCAGGCGCTG
Source organism: Tillus elongatus (assembly GCA_964006375.1). Taxonomy (NCBI): domain Eukaryota; kingdom Metazoa; phylum Arthropoda; class Insecta; order Coleoptera; family Cleridae; genus Tillus; species Tillus elongatus. The sequence continues at coordinate 138,027,178 of OZ023268.1, read as the reverse complement.
GATTGTATAAATTATGTTGGACCAAGGTTTAGGCTTGGGATAATTATTATTTACATTCAACTAAATACATAATACCAAACCATTAAATTTAACATTTTTGTCGCTGAATCGAACACTTTTTAATAAGTTACAACAAGGATACTATAAATTGCACGTACAATGAAAGCAATCTTCATGGGTATTATTTATATAACTTCTTTACATTCCATTCTAACTTTAATTAAATTGTAATGGACAGAGTCCTCTGTGTTGAATGATCTGAAGGTGATTGTGAATTTGTTATGGCATAGATAACTATTGAAGTCCAAATAACAATTACGGAAAATTACTGGCATTTATACGAGGTCGAATAATACAAACATAGAGTACCATCCCTATTAATTAGTGCTTTTATTATTAAATTAAATAAATCCTTTTTTTATGTTCACCTTGATGAAGTGTTTTATTTATTAAGCCTTTTGTATAAGCTTTTGTGTAATTGATTTATTGAAGCTACAATGGCAGATGCAATTAAATGAATACCCTATCTTCAACATGGTGCAAATACATTGCATTCAAATTAAAAAATAGGTCTGCTTCATATTTTATGGTGTATCTGATTTCTATTTAAAAATATTGACTAAGTGCTTGTTACGTTACTATATTTTTTGTTAGTTGGCGAAATTTTATTTTACTATCCTTAAATTTTCATTTGCTAACTATACTCATAATTAATTTTAAATTACTTACTTATTACTTCCAATCGTCAATATGTATCGCATCAGTGACAAAAGTTTTTAAAAAATAGTTTAAACGTCGTAAAAAGTGTCAAAATTTATAGAAAACACAATTTTAGAACGATTTTTTTTTGTATGTCGGTCTGTATGTCTGTCGGTTGAACCGATCTGACAAAAAGATGTTTAGGTAACCGTAGCGTGTAGTAGTGGTGGTAGTAGCAAGATGTTAGGCCTACTACCTTGATTATTGAGAGATAACCCAGCAACCCTATCAATCTAAGCTTTAAATTTTTTATTAACCTGCCAGAGATGACACAAATTTTTAGACAAATTATTCAGTAAAAACAAGGTTATTCTCGATAGCTATACAAAGATAAAATTAAGGAATCACTGTGTCAGTTATTAACGATAATCAGCTAATACTTACGGTGTTGTTAGTCTTGACGAAAATCAGATATTTGTAAGACTTCCAGTACAAGACAGAGGAAAGGTTGGTTTCTGACTGGCAATGTATCGAGGGCAGCGTGCCACAGGGATCTATTTTGGGTCTCTTGCTGTTTATTTTGTACGTCAATGACTTGTCTAACATAATAAATAATCCGATTTCGTATGCTGATAATACTGCTGCAGTAGTAAGCTCTCCTGATTGTGATTTTCTGCTGAGAACGACAAGTGAAGCCGTAAACAAACTAAAACAATGGTTTGAATACAACAGACTTACGCTAAGATAAGACAAAGATTTTGCTGTTTCACTCCTCATATACGTCTGAAATTAGGATTACGGTTCATATAGTCAGTAGTGCAAGTTTTTTGGGTGTGGAGATGGATCCAAGACTTACCTGGAACTTCCATTTGGATCAGTTGGCGCCTAAAATTGCTCACTTGTCTTTTCATATGTGTACCGTAAAAAAAAACACGTTAGTTTTAATGGTGCTTTAATAACATATGATTTCTATGTTCAAACAGTTTTAAGAGTTTTAAGCACCATTGCATGGGGAAATTGTTCTAAAATAAATAGGATAGCAGTACTATAAAAAGATGCATTAGGTCTTTAATTGGGTTGACAAATAGAGATCAAAAATTATAAAAAATAAAATACTTACCGTCACTTCTATTATCAGTGTGCGGTGTTTGTGAGAAAGAACACAGAATTCTTTAAAAATCCCTTACCGCATCGCTACGAAACAAGGAACTGTGAACTAATTTCGCAGGAACAAACTCAGCTCAGAATAGTCCAAAAAACTGGAAGATTTGCAATAGCAAAGACCTATAACCACATACCCCAGGGAATAAAAGTCATGAATGATCGAAACTTTAAATCAGGACTGAAAAAATGGTTTGATACATGGGTGTTTTTATACAATGGTGGAATTTTACAATGCACACACATAAATTTTTATCCTGTTTTTTGTATATACGCCTTTTGGCAAATTTTTCGTAAAACGAAAAATTCACTAATGAAGTTTTTGTTTATATATATATATATATATATATATATATATATATATATATATATATATATATATATATATATATTCAGAAAGATTTCCGCGGTCTTTAATGTGAGACATGCTTGGTTCTCGAGTTAAACCTCGTCCAGAATTTATGGAAACTCGACGTTTCGGCTCCTGTTTTGGAGCCATTTTCAAGAGGTAAAGGAAATATATAAGGACACTCTAAGGCCTCAATCTGCCTACTCCTTAGAGTGATGGACAAAGGTGGGTAAAGGAAATATGTAAGAACACTCTAAGGCCTCACTCTGCCGGGGTCAGTTTTAATTTTTAAATGTTTATATGTATATATATATATATATATATATATATATATATATATATATATATATATATATCCAACCGATAAAATTATTAACCAATTTTGATTAAACTCGCCAAGTACCTTTCTTTTATTAATACCTTGGAGGAGTTCGTAAGCCAGGAAAATCGAACAAGGTTTTCCGGAAAAATTTTGAGTTTTCTTTCGGAAAAAAAATATCTCTGAAAATTACAAAGCTATTTTGATTAAGTTTGGTGGATACATTGCCTTGGGAAAGACCCTACTACGTACCAAAATTTAACATTCTAGGTTTATAGAAAATTGAGTTATTCAAATTTGAAGCAGTTAATGAAAATTCGCTACCATAACGCACTTGGTGCGTCCCGAACTTTTTCTACCTAATCAAAATGTTTGAAGAGATGAGTGAGAGTGCTTTTTTCAATTGAAACAAATTTCCTTGTAGATTTTTTTTTCAAATAACCCCATCATTTTTATACGGAAATTCAAAGAGCATATTTTTCTCTGGCAGTACCAAAAACTTGGGTCCAAAAGTCATTGACCACTTCCCAGGGTAGAAATTTAATGACAATAAAAGTTGCACGGTTTATACTGAAATCCACAACAATTGAAAAACAAAAATGTTTCTTCTTAAACCTTTAAATTGAGCATGTCTTGAACATTTAAATGTTCAAAGTGCTCCCCATTTTTTCCGGTGTAATGTTCCTAATGTCCTTGGTTATTCTTTTCTTTAAATCGATGAAATCCAAAGGCTGTGTTTTCTACACTCGGTTTTTTAAATGTCCCCACAATAAAAAGTCCAAAGGTGTAATATCTGGTGATCTCGCAGGCCATTGTATTTAACCTTATCTTCGTATCCACTTTTGTGGAAAGGTCTCATTTAAATACTCCCGTGCAGGAAGAGCATAGTGGGGTGATGCACCGTCTTGTTGCAACCATATCCTTTTATTTTGACGATTGCGATTAAGTGCATTGTGAAATAACTCTACTAAGGTCCTTGGTCCCTTATTTCCAAATACCTTGCTCCGTTAAGGTTTTCAATGAAAATATGTCCAATCACATTATCCCCAACGATAGCAGCCCAAACGTTGACTCTCTCAGGACGTTTGGTGTGTTTTTTCGCATCCAATGGGGGTTGTCCTCTGCCCAGTATCTGCAGTTTTGCCCATTTACCTTTCCATTTAAAACAAATGTTGTTTCTTTCGCAGAAAAGAATTTGTGCGAGAAAAATAACATTTGTATTTAGCATATCAAACCACTGCTCCCAAAATTGTAATCTTCTATCCGAATCACCGTCAATTATTTCCTGTATGTTGTAGTTTATATGCATGCAGTTTCGCTATTTTTACAGCTTTTAAAACAGTTGAATGGCCTAAACCGTTTTACGTGCTGCAAGATACGTCGAAGAGGTTGAATTTTCTTAAAAAGCCAATAGAACATCAAGTTTCACGTTACCATTACACAAGCGGGCTTCCTGCACAATGGTGTAACGTGTCCAACTTCTCGAAACTGTGCATAAATTTTAAATACAGTTCCCCTAGCAGAGGGTGGTAGCTCCGTGTGCTTTGTATTAAAAAGATTAGCAACTCCTGCTGAGAATAGACATTTACCTCCGTAACCAATCATTATAAAAATTTCAATTCGAATGGTGTCAGTTAATAAACGCATTTTTGTGACTTAATGCGTAATATATTTGACACCTAACTGACAATTGCTTTAACAAAGTTTGATCTTACTAACGTGAACCTCTAACAGCTGACTGAATGAAGGTAAAATAATTAAAATTTATTTTCGAACCTGCCGAAATTGATAAACATCAGCGAAGAAGAGAACAGTAGCAGATAAACAAATGATCTGGTTCTGCATGCAATGTTTTTTGACAAGAGATAACAAAACCAAAATCTGTACTGACCATAACACCCAAATAATGCTATTAAATAAAGTTAGAACAAAAATGCAAATTTCGTGTAGCAGTCAAATCATTATGTCGCAAACCTGATTCTACAGAAGAAAATGTCACAAATATATTTTTGTTGACTTCTAATTAAGCCCAAACAGTATTCTCGCGGCAGGTTGCATGCAAAAATTAGTCATTATCATGACCCATTTAATAACTGTCAATTTCAGAACAAACGATTTAAGTTTTATAGCGAGTCATTAAATTTCCACACGGCGCAGCGTTCTGACTACTGGATCCTGTAACGAGGCCTGACTTTCGGGGTGAATTATTTAGCAGAACATATCAACGGACTTACGGGAACGGTCCCGGGCGCCAGATTTTGAAAGGGTGTACTCCCTGTGAGGATGTCTGCGACCTCGTCACAAGACTCTGACCACGGTTGTGGTCAGAGTGCCTGGATAGCTCTGTGAGAGGGTCCGGTAGCCTATGATGTAACAGGTTGTATGGATACCTCCAAGGTTGCGGGCTTTAATCGCTCCCCCGGTATTTCCCTGACCTTCCGAAAGTTTGTATGTGTGTAGCAGATTTATTTGCGGCTATAATATAGACAGAATATACTTTCCACACTATTTATTGCCTTATAAAACGTTACAGTCCACTGGTATTCTTACAATGTGAATGGTACTTATCACGCTAATTTATCTTAAAACAAGTTATGTTACTGGTGACGGGCCAACGAAATGAATTATTTCCCACGGAGAAGAAATGCGGGAGACATGCGGACAGAAACTCCGAGTGCTGTGGTTTACAACCCGTTAAGTGGATCGATTGGGGAAACGCTCCTCAAACAGTTAAAATGGCGTCTATCTGTCGAAGTCGGTACTACGAGATCAAACGCCTCGCCGTCAGGGCGTCGATAAGGAACGGGAGGTTATAGGGGAAGGATATTGTCATATACTAATTCGACCTTGGCCTGTTTGTGTACATACAGCGTCCAGACCAGAGTCGAATCAGAACGGTCGTTCGCAATACCCTCGAGAGATCTGTGTTAGCTACAGCATCACCTCCTGAAAATATTTCGACACGCCAACAATGATGGGATAGGGTCATGGAAGGGAACTACACTAGATCCCGCGATCTCGACGTCAACGGATAGACACGCGAAACTGAGAAAAAATGTCCGAAAATTCGCTATACCCAAATACAATAAGAGAAGCCTAAAGGGTTCTTACCTAGACTACGTTCTAAAGAATTATTATGGTACAAGATTGTCTCACGCAACAACGGGACGGACGATACTGTACTCTAACGTTTTGTTACAATTTAAACGAACCGACCCTTTATTTACTGAAGCGAAATTCAAGTTATAGATTTCAACACGCTACGACAAACGGTGAACTCTTTCTGCCTCTCGTCTTTATTTTCTCTCCAGTCACCGGCTGAAAATCTTAATCTGTGGTAGATACCTTATCCTTATCTTCTGAAGATATGCGTACTTTTAGGAAACCTTAATGATAAAATAATAATTTTTACTGCGTGGAATTTCTACCCGTGTGATTTATATTATATTTATTTTCGAACAGTCGCTTTTAATATCTACAGCTGTTCTGAAAATATCTACTTCGCCACAATCCAAATTTTTGATAACATCATAAGAAATACGCTCTTTGAATTACCGTAGAAAAATAATGGAAGTTGCTGTTTGAAAAAATAAATCAACAAAGAGTGGAGGTCAAATAGTTCGGCGTGAAAATTACAAACTAATGCTACAAGGTGTGGAACAAAAAAAATTAGAACATTTCTCTTCGAATTATGAATTTTATTCCATAACTGCAGTCCACACTGTATTTAAAAACCTACCACAGTCTGCTTTCTAGTCCAAGACAATACTGATTAGTCGTAAAATTTATAACCAGAAATATTCAGGTGCTAAATCTAGTAATGTTAATAATATTAACATAATAGGTAATTTGCTACTCCAGTGTTACGTATCGATCTGATGGGAAAGATTTCGTCATTGTTCTTACTAAATTATAAATAATAAAATGTCTTCTCTTAAGAGACATGTAAATAGACTTCGGTAGATATTTTCATATTTTCATTGCATAACATGATAGATTGAAACTAAATCAAAAAGTAATTACTTATACAACAGGTCAAATGTTACAAACACGGAAGAAGCATCAGTACAGGTATACGTGAAAAGAAGTAGATGGTCTGCAGTCTTAGATTCAAATAAATACAAACTCGTAAGTATATTATCTTACAGACTTTTAACAAAATTTAAACGACGGTGGTCGTTTAGATTTTAAAGGATGAGTGCAATTCAACTAATCTTTTGAAGATGTCAAGCTGTAAACTGTTACACGTTTTACAACTTATGTGTTCATTATAATTATTTTTTTATTTATAATTTAAGTGCCTCAACAACTAAGGTCATTGACACTAACGACACTTTAAATAATTACACAACAAAATTATATATAAAAAGAGGAACTAATAATTGGACTTAAATACTATTATATAAATTAGACTGTCTTAAAAATCTAAGTAAACAGTTTACACACGTAAAATTTAGACCTAAAATTTCAGATAAGTTTCTTTCATCAAAATTTTCAAATCGTGGACAGGCATATAAGGGAGATTCTAATAGAATGTGAAAAAATTGAAATTGGTCGGTGACAGAGCTCAAAATACGGGCGTTGCTGTTGACTTAAAAGACAACCATGTGTATGTAGAGAGTGGCCAATTCGGAGTCTTCTGATAATCACTTCTTCCCCGCGAGATAAATCAGGAAGTTTCTTGATTGCCACAGTTGGTTCAATTTCTCGCAGTTTGTTGCTTAGCGAAGATCAATGGATTTGCCATTTCTGTCTATAAAAATTTGTTATCTGTGCAGAAACGTCGGAGTAAAGTTGAAGAGGAATTACAGTATCGATTAAGACAGCATTCCTGGCACATTCGTCTGCATTTTAATTTCCAGTAATGCCACAGTGTGATTGGACAAATATAAGTCTGATAGATTTGCCAGATTGCAAGGCACGATGAATAGATTTTTGTACTTGGATTACAAGATGGTCCTTTGGGTAAAGGTTTGTGAGCATTTGATCAAAATTCGCTACCATAACGCACTTGCTGCGTCCAGAATTTCTTTTCTTACAAACATGCATTATATTTCGATGAAAAATGCAAAAATGCAATAACATAAGACGTGTTTGATTAAAAAAAAAACTCTGGACGCAGCAAGTGCGTTATGGTAGTGAATTTTCATAAAAATGTTTTTATTGGAAATATGTGTTTTCTTTTTAAGAAATCAGGCATCAATTTTGGTTACCAGTATAACCTACATAGTAAAAACAATGTGCCATGTTTCATAAAAATAACTTTATTGTGTGAAAATGTACAAAATTTTCCAAAAGTAAACTTAAAGTGTTCCCAGAAAAACTCGTTTCTTGGTCCACCTTAAAGGTTAATAGCAAACTGAGCTATTCAAATATGAAGCATTTGATCAAAATTCGCTACCATAACGCACTTGCTGCATCCAAAATTTATTTTCTTATAAACGTGCATTATATTTCGATGGAAAATGCAAAAATGCAATAACATAAAGCGTCTTTAATTAAAAAAAAAAAGAAAATTTATATCACCAACGACTTATGGGCCACACTGTGATTGTAGAAATATTTTTTTAATATGTAGCTCAAGACACCCTATAATTAATATATACAAATTTTTTTCATATCTTGTATAATAACGGATATATTGAGCTTTATTGATTTTTTAGGAAAATTCGACAAAAGGGGGTTTGCAAAACATTCTTCTTGAGACATTTTCTTTCCATAGCCCGTATTAGATTCAAGTTCTTTGCCTAAATGTTTCCAATTTTGACGTTTTAAATCGCAACTTTGACGTTATGAGGAAAACCCCAATTAATTTTTATTTAAACGCCAATAACTTTTTTGTCTTTTGACCTACAGAGCTAAATTTTGGTAGGTAACTTACATATAATGATATAAACCCGCTTACCAAATTTGATTGCCCTTACTTTGTTAATTAGGGAGATATATATTTTTTTTTCGAAAGAAAACACAAAATTTTCCGGGAAAACTAGGGCCGATTTTCCTGGCTAACGAACTTGTCCAAGCCATTTGCAAGGAAGGTACTCACCAAATTTAATCAAAATCGGCCCATTATTTTTTTAGTTATCGGTGTGATACACACACACACACACACACATATATATATATATATATATATATATATATATATATATATATATATATATATATATATATATATATATATATATATATATATATATATATATATATGTATATATGTATATATATATATATATATATATATATATATATATATATATATATATATACATATATACATATATATATATATATATATATATATATATATATACATATATACACACATATATATATATATATATATATATATATATATATATATATATATATATATGTATATATGTATATATATATATATATATATATATATATATATATATATATATATATATATATATATATATATATATATATATATAACATATCAAAATTGAAACTGACTTCAAGTATGTGTTCTGGGGGGCCTAATTAGCGCTCATTTGAAGAAGTTTTTTCAAAATTCAAAAGTCTGGATCTCCTCATGGGTGAATTTTTTAAAGGAAATTCACTAATAAAAACTACTTTTGTAACAAAAAAGTATCTTCAGAGTAGATTATGAAATACATAGGTCAATACCAACAAATACGTTTGATTAAAACAAGTTAATAGTTACGCTTTCTTTGGCAAATCCATATTCACTTATTTTCGACTAAAACACTTATCAAATATATTTTGACAAACGTCTTGCATCTGCTTTAACAAATTCACTGTTGTCTAACCGATTCACAGCAGGCAACTAAAAATTTTAGAGAACAAAAAGAAATTGCTAATTAAAGATGTCACAAAATCTTACATCATTTGACCGAAATAATAACAATGTGTTCTCGGTGTATAAAAGCTATCGTAATCGTATTTAATTGTAATAATAAATGACAAGAAATTATTATTTATTTTCCCATTCTCTTATAATTATATTTTGTTAATTTAATTATACAATATATTGTACATATTTATTGATTATATATAATAAAACAGATTTATCCAAGGTTATGCAGCTACTAGAAAAAAAAAACTCGGGACGCAGCAAGTGCGTTATGGTAGTGAATTTTTATTAAATGCTTCATATTTAAATAACTCAATTTTCTATAAACTTAGAGAGTTTAATTTCAATACGTAGTAAGGTTTTTCCTAAGGCAAGATATCCACAAAATTTCATTAAAATAACTTTGTAATTTTCGGAGAAAAAAATTTTTTTCGAAAGAAAATTTAAAATTTGAGTAACTCAATTTTCTCTAAACTTATAAAGTTGAATTTTGGTACGTAGTAAGGTTGAGGCAACATATATAGTAAATTTCATTAAAACAGCTTTGTTACTTTCGGAGAAAAAAACATTTTTCGAAAGAAAACTCAAAATTTTTCCGGAAAACCCCGTCTGATTTTTCTGGATAACGAACTCATCCAAGCCATTAATAAAAGACAGGCACTTGCCAAGTTTCATCGAAATCGGTTAATTATTTTTTGAGTTATCATATATATATATATATATATATATATATATATATATATATATATATATATATATATATATATATATATATAAACATATAAAAATTAAACCTATTTACAAATGAACTTTAATAAGATATTATGCTGTGACAATACCTCTCTCAAGCACCCTAAAATATAATCAAAATGTGCACAGTTATATATGTTTTATTTCTTTTTCCCTTGTCTTAATACACTACATATTTTATGACAATCGATTTAATTTACTTATTTGATTTCATAAATAGTCGGTTAATAGTGACTTGGAATGAAGTAGACACCACATCTTCAAACATATTAAGAGAATATGAGTAAATCAACAGCAACTGGGAATGAATTCCGTCAGTCGCCCAGCCACGTGGTTAAAAAACACTGTTTGTATGAGTGGTTACAACTCTAGATCTAAATAAAAGGACTGTAACAGCGGCAGAAGCAGAAGTCAATGGAAGGTTGATGAATGAATCTCATGAGTCAATAAGAAAAACATTGACTAACCAACAGCAACCACATACTTATGATTTAAACATGTTTCAAATTTGAATAGCTCAATTTTCTGTAACCCTAGAAAGCTGAATTTTGGCACATAGTTAGGTATTTCCCAAAGCAATATGTAGACCAAATTTTATCGAAATTTTCGGAAAAAAAATTTTTTTTTGAAAGAAAACTCAAAATTTTCCCTGAAAACCCCGTTCGATTTTCCTGGCCAACGAACTCATCCAAGCCATTAATAAAAGAAAGGCACTTGCCGAGTTTCATCTAAATCGGTTAATTATTTTTTGAGTTATCAGACGGATACATATATATATATATATATATATATATATATATATATATATATATATATATATATATATATATATATATATATATATAAGCATATAAAAATTCAAACTGACCCCGGATATGGGTTCTAGGGGTCCTAATTCGCGCTCATTTGAAAGAATTTTTGCAAAGTCTCACCATCGATACCTCTCTATTAGTGAATTTTTTAAAATAAAAATTCACTAATAGCAGAACAAGAAAGGCCTACATCTCATGGGCACCCAATAAAAGCTCACCGTGCAAATGCCTTGCGTTGCTAGAACTGCGGCAAGGTGGGACAAACGAGGCGAATTTTGGGCTCTAAGATCACGCGCATGGGAGAAACTGAAGCTAAGGCCGGTAACTGTTTCTCATGCCAGCGATTCTGGCAGCGCTCTCGTCGTACAGGGATACGTAAGCCGCAATAAGACTCAGATGGCCGTCGACATTGGCGCACCTAAGACGATTATTCGCTGGAACATGAAACCAAGATGGCGAGTAAGAAATCCAGACAGAGTCTACAGAGTAAATGCAGCTTGTGTTGATTGGATCCAGGTATTTAGCGAAACTGACATCGAACTACAAATTAGGACATGGACGGCAAAGCAGACAGCCATAGTCGCCGCCATATCAGACCCGATTATAATTGGTTTGAGCATACTCTAAGGTCAGTGCGCTAAAACTTGATCTTGACACTAACATCCTGACTATCGGCGGTGAAGAAATAATAATATCACCTGGCAGTAACCTGGTAGTGCGGAAAATCACCATAGAGGAAAACAAAAACGTCTGTCGTGAAGGTGTCATTCCAGTAAAGAGAGCTATGAGAGGTAGGGACGACCCAGTTACTGAGCCAGAAGCAAGTAGAAAAGAAATTATAGAAGAAGTACAAGACGAAGAGTGTAAAAACATTGTGAAGCCAACCCAGAAAGAGGTTAGTGAACACATTTGTTGGAACAGAGTTGATGTCGACAGGAAGAATAGGACATGCAGAAATATTTGCGCAAGTAGAAACACCCAAACAAGGGCATGTGTGCGGAAGAACCAGTGCAACGTAACAACTTCGCTTGACGAGAGCTGCGACATATTGATGAGAAGGAAAGCCAGCCACTCTGCTGTCAGAATGTACATACGAGTAGAAGGCAACCGTATGAAGCCCCGTTATTTCGTGCGAACTAATCAGGCTGATTTTAAAGAAGATCGGGTGTGGTTCTACAATCCAGTACGACGCAAGGGACGATCACCGAAACTACAAAAATTTTGGGAAGGTCCGTATAAGCTGGTCAAAGGGATCAATGACGTTGTCTATCGCACTCAGAGGAGTCCAAAGACCAAGATGAAGTTGGTCCATATGCACAGGCTTACTCCATACCAAGAAATGTCAGAATTCGACCGGGACGATCGAATGTAAGAAGGGGTCAGTGTCACATCCGTCTCTATGAGAATTGAGCTTATGAACTTTGTTACTTCTATTGTCACAGGTAGGTTATAAAGTGTGTTGGTAACAACGCATACTCTAAAGTTATATTTCGAAAATGAACTGGAAATGACAGATATTGAACAGTCTAGAAAGCTTTAGAACTACTCTATGGACAATAAATAAATAGGCGAGCCGAAGATAAGAGGTTAGTCAGTCAGTAGTGAGTTAGTGTTGGTGTATAATAAGCGATCATAGAAGACGTATAGTGAAATATAGTTCTATGAACATTTAGTAATAGAGAGCAATATTTTAGTTAATGGTGGTGTTCGAAAATAGTTGGCTGTAATAAATAAGTAATTTGTGCTTTGGCAGTTAACAAATTTAGAACGCCGAAGAAGGTAACAGAAGTAAAAAATTATTTGCTTTGATTATTCGGGTGTACTGAAACGAAAAAATAACCCTATTTAATTTATGAAAGCCCCGCCTAACCCACTGTCTTTTAGCCGCGAGGCCCTCTATTTTGATACACACAATAATAATAATATTAATAATAATAATAATAATTAATAAAAAAAAAGAGACTGGGCCTTGGAGAGCATCTTTATAAGGTTTCAACTGAACACGTCGTGCGGAGATTCCTGGGAAATAAGAATGTGTCGCGTTGTCGTTCAGAGCCCGATAACTTGGAAAGGTCTCAATCTGAGCTCAGTCCCTTTGGTATCTGAGATACCTGGGATGAGTGAATGTTCCCTTTCGAGGGAGTGTCAAAGCCCTTCATGCTAAAGTCGATAATAATAATAATAATAATAATAATTTGTAGATAATAAAATGTAGATTTGGGTGTCAGTCATCAGAGACTATCCAGCACGTCACCGGAGTATGTCAAGCGTTTGCTGCAACAGAGTATGAAGAGAGGCACGAGGCAGTCGGTGAAATACTTAAATCAAGAACTGGTTCTGAAACTTGGACTTTTAAATCTTAGTAAGGTGGCCTACTATAAATACACTCCTGGGTCTGTTCTAGAGAACTCGGGCTACAGGTTGTACTGGAATCGGACCGTGCTCACAGACCAACGAGTTTCACACAGCAGGCCAGATATAATAATAGTGGATAAATCCTGCAACCAAGTGACACTGATTGATGTGCCGCTCTTTATACTCTGTTGTAGCAAGCGTTTGACGTCATCCGGTGACGTGCTGGATAGTCTCTGATGACTGACGCCCAAATCTACGTTTGTCATCTTGAACCGAATTATTTCCAACTATATACTTCAGGTAGTTTCTTGTTGGGATGACTTGATCTTGTATGGCCAGCAAAACCCCTCTGTATCTGAAAACATCTGTCCGGACACCAATCAGACGTCAATTTGTCGACATGTACCTGGGAGGTCTCATTCAGATGTCGCCCATGAAGAGGGTTCTGCATCCATCAGCGCTTGCTGATGGAAATATGTACGCAGGTTCACTAACTGCTGGTCCAATATCCAACAATCCTCTTCCACCTTGGTGTCTGGGTATAGTTACTCGCTCGATAGCACTACGGGGGTGATGCTTTTTGGATTTTGTTCGGAGTGTTCGCACTTTCCGTTGTATATTTTTTTATGTCTGTTTTACTCCAGTTCACAATCCCAAATGAATAGCTAAGTGCAGAACATGCATATGTATTCAGAGCTTATTATTATTATTATTATTATTATTATTATTATTATTATTATTATTATTATTATTATTATTATTATTATTATTATTATTATTATTATTATTATTATTATTATTATTATTATTATTATAATTATCATTATTATTTGATATAAGCGTTACACTTTCTCGGTAATACTACTGGAAACCCTTTGACCGACCCCCTCTCGCGCGACGTTGGGGTTCGGCTCGGTGGATGGGGATGAAATTCATCATATCCCATTATGTCGATATTATTATTAGTCTGACTTCCGGTGCTTCAACACAGTAGACGTGTTTGAGGTCGCCACTTAACTGAGGAATTTTTGGACTATGTGACATGTCTGCAGCAGAAGCGCCCTCTGCCCCATGTTTAGGATGTTATTAGGTAATCCGAGTTCCTTTAGATTTCCCATGAAATTTTTGGTGACTATTCCTTCCGCCAACATTACGAAAGGATATGTAGCCACCTTCTGGAGCTTCCACATGTTTTTTATTTCATATGCCAAGTTTTCATACTTGGTGATCTTTCCAATTTCAGTTTTCTGAATGTTATGGGACAGCGGTACAGCAATGTCTATGATCACAGCAAGCCTCATCTGTTTGCTTATCAGGACAATGTCTGGCCTATTGAAGTCCAAAGTGCGATCCGTTATCATGGGTCGGTGCCAATACAGGAGAAAGTCCGCCGACTCCAGCACCGCCTCCGGAGAATACTTGTAGTAAGCTGGTGTTGTTGACGGGTTCAGGAGGCTGTATTTCAAAGCGATTTGTTGATGGATGATCTTGGCGAGCTGGTTATGTCTGCCTAAGTAAGCTGAGTCTGAGAGAGCAGGACATACTGCTATGACGTGTTCAATGGTCTCACCAACAACTGCGCATTTTCGACATTTATCCACCACTTCTAATTTTAGGCAATGCTTCTCGTAGTTCTTAGTTTTTATAACCCTATCCTGAATGGCCATCACAAAACCCCCTGTCTCCGGGTAGAGTTGCCCCTCGACCAACGATATAAGCGAAGAGGTTTTATCAACACTATCTGTCTGCAGGTGTTTGGGGTACCTTCCATGCATAGCCTGGTCGCCCCACTGGACTACACCGTCCTGGTCAGCCGTGGCGTCCAACTCATAGTTGCGCTGACCCAGCCTACATGGAGTATAGTCCTTATCCTCGCACACCACCCTCATCAGTTCATCCTGCGATGCAAGAAAACGTTGTCGCATGTTTCTTTCTTGCCTAAAACAGAGGTTCTTTATATGAATTAACCCTCTGTCGCCTTCTTTCCGAGGTGTATACAGTCTTCTAACAGATGAGTTGGTGTGAAGGCACCGAAATTTCGTAAGAAGCCTTCTCGTGAGTCTGTCCAGTTCATCCAAGTCAGTGTAAGACTATTTGACAACTTGACCATTTGACAACTATTATTATTATTATTATTATTATTATTATTATTATTATTATTATTATTATTATTATTATTATTATTATTATTATTATTATTATTATTATTATTATTATTATTATTATTATTATTATTATTATTATTATTATTATTATTATTATTATTATATCGTGAGAAATCTGGATAGAGCTTAAGGGATAGGTGCATTATTCTCAACCTACACTGAGATAATAACATTCTCACAACATTATTTAAAGGATATATATTAGAAAAGGGGAAGAGACAGACCACGGGAAAAACTTCTGGTAAGTCTGGCATAATTGAAGTAGTGTAGTGGCTAAATTTAAATAAAGAGAGCTATTGGAGACATAGAGTCATTGTTACGACGACAGAACGATATCGCCTTTTCAACGTGCTTTTAATTTTCTTACAGATAATAAATTGGGAAGGGACGATGAAATGTATCTAAAGTGTCTAGTTTTCGTTACTGACTCTATAGACCTTTAAAAATACTTACAATTGAAGTTTATGGTAATCCATCTATGATATGTTTTATATTTTGTCGAGATATTACACTTTTTCTATATTTACAAGTGAAACCGTATATTTCTTAAACAAAAACTAACTGACAAGTTGTGCCAAATCTTACAGACTGCATATGACTAAGAAAAATAAGTAATTCATGCTTTCTTATTTCTAACAATACCTCTCATCCTGTTGCACGTCGGTGACTTACATAAAACCTACATTTATTACTAAAAAATATGTAATTGCTTGCATACAATTATTACTCTAATTGGCATAAAACTCATTACGATATTAACGATATTTCCTATTAACGTCTTTCGCTTTGCAATATTAATAGTTAAATTATTTTAATAATTTAGGAAAGAGGCTAATTGAAACTGGAAAAAGTCTGGACGCAGCAAGTGCGTTCTGGAAGTGAATTTTCATAAAAATATTTTTAATAGCAAATATGTCTCTTTAATGTAAGCAGGCATCAATTTGGTCCACGGTATAACATATATAGGGTGGTTCATTGAAAACGAAACAAACCGATTTGCGTCGAGAGAAATTTTTTTAAGAAACGCTGAAACAAGTCAATTTTAATATTGAGGGGGACATGTTTTGACATAAAACTCAACTTTGTCACATCAACCCCTTAAGGGTGGTGATAACAACCCTTATATTTAAAATAGGGAACATGGGGCGAGTGTCATATCATTTGAAAGCTCTTTCTTTCCTGAATTTATAACACTAATTTTTTTGGAAGTTTTATCAACTCGTTTAAAAATTATTCACAGTTGAAAATGCAAAACGCATTTCACTCATTCCGATAAGAAATGTGCTGATAGTCAATGTTTTGTTGGTTTGTAAACCAAAAATTAACTCTTAGAATATTTCTTATTGGAACGAGAGAAATGCAGTTTATTATTTCAGTTTATCGGTCGGTTTGATACTTGATAGTACTACCGAAAATTAATTTCACAATGGTGTATTCTGTAGAAGAAAGAGTTAAAATAATTTTTCTTTTTTTCAAAAACGATGACTGTGCCAACCGTACCGCAAATTTGTTTAATGAACGACATCCGAACAGACATGTTAACAGAAAATACATTTTGGAGTTAGTTGCAAAGTTTCGACAAAGTGGTTCAGTAGCCAATAAAAAACGGGATCCTAAACGTAAATTTCCGGTTAGAAATCAGACTACTGAGATTGAAGTTTTAGGACAAATTGCTGCACACCCAACTTTGAGCACGAGAAAATTGGCCACTGTTTCAAACATCAAGAGAAGAACTATTAAGCGAATATTGAAGCATCATAAATTTCACCCGTATAAAATTTATCTTGTACAACAACTGAATGAAGATGATTTTGATCGGCGGCTGGAGTTTTCTGAAGCTATGGCTGCACGAATAGCTGGTAACGGGAACTTTCTGTTTAATATCTGTTTTTCAGACGAGTGTACGTTTTTATTAAACTCTGCAGTCAATCGTCATAATTGTCGTTATTGGGCAGATAATAATCCAAGAAATTTTCACGAAGTCCACACTCAAACTCCACAGAAATTGAATGTCTGGACTGGCATTTTTGGAGACCGTTTAATCGGACCAATTTTTCTTGATGGCAATTTGAGTGGTGAAACGTATTTGGAGTTACTAGAAGATGTCGCTTACCCTCTACTAATTGACATTGTTGAAAATGATGATCGCTATCAAGAAAATCAATTAGTGTTTCCACAAGATGGAGCTCTTCCGCATTTTCACAACGTGTTAGGGAGTTTTTGAGCATAGAGTTTCCAGAGCACTGGATTGGACGTAGAGGTGCTATTGAGTGGCCGCCCAGATCACCGGATTTAACTTCTTTAGACTTCTTTCTATGGGGCCATTTAAAGAGTAGAATTTTTGCAACAGTACCGAAGTCTCTGGAAGAATTACGACGACGCATTGTTGAAGAATGCCGTCTAATAACTCCACAAATGCTCCAGAATGTCAGAGCTCGTTTTGAACAAAATTTGTACTTTTGTATGGAAGCTGGTCGTCAACAATTTGAACACTTACCTAACTGAATAAACAGTTTTGAACGTTTGGTTTTGTTTTTTAGTTTTCTTAACGAAAAATTGACTAATCAGTGCATTTCTTATCACAATGAATGAAATACGTACTTGCAACTCCAACTGTAAATAATTTTTAAACGAGTTGACGAAACTTCCAAAAAAATTTGTGTGCGGAATTCAGAAAAGAGCAAAACATGTCCCCCTCAATATTAAAATTGACGTGTTTCGGCGTTTCTTAAAAAAAAATTTATCTGAACGCAAATCGGTGTGTTTCGTTTTCAATGTGCCAGCCTATATAGTAGAAACAATGTACCATATCTTATCAAAATGACTTATTGTTTGGAAATGTACACAAATTTTAATAAACTTAAAATGTTTCCGAGAAAACTCGTTTCCTAGCCGACGAACCTCAGGTTAATAGCAAATTGAGTTATTGAATTTTGAAGCATTTAATGAAAATTCGCTACCAAAACGCACTTACTGCGTTTCGATTTTTTTACAAACATGCATCATATTTCGATGAAAAATGCAAAAATGCAATAAGGGATGTTCAAAAAAAAAAGTAGGTATCACCAACGACTTATGGGTCAGCCTGTGATTGTCAAATTATTATATAAGATGCAGCTCAAGACACCCTATAAGTAACGTATACAATTTTTTTCTCGTATCTTGCATAATAAGAATCATATTGAGGTTTACCGTAGAAATGCGTCACCCTGTATATATGTAAACAGAAAGTAAACCCGGATATGAATTCTAGGGGGCCTAGTTTGCGCTCATTTGAAGACATCTTTTTAGAATTCAAAAGCCACGGTCTTCTCATTAGCGAATTTTTCTTATGAAAATTAGCTAAAAATTATCGACCGTTAAACCATAAACTTAACTAAAACTACTTCCAAAGCACCAGAGAAAGTGTCTATTTGAAATACATTTTTTGGAAATATTTTTTAAAAATGAAGGGCAATGATGGTTGAAGCTGTAACTTAAGCGTTTACAGAACACTCTTTACATAATCCGTATTTCTTTCAGGTTCTTTGCCTAAATGTTGCCAATTTTGACGTTTAAATCGCGACTTTTTACGTTTTGAGGAAAACCCCAATTTTTTTTCTTTAAATGCCTAACTTTTTTGTCATTAAACTTACATACCCATATTTTGGTAAATTGTTCACTCATATATATATATATATATATATATATATATATATATATATATATATATATATATATATATATATATATATATATATATATATATATAAAGAAAATTGAAACTGGACCTGGATATGGGTTCTAGGGGGCCTAGTTCGCGCTCATTTGAAGAAATGTTTTCCAATAAAATTCACTAAAACAAGCACTTGTGAAGCCACGGGAAAAGTCTACGACTGTATTAAATATGGAACGGTTTCACTAAGTTAGGGCAAGAACAAACAACAAGATATGCTATTGAATTTAAGTCTTAAAACTTTCATCTCCTCTTTATCAAAGTATTTTTTATGCAAAAACTCGCTAAAAAATTCATGAAATGAGACTAAAAAAAATTTGATAAAAAGTAAAGTCACTAACTAGGATTAGAACTCGTCATGTAGGAGTCGATTATACGAGGTACAGAGACTCAGGCCACTGAGCTACGCTCAACATGCATTAATTAGCACGTATATCCCATAATACATGTTAATTGTTCAACGTTTTACAATTTACACAAAACCATTTTGATTTACAATGAATTTTTTGCTCATATTTTAACGAAATCATAGAAAATAAAGAGTAAGACACATATATGGGAGTTTGTTTAGTCATTTCTTGTAGTATTTTTCACTTACATTCGTACTAAATCAATTTTGACGTTTTAACTTTCTTGAATCAGATTTAATTAATTAAAAATTAATTTACCTCTAACTTTTTTGTCTTTTAAGATAGAGATCGGAATTTCGGTGCATTGGATACTTTTTAAGTTTCTATTTTATTATTTGTTGAGTTCCGTTTCCAATTGTGTTGTTTTGTGGAGTTTAAGTTTCTATTTGTTATTGCCGGGTTTCGTTATTAAACTGTTTCACATAATATTACCTAGCATTATTACCTAATTAAGTATTTTAAATTAAATTACAATATTTTATTATCGTGAATCATTACGGAAAATTATGTTAAAAGTAGAAGTCTATTGTTAGACTCCATGGCCTACTACTTTTTGAACACTTTTTTTTCTTGTCATTTGTCTTCTGGTATTGGATTTCATAGCCTACTATCCTCAAGACGGTTTTCTCAAAATTGTCAGTGCAATTACAAGATTTATGAAGCATGTTGCACATCATTTAAAAGCTCTTTTCACGGGCTATTACATGAGTAAAAAATCCAATATGGCTGCCATAATAAAAACAAACGTTAATACCTGTTGCTCAAAAACCAATGACAATCCAAAGTTGAGAATAGCACAAAAAGATTACTCTGTAAAAGGTGTCCTCATAATGTGCAAGTCTTAGACATGTCAGATCAACGCCTACTTAGATATTGAAGAAAAAAGAAATAGACAAATTTTGGTTTTTTCAAAATAACTCGAAAACGAAAAGAGGCAGGGCAATTGGGAACGAGCATGTAACTTTACAAAACATTGCTAATTTAACCGTCTCCCTATCTCTAGTAATAACGGAGATAGCAATACATTCCCATTCAGTTTGGGACACACTGTATATATATATATATATATATATATATATATATATATATATATATATATATATACATATATATATATATATATATATATATATATATATATATATATATATATATAAGAACTAAAAATTTACTAGTTTACGTAAATAAGCTTACTTGTCCCCACTTCTAAATATGTTCCTGTATTTATTAGCAGCAATATAAAATTAGCACAATCTCCAGTTTTACGGCCTAATAACTGACTGGTTACCATAAGGTACGAGTTAATTGGTTGAACATTTAATTATGTACATAGATACTTGCTGTATTGTTGTAATTTATAAGAGATTAATTTTATAAGACGTTTATCACTGGACTGTGTCAAATTAACAACTATCCACAACAATTTACTCGCTCTATTTTAACGACAATTTAAGAAACTCTTTTATGTGTAAAAACAATATTAATGCTCTAAGTGCGTGTAGAGGTTCTATAAGAAAAATTGTGAAAGTCAAAAAGAAAATAGCAATTCATTAGTATAATAATGTTCTTCAGCACAAACTTAAACAGTTTTTAAGACTGTTAAAAGATTCACTAAAGGAATTCTAATAGTTGATTTCGTTCGCGACAAAAATTTCGAAGTTCAAACGTAAAAAAAGGAACGTGAAAAAATTAAGATATAAAAAGTTTAAAGCAATTGAATAATTGATTGCGTTTACGACAAGAATTTAGAAGTTCGAGCGTAAAAGCAGATGTGAATGAGTAAATTTTTTTTCGAAGTACATATTTAATTAGAAAAAAAAAAGAAAACGCTTCTCGCTCTATAATTATTTTTATGGTGAAGAAGACAACGCGTGATAAATAAATGGTAATTAAACCAACTTAAAAAAACATAAGTCACTATAAACTACACAAGAAGATAAGTTCATTTTGAAGGGCATTTCTAATATCTGATGATCGTTTCGCTAACAGAGCTGGCGCCACCAGTGGGTAAATAATTTAAGACAACTTCGTTTTGTGTTAATTTGGGTTCACCAAAGGGTACTATCATGCTTATCACAGGTTAAAATCTTCACAGAGTGCATAAGAAGAATTGCAACAACCACCAAAATAAGTTTCTCCATAGACCAGAAACGCCGGGTATTGTTTGGACATGAATGGACTTTGTTGTATTCCTTTCTGATACAAAGCAGCCATAATTTTTGCTGCGTGGGTTGTACGCACAAAATTGTAAGCATAATTTTTGGTACCTACTGCTTTTCGGTAAGCATTATTAAACCAGGATTTTGATTTGGAACTGACATATTTTGATGAATGAGGAATAAAGGATTTCATGCAATCATGCAAGTAAATTAAAAATAACGCCAAATTCGAACATTACAACCGAGGCTAACCTTGATAGCAACAATAAGTATTTGGGGTTACGGCTTTCTAAAAATAATTAAGTAACCATTGAGCTGAATGAAAACTGCTGTGATAAGACCTACTATATTTTAATACTGCCGTTGCCAGACCTCACTACGTGGGGGTGTTTTAAGGAAATCTGCAGACTTTGGTCGCCTTTAGATAGCTTAGCTACAATCGCGTTTACGAAAAGCTCACTTTTCAGAGTACTGATTAAGTGATACAGACTGTGCACACGACAAAAATATATTTTTGTGCTTCTGGTATGCAAGCACTTCCAACATGATGGAAGAGTGTATAGAACGCGATGGGGATTACGTCAAAAAATAACCTGCATGTTTTGGCATTGCTTCAATAAAGTGTGTTTTAGGGAATTTTCGTAGACAAAATTCTCTAATGAGATAGCGACCTGTAAATTTTGAAAACATTTCTTCAAATCAGCGCAAACTAGGATCCCCTAAAACCCACTGTCAATTCATTTTTTTTTGTGATTATATGTTTATATATATATATATATATATATATATATATATATATATATATATATATATATATATATATATATATATATATATATATATATATATATATATATATATATATATATATGAGACATACTTGGTTCTCGGGTTGAACCGCGTCCAGAATTTATGAAAACTCGACGTTTCGGCTCCTGTTTTGGAGCCATCTTTAAGAGGTAAAGAAAGGTAAGGACGCTCTAAGGCCTCAATCTGCCTACTCCTTAGAGCGGACAAAGGTAAGTTGGGTTGTTATAGCTCGATTACGGGGCCTCAATCTGCCTACTCCCCAAATCCCGCCGGAGATCATCTGTGCGGTTTCAGTGTGTTCAACCCTAGGAATCAGAGATATCTGGCAGTTCGTTGCGAGTCTTGTCTTATTTATGTCGTTCCGTCTACCCGCTTCGTTATCAGTGAAAGTAATAGGGTCACGGTCAATTAAGTGGGGGGGCTTTGGTCACGCTACTTAGAGGATGAGGAGGATTAAAAGTGTCACCGGCATTTGTTGAGACAGATAATGGGGAAATAAAATTGTCTGTGGAACTTATTTTCTTTTTGTGTGTTTGTAATAGAGATATATAAGGTTTCCAAGTAGTGGGAAGGCGAAGACCATCATCTCTCTTATTTAAACAATCGGGACGTTTTTCAATATCGATTGCTTCGCGGACAATTCTCGTTTTGAAATTGTAAACCAGTGCCATTGTTTTGGCATTATCGAAGTCTATTTTGTGTCCTGTATGAATATGATGCATGGCCAGTGCCGATGAGGGGTCGGATTTTCTAACTGCGAGGGTGTGTTCATATATTCTATTGTGGAAGCGTCTATTTGTTTGTCCTACATAAGTTCGCGAACAGCCGGAACAAGGAATTTCCTAAGCTCCGTGGGATTCGTTTGGAATCGTATCCTTGGGAGTTTTTATCAGATTTGACAGTTTTTGCACTGTTGGGAATACGGTTTTGATATTATGGGTTCTAAAAATTCGGCTGATTTTTCACACAAAAAGAAAATAAATTCCACAGACAGTTTTATTTCCTCATTATCTGTGTCAACAAATGCCGGTGACCCTCTTAATCCTCTTCATCCTCTAAGTGCCGTAACCAAAGCCCCCCACTTAATTGAGGGTGACCCCTATACTTTCACTGATAACGAACCAGGTAGACGGAACGAGATATATAAGACAAGACTCGCAACGAACTGCCAGTTCTCTCTGAGGCCTAGGGTTGAACACACTGACCCCTCACAGACGATCTCCGGTGAGATTTTGGGAGTAGGCAGATTGAGGCCCCGTAATCGAGCTACAAAAACTCAACCCACCTTTGTCCACCGCTCTAAGGAGTAGGCAGATTGAGGACTTAGAGTGTCCTTACGTATTTCCTTTACCTCTTGAAAATGGCTCCAAAACAGGAGCCGAAACGTCGAGTTTTCATAAATTCTGGACGTGGTTCAACCCGAGAACCAAGTATGTCTCATATTAAAGGCCGCGGAAATATTTCTAAACATTTATATATATATATATATATATATATATATATATATATATATATATATATATATATATATGTATATATATATTATTTGTTAGCTGTACTTTCTGTAATTTTTATTTGTTAATGTGGACTGAAGTTTCGAACCTTCCTGGTTCCTCGTCAGCACGTTACTGACCCTGATCGTTCCTGTGTGTTCTATTTTTAAACTTCTACGTGACGCCTGAGTGTTCAGTTTCTATTGGTCGGTTTACAGTTGTTTGTGTGTGTGTGGAAGGAATTGGCTTCGGACATTACGTCCATTGGCCACAAAACTCTGCAGTAAAAATGTATTATTGTTATACCTATCTATAAATTGTTATAAAAAGCGATTCTCCTTCAAATATATTTATAATTTGCTGCATGGATATCAATACTTACAGCAATAGGGAGGGTTAAAGCGATAGACGTACCTTTATGTGTAAGCTCTTACAGAGTATGACTATTTCTAAATGATTATAGCATAAGCCATATTTATCTTCTAACATATCAATTTTGTCAAAATATAAATGTTTGTGTTCTTACTTATTATTAAGGATAGAAACAAATGATACTCGCTTCTCGTCCAGGTGTCCTTCAGGGCATTTTTTTTAACAAACAACACTGGACAGCTAATGACATGGGATAAAAAACAATGGGTGAGACAGTAGGAAAACTAAATTTATATAAATATTATTCTTAACTAAGGCTAATACTAAAATACACATATAGAGAAATAGCAAAACTAAATTTTGATTTTTGTATGCCGAATGAATTTTATAAGTATATTATAGATTTTCAGGCTATTTGTACAAATAAGTGTTGCTAAGTTCACAGGAAACTCTACTCCTGCATCTTTGAGTTCTTTACAGAGTTGTCTACGTGTCGGGTTATACAAACTGCACTGAAACATGAGGTGTTCTAAAGTTCCTAGGTAACTGTTGCCACATGTACAATAAGGATTGTTACTGGTGCCTATTTTATGTAGGTGTTGTAGAAAGCAGCCGTGATTCAGATTCATTCTGGTAATTATAGTAGTATAGTATCTTGGCATAATAAATTCGTCAATATGTGGAATTTTTTAGGCAAGATTGGATGAATAAGTGTATATCGATTAGTTGTTTTGTTAACAAACTCATGCCAAACACTTTCCTACGTTACCCTTATTTCAAATTTAATTTTTTGATTTACATTGTCAGCAGTAATCCAGTTTATTATTTTGTTTGGACTTTCAATAGATTCTTTAGCTAGTTTGTCAGCTATTTCGTTGCCTACTAGTCCCGTGTGCCCTTTTATCCACATAAATATGACTCGATTACCACCATCCTCTGTCGACTGATACAGACTGATACTGTCACAAATTACTGGATTTTTGACATGTTTGGTGTAATTTGTAAGTGAAAGCAGAACTGATTTGGAATCTGATAAAATTATAGTATGTTTAATTTTGTTTTCAATTGACCATTGAAGTGCTTCATACAAGGCATATGCCTCCGCAGTGTAAATAGATGCTATATTATTTAATTTAATTTTTTGGTATCTACCGTCTTGGGAATAAAAAGCACAGCCTGTCCCAGATAACGATTTTGAACCATCTGTATATATTTGTGTATATTTATCAAACTTTTTCAATGTTGCTTTAAGTATGGAACGATTTAGAGATGGGAAAATGATGTAATTTGGAAATATTATATCTATTTTGTGCATTTTTGGATAGAGTAGGGTAAATATTGGGATTTTGTCTTTGGTATTGCCGTATGCATCAACCAATGGTGGATTTTTTTTTAACCAATAAGTATTAGACAAGTTACAGTTGTTTGATTGGTTGTGTTTTCGGTCTGTGTCTATTGTATAGGTTTCGTGTTTTCATTATCGTGGTATGAAAATTTCTCTATTTGTATTTATCATTCCACATATACCGTGATGCTACTGAAAATTCAGTTGTCTACTAGAGTATGGAATCACATCAATTACTTATAAAATATAATAACAAACAATAATATGAGAGAATGCACTCACTTTTAATTTAAAAAGTTTAATAGCCTGTGAAATTATTATTTATAAGAATAGCTGTACTACATGAACTGCAAGTACGTTATACAGAGCAAAACATCTGTTAAAGTAATGTTATAAATGCATTAATTGAAGAATTATTTATGGACACTAACTGCATTCGTTTATCGCGATACCAATTAGCCTCATTAACGCGATTTGGTGAGATTTACTTGTCCATTAAATTCTTTTATCAGGATTGGACTGGCTTATGTTGAAAAACATCATACGTTGTACAGAGTACCTACACCATAAAAACGCGTCCCATTTAGAGATTCATTATTTTCTGTTCAAGTTGAGATTTAAAGATACATTTTTGTAGGCACGTACCTAAAGGGTTAAAAAATATGTGTTTCACGTTTAAGTGTTTAATTTTTAAAAACAGTTGCGTAATATGATTCCGAACACTCTCAAAATTAGTTTTCTGCAAGTAAAATACAGAGTGTTACAAAATTGATAACCGCGCTTGTGGCACTTTGTTCAGGGAACCAAGACAAATGAAAAATTAAGAGTGGAAAAATTTCCGATTGTCATTCGTTAACGAAGACTTCGTGTCTTATATATCACTTACTGTTGGATGGATGGCTACCATAGCCATATCACTTTATAGGCGTATTTTCGCTGCAATTAGTATACCATACCTACGAGCTCTAATTAGAGCAAAACCGGTCTACGGTTGTAATTCTGGTGAGAATGCATCTAGCCTTACATACTTTGTCCCTATATTGGGGTAGATATGGGCCAGGGCTGACAATTTATTAAATTGTTAGTTGGTTGTATACAGTCTCTAATATTTAACACTTTGTGTTATTTGGAGCTGTCGTGACAACATACTACTTGGTTCCGCAACGAGGTGGCGGCACGTGCTTCGTGTCTTATATCTCACTTAGTGTTAGAGTAGTTTTTGTTATGTGAACGATATTTTTGCAGTGTTTAACACAAATATATGCAAAATAGATGATTTTATTAAAAGACTGAACTGTCGATTCAATTCAATAAAATTCACCCACCAATTAGAAGTTAACAGTAAACTTCATTTTCTAGATGTAATAGTTATTAAAAAAAGTGCGTTATTGTAGTGAATTTTCATAGAAATGATCTGGCACAAAATATTTTATAACTTTTTTTTCGTGTAACATAGAAATCTAAATTTTGGTATATAGTTTGCTTTTTATATCGTAAACCTACCTACCAAATTTGGTTATCATAGATTTTTTATTTTTTAAGATAAAAATTTTTTTCAAATGAAAACTCAAAATTTTCCCAGAAAACCTCGTCCGATTTTTTTGATTAAAGAACTTGTCAAATCCTTTTATAAAAGGAAGGTACGTGCCAAAGTTTATCAAAATCGGCGTATTATTCTTTGAGATAAAAATTTTTTTCGAATGAAAACTCAAAATTTTCCCGGAAAACCTCGTCCGATTTTCCTGACTAACAAACTTGTCAAAGCTATTTACAAAAGAAAGGTACATGCCAAATTTTATTAAAATCGGCTAATTACTTTTTGAGATAATAATTTTTTTCGAATGAAAACTCAAAATTTTCCCGGAAAACCTCGTCCGATTTTCCTGACTAACGAACTTATCCAAGCTATTTACAAAAGAAAAGTACATGCCAAATTTTATCAAAATCGGCCCATTATTTTTTGAGTTATCGGTGTATAAAAATTGAAACTGACCCCGGACATGGGTTCTAGGGGTCCTAGATCGCGCTCATTTGAAGAAATTTTTTCAAAATTCAAAAGTCGAGATCTCCTCATTAGTGAATTTTTTCTAAGAAAATTCACTAATAATGTCTCTCTTGGACTCGATGTCCACAGGAAGGAAACTACCACTCTGAGTTACATTCCAAATAAATCACATCGTACGTTTGCACAAAAAACGGCCGGTTTAAATTTATTAGTAAATATATTAATAAATTTTCCCTTAAGTAAAAGTAGATATGTTATAAAATTAGAGTACAATAAAAACGTGGCTAATATAACGGATATTCGGATTGCTTAGTGTAAAAATTAGTTACTAGATACAGAACAAAGAAAATGTAAGCGGAATGCAGGGCATTCAGGAAAGATAAAATATAGAAAAATTTTGTTTGCCTACCTTTTGAAACGCATATCACAAGGGGTCTCAAAAGCATTTTTAAGAAAGTCGTTTTGCGGCTAACTTTTTCGACGAAAATTAATTTAATAAATTTGTTAAGTAATACGAAAGACAAAGATAAAGCCAATGAAATGTCGGATATCTATGAGATGGTTGTAAATATTGTAATCTTAAATACGTTGAGCAGACTAAGAGACACATTGAGACTAGATTTCGTGAACATCTGGCACAGCTGAGATACAATGGTGTAGACAAGTCATGCGTGGAACAACATATTTGGGATAATAACCGTCACTTTGATAAGGAAAATCTGAAACTTATGAAAAATGTTAGACAGCCAGCGAAGCTAGACGCGTACGAAAGCATTTATATTTCTAATATTATTTCTGAACGTCATAACGTCTCGGTTTGACAGAATAAAGAAAATTAAAGGCGTTTACTACCAGACAAACTGATTTTTTCTTAAAACCCTACGCGTTTCAACACATTATCGTGCCATCTTGAGGGGTTTAGACAAATTTCCTGTCTCAATTACAACAGCTTCTGTTTAGTATCCTGAAGACAATGGATGAAAAGCCAAACTTTGACAACATTTCATATAGCATATTTCTGAGGCAATGAAAAACAAAAGTTGCTTAAACCGAGCGCAATCACTGATTTATAGTCCTTTATTTGCCCTCTGTCTCTGATACAGATAAAATATTCCGAAACTTGCCAGGTAAAGTTATAAAGAAAGTTCAAAAACCTCGTCCGGCAATAAAAATACAATACCCAGAAAATTTACCTGCGATTAAGTCTCCCTCTCCGTATCGGTATTTACCTAAAACTCAGTATATAAGGTGATGTTTAGTAGTAAGCAGTTATGAGTTTTTCATCCTCTGATGAAGCTAGTCTTGTTAGTGAAACGATAGTCAGTTTTTAAAAAGATGTGTTGTGGTCATTTGGGTTCTCCAAGTGTACTTATCAGTGATCATCACAGGTTCCAATCTTCACTTCATAGATTAATGTACGTTATTATTAAAATAAAGAGGTTTATTATTATTATTAAAGGTTTTTTTATATGTCAACAACACATTACGAGGGGTTACAGCCTAAACACTATCGTACCGCGGGTGTCGACAAGGAGGGAAGATGCAACTTCGGGGGAGAAGGAAAAATATGTGCCGGCAAGGAATTCCACAACTTGAAAGTCCTCGGGACAAAAGAGCGGGCATAACAAGATATTGTATGCCTGGTGACCTGGACAGTAAAAGGGTGCATTTGCTCTGTTCCCCTGGTAGATCTGTTGTGGACAGCAGGTGGAGGAACTATGGAAGAAAGCTCCTCTGAGTAGTGCCCGTGTAGATATCTATAAAAGAGAGAGAGAGAGAGAGAGAGAGAGAGAGAGAGAGAGAGAGAGAGAGAGAGAGAGAGAGAGAGAGAGAGAGGTTACCAACGGCTCGTCGGTGGGCAAGGGATGGCAGCCTTTGGATGGGGGTAGGGTCACCGATGAGACGTATAGCTCTCTTCTGAATGGAGTCCAGGATAGCGAGTGTAGACGCGGCAGCGCCAGCCCAGATGTGGGAGCAGTATTCGAGGTTTGGCCTTATTTGTAAAGTATATAAAGTTTAGAGATTAGCTGGTGAAAATTATTTGCAAGCGCGGAAGAGGAAACCTAATTCCTTAGCAATTGCTTCTGCAATTAAGGTGACATGTTGGTGCCAATTGAGATTTCGATCCACAGAAATGCCAACAAGTGGAAAGGACTCGTTAATTTGAATAACTTCGTTGTTCATTGTGGTGGGTCTAGGGCTGGTGTATCTCTTATGAGATAGAAAGCAAGACCAAGATTTGGTAGAGTTGAGTTGTACAAGATTTCCACTTCCCCAGTCTAATATTTTTTGGAGATCCACAAAGACAGAACCCTCCATGTACCTGCGGTCCTCATCTAATTGGGCTAAAGAGACAGGCTTAGGATATTGTATATTTGAGTGGAGGGTGCTGTCGTCCGCGTAACTGTGAACTGGGTTGGATATGCTAGAGAGGAGGTCATTGATGTGGAGAAGAAACAAAGTAGGGCTAAAGCTGAACCTTGAGGGACTCCTGCATTAATTGGATACAGTTTAGAGGAATGGCCATCCACGACAACATAAATGCTTCGGTTGGAGAGGAAATTTGCGGTCCAGGTACAGAGTTTTGGTGGTAGGCCGTAGGCCGGAAGTTTATTAAGCAGCGCTGCGTCCCAGACCTGGTCGAATACTCTGGATATGTCTAGAGCGACAAACTGGGATTCACCGTGTAGTTCCATAGACTTGTTCCAAGAATGGGTGACAAAGAAAAGTAGGTCAGCAGTTGATCTGCGCTGACGGAATCCATACTGACTGTCGTGGATTAGTCTGTGTTTTGCAAGAAATGTTAGTAATTCGGTGTCTATATACTTTTACATCACTTTAGAGACGACTGAAAGGAGAGAAATGGGCCTGTAATTGCTAGGAAGCGCTTTGGATCCTTTCTTTGGGTAGGGTTTTACTTGAGCAGTTTTCCAGTTACTAGGGAATATGCCTCTATTGTAGGATGTCTGAAACAAACAAGTCAGGACAGGAGCAAGTTCTGGTGCGCATTTTTTAAGAACAAAAATTATGCGTATCACTCCGAGTATTTTGGATTCAATTTCCAAACACTAGGTTAATGTTATGTCATCATTATACCAAAACATGTTTTATTTGATAAATTTTATTTGTTTAAACCAATAAGCATAAGCAAAAATGGAGGTTATTGCCTTTTTAGAGTATACTGTGTTAAGGCTTCATAACGAATACTCTTAGGCTATGAGGGCGTTGTATTAACATTTGTATTGCATCAAAAACTTAAAACACCGACAATAAATTTCTCATGGAAATGCAATACCAAACGCTATGGGAACCAATCTATTATTCAGTCTAAAATTAGTAGCCTGTTGTTTAAATAATTACTAGATCTAGAGAAT
This sequence comes from Tillus elongatus, assembly GCA_964006375.1. Classification (NCBI taxonomy): domain Eukaryota; kingdom Metazoa; phylum Arthropoda; class Insecta; order Coleoptera; family Cleridae; genus Tillus; species Tillus elongatus. Next base: position 137,996,041 of record OZ023268.1, on the reverse strand, counting down.
GTCACGATATAAACCTGATAATCCCCCCTAAAACAGACCTTTCTTTTATTTTGGAGGACACCCCAAAAACAGTTATTTTTAGATTTATTAAATACTCACCCAGGAGATTGCCTGAAGTACTGAAGAGCAAATTGCATCAATGAGTATTTTCCACTTGGGGGTACTGGACTGCTTGGAGATTGGGCTCCTTCTTCCCGTTCCCTATCCCTGTCGATCCTGTCATTCCTCTCGTTTCTTTCCTTCCTTTCCATTCGCTCCAGGTTCCTAGGTGGCGACCTTGACTCCCGCACATGGTTACTCTTTACACTTGGTGGAACATCTATACCTCTTTCAGCTGGTGCTGATCTCTGTGGTGATACGGATGCTTTATACTGAATCTGAAAGAAATTAGGTATATTAGTGGTTGCTGAAGTTATGGTTTAATTAATGATACGTTTAAGTTTAAAAAAATCACAAGTATATTATAATTTTAAGGGTAAAATGCTTAAATATTACGAGTTGATCCACTTGAGATTTTCTACCCTCAACGCGTGCCTCTGAACCGAAGGGTACTAGATTCTATCCCTAGGGTTACCTTTTCACTTTAGATAAGCAAATAGCCATACAAAAAGGGTCTCAACACCACTATTCTATGGTCCAGAGCCCTGTTATAGTCTTAACAGAAAGCTCTGTAAGGAATGAACTTGATAAATGGGAGAGGAACGAAATGGTGTCATAGTGTAAGGCAACGCCAGGCTAAAGGGCGGCAAAACGATTTATCACCATGTCAACAGAAAACATTAAAGACCGCGGAAATCTTTCCGAGCATATACTGCTGGAATATAGCAGGGCCTTTAACACGGTGAACCATACAATCCTTCATTCCATTTTAGAATTTATAGGACTGGGTAATTCTGCAATGAAAATGGTAGAAAGTTGCTTAAGTGATCGTTCGAGGAGGGTTTTTTGAAAAGAAAGCTTTCTGACGACATACCTTTGAAAACAGGCGTACCGCAGGGATCTATCCTAAGTCCTCTATTATATGCTATTTATACATGTAACCTATTCAGCCACATCAAGTATTCACAAATTCACTCATACGCAGATGACACCCAGCTGTACTACTCATTTATGCCTTCGGATATGACTGCAGCGTGTCGTCGGATAACAGAGGATTTGAATACTATTTTCCAAGTGTCAGCATTACATAATTTGAAACTGAATCCTGCGAAATCCACTTTACTTCTATTTGGTAGGAAGGTTGACAGGCTCAACTATTTCCAACTTGTGGATGTAGAAATCAATGGCTTACGATTGCCTCTTCAAGAGAGTGGGAAAAGTCTGGGGTTGCTGCTGGATAGCGACATGAAATTTGAAACTCATGTATCAAGATGCATTTTGCCAGCATTTTCAAGGTTTAGGAGAGTATATTCCTGCGGGCATTATTTAAATGGTAAAAGTAGGCTCTTGCTGTGTGATTCGTTGGTGCTATCAATTTTTAATCATTGTCTATCTGTCTACGGGCGCTGTTTACGTTCCTGTGATGTTTCAAGAATTCAGAAGGTTCAAAACTTTTGTATTAGGCTAATCTATGGTATAAGGAAGTATCACAGTATATCAGCTGCTTTTGCGTCTAGTGGATGGTTAAATATAGCTTGAAGAGTTGGATGTATTTTTTATCGGATCATTAAAATACATAAGCCTCCCTATCTCTACAACAAAATCACTTTTAGAACAGACGTGCACACACTGAATTTTAGACATAGGTTTACGGTGACCCCTCCGTTACATAAAACTGAAGCCTCCCCACACCTCCCCCTCCCCCGTTACATAAAACGGCTTTGGTTGAGGGATTGTTTACGTTCGGTGTGGCGAGATTCTACAATAGACTCCCTGTTGAGGCCAGAAAACCTTCTGTGAACAGATTCCGTTGCTGGTACCGTCGGAAATTGTCTTGTCAACGGGTTACTTAAGGATGTCCTGGTGTAGTGCCTTGGGTGTAGGCGTTGCAATGCCAGTCGGCATTTGAGAATAAGATTAGGCATACACTATCATGCGGTGATAAGATGGGTTGGATTGGGTTGGGTTAATTTGTAAATGGGTTTGGTAGGGGTTGGTTACTAGTATGTTTGTGATATTATATTATTTTATTTATTTTTTGTTCAAAAGGTTTGTACATATGTTTTTCCCAATGTATTTTAACTGTAGTAGCGGTGGAAGACCAGTGGCAGCGTGTGAATGATCACTGCTAGCACACTGAACCGCATGCTATTCCAGATATATAAGTGGAAGAGTACTGTGTTAGAATCTATGGTATCGATTTATATAACTTATGTATCATGGAATAAAGGTTATATATATATATATATATATATATATATATATATATATATATATATATATATATATATATATATATATATATATATACAGGGTGTTACTTAATGATAGGGCGTAATTTCAATTGCGCGTTCCTGAACCAAATTCAAGTAGAAAAGTTCATATAAACATGTGTCCTGAAGAGTCTGGTTTTCAAGATACAGGGTGTCAAAGTTTAAATTAAAAAAACATGTTTCTTTTTTAAATTAATATCTTAATGATCCTTTTGCCCATTTTGTTGAAATCTGGCACGGTGTGTAATAAAACGCTAAGTTTCCACTAACTAAAAGATAATTATAAGTTCCAGTGGCGTCTCGGGGGGCAGTCTCACGAATAATATTGACTAAACAAATGTACGTTACTGAGTTTTTTTTTTAATTTAATTTTTTTTCAGATTACGCACCTAAAAATACACTGTTGGGGCACTTAAAAGCATTCGTTTATTTTACACCAATCGAGATAGAAGAACAACTAAGGAATATAATTGTTGCCGGATGTGAAATCACACGGAACACTAATGGAATTTCACAGAGTTTTTCGGTCGATGAGAAGGAGAGCACAAGCGTGCATAGAAGCGGGAGGTAGTCATTTCCAACATTTTTTGTAAATATTTATTATTACTTTTCATTTGTTAGATTTTAAAAAATAGCTTAGAAATAAATATTCTGAACGATCACAATTAACTTGATTTTTCTTTAACAATTTTTCGACATGCAATGAAGGCGTTTTTATTTTTTTCCTCGAAAAAGAAGTAATATACGAAAATATATTAAGAGGCAAAAAAGTCGTATTTTTAGGTGCTTAATCTGAAAAATTAAAATTTAAAAAAAAACTCAGTAGCGTACATTTTTTTAGTCAATATTATTCGTGAGACTGCCATCCAAGATGCCACTCGAACTTATAATTATCTTTTAGTTAGTGCGTCTTATTACAATGAATAACCCTGCCAGATTTCAACAAAATGGGCAAAAGGATCATTGAGATATTAATAAAAAAACAATTCTTTTTAAACTTTGACACCTTGTATCTTGAAAACCAGACTCTTCAGGACACATGTTTATATGTATATATATATATATATATATATATATATATATATATATATATATATATATATATATATATATATATTTATATTGAAAGGGACGCCGAATATGCGTTTTTAAAAGAGCTGCTGAAGACAAAGAGTCATAGTTGACGACAAGGCGACATCGCATTTAGACTGTAATAATGAGGGCATTATTTAACATGAGTAAGTTTTTTTAGTGAATTTTCGTAGAAAAAATTCACTAATGGAGAGATCCGGACTTTTGAATTTTGAAAAATTTTTTGCCAATGAACGCTAACTAGGACCCCTAGAACCCAAATCCGGGGTCAGTTTCAATTTTTATATGTTTATATATATATATATATATATATATATATATATATATATATATATATATATATATATATATATATATATATATATATATATATAATATAACACCGATAACTCAAAAAATAATGGGCCGATTTTGATAAAATTTGGTATGTACCTTCCTTTTGTAAATGGATTGGATAAGTTCGTTAGTCAGAAAAATCGGACAAGGTTTTCCGGGAAAATTTTGAGTTTTCATTCAAAAAAAATTTATATCCGGAATTAACACAGTAAGGGCAACCAAATTTCATACGCGGGTTTATATCATTATAGGGAAGTTACATACCAAAATTTAGCTCTGTAGTTTTAAGGACAAAGTTACAGGCATTTAAAGAAAAATAAATTTGGGTTTTCCTCAAAACGTCAAAGTCGCGATTTTAAAAGTCAGAATCGGCAATATTTAGGCAATGAACTTGAAACTAATATGAGCTATGGAAGGAAAATGTCTCAAGTAGAATGTTTTACAAAGCCTGAACTCTTACTTTTAATCGTCATTGTCCTTCATTTTACTAAAATTTTCACAGAAAATTCATTTCAAATAGACCTTTTCTCTGATGCTCTGGCAGTAGTGTTGGCTATAGAGTTTATCGTTTAATGGTATATCATTTTTGTCGTATTTTCGTAAAAAAATCATTAAACCTCAATATATCCGTTATTATGCAAGTTACGAAAAAAAAATGTATACATTAATTATAGGGTGGCTTGAGCTACATCTTAAAACATATTTCCACCATTACAGGCTGGCCCATAAGTCGTTGGTGATTTAAATTTTCTTTTATATTTAATCGAACACGCCCTATGTTATTGCATTTTTGCATTTTTCATCGAAATGTAATACATCTTTGTAAGAAAAGATATTTGGGACGCAGCAAGTGCGTTATGGTAGCGAATTTTCATTAAATGCTTCAAATTTTAATAGCTCAATTTGCTATTAACCTATAAGGTTGTCCAGCAAACCAGTTTTTTCGGGAAGAATTTAAGTTTTCTTTGGGAAATTTTTGTACATTTTCAAACAATAAAGTTACACTGTTAACTAAATTTGATGCCTGCTTTCTTAAAAAAAAACACACACACATATTTGCTATTTAAAAACATTTTAATGAAAATTCACTGCCATAACGCACTTGCTGCGTCCAGAGGTTTTTATTTTCCATTGTGTAAAAGCATCTTATATTAATTCTTAGATATTCAATCCATCTTTAACAAGTATTACGACGAAATTATAATAAACACTTTCGTATCTTATGCACATTTCATAACGTAATCTACTGCAGATAACGTAAACTGCATCACAGGCTATTGACTTTCATAAAGTTAAATACTTTTGTGGAAATTACAGCTAACAGAGGTGAAACTCTTGTACTTTAATAATAAAAAAATACATCTAGCCTTACTTAACCATCTCTGATAATGTAGAAACTAGAGAAATGGCATGTTCTGTACATGAAAGGGATATAGTAAATAACACTGATACCGGTTCAGATGTTAGAAGTCCTCTCTCACCTACAGATCGCCACTTTCTTTATTGATCGTATTGGAAAATTACTGTATGCATTTAATCGAGAGATTGAGTGAATATTATGATTTCCTCGTATTGTAATTTATGTTTAAAATACAACGATATATTAATGTTTCAAATATAAATAGCGGAATTATGTAGCAGATAGGTCAAAGGTAATAGTGAATATTCAATTATAAAAATAGCCGTGTTGAAGATAAACGTTCAAAGGCATAGATATTCATCTCCAAAATTATACTAAAAATGTCAAAAACACTATCCTAATACGTTGATTGAAGATTTCTATATGTCTTAGTGAATTTTCTTTAAGAAATTCACTGAGCAGATGGCGACTTTTGAATTTTGAAAAAAATTCTTTAAATGAGCGGAAACTAGGCCCACTAGAACACATTCCGGGGTCAATTTCGATTTATATATATATATATATATATATATATATATATATATATATATATATATATATATATATATATATATATATATATATATATATATATATAATGATGATTATTACTATTACAATTGTTCTCAAAAAATGCGTACCAGAACTTGCTCATGTCCTGACTCGTCAGTTTCAGACATCTTCCAGTAGAGGAATATTCCCCAGTAACTGGAAAAGTGCTCGAGTACAACCCGTTCACAAGAAAGGATCCAAAGCGCTTCCTAGCATGAACAGGCATATTTTTCTCCTTTCAGTCGTCTCTAAACTGATGGAAAAGTATACAAGCAACGAACTACTAAAATTTCTTGAAAAACACAGTCTAATCCACGACAGGCAGTATGGATTCCATCAGAGCAGATCAACTGCCGACCTCCTTTCCTTCGTTACCCATTCTTGGAACATGTCTGTGGAACTACACGGTGAATCCCAGATTGTCGCTCTAGACATATCCGAAGCATTCGACCAGGTCTGGCACGCAGCGCTGCTTAATAAACTTCGGGACTATGGTCTACCACCAAAACTCTGTACCTGAACAGCAAATTTCCTCAACCGGTGCATTTCTGTTGTCGTGGATGGCCATTCCTCTAAACTGTCTCCAATTAATGCAGGAGTCTCTCAAGGTTCAGCTTTAACCCCTACTTTGTTTCTTCTCCACATCAATGACCTCCTTTCTAGCACATCATAGTTACGCGGACGACAGCACCCTCCACTCAAATCTACAATTTTCTAACCCTGTCTCTTTAGCCCAATTAGATGAGGATCGCAGACTCATTGAGGGTTCTGTCTCTGTGGATCTCCAAAAAATATTAGACTGGGGAAGAATAAATCTTGTACAATTCAATTCCACCAAATCTCAGTCTTGCTTTCTATATCATAAGAGATACACCAGCCCTAGACCCATCACAATGAACAACCAAGTTATCAAAGTAATGAGTCCTTTTCACTTGTTGGCATTTCTGTGGATCGAAATCTCAATTGGCACCAACATGTCACATCAATTGCAGAAGCGGCTGCTAAGAAATTAGGTTTCCTTTACCGGACTCGCAAATACTTTTCACCAGCTAATCTCTATACCTTATATATTTCACAAATAAGGCCAAACTTCGAATACTGCTCCCACATCTGGGTTGCCGCTTCTACACTCGCTAACCTGGACTCCATTCAGAAGAGAGTTATACGTCTCATCTGTGACGCTACCCTTACCCAAAGGCTGTCATCTTTTGCCCGCCAACGTGCCGTTGGTGATCTCTCTCTCTCTTTTATAGATATCTGCACGGGCACTGCTCAGAGGAGCTTTCTTCCATAGTTCCTCCACCTGCTGCGCCTAACAGATCTACCAGGGGAACAGGTCGAACACACCGATAACTCAAAAAATAATAGGCCGATTTTGAGCAAATTTGGTAAGTACCATCATTTTGCAAGAGGCTTGGATAAGTTCGTTAGCCAGGAACATCGGCCCAGGTTTTCTCGGAAAATTTTGTCTTATCTTTCGGAAAGAAATTATTTGTCCGGAAATAACAAAACAAGGGCAGCCAAATTTGGCAGGCGTGTTTGTATTAGAAAGAGTGAACCATTAACCAAGATTTAGGCCTATAGATTTAAAGGCAAAAAGTTATGGGCATTTAAAGATAAAAAAATTGGGAGATTCTTTAAAACGTCAAAGTCGGGATTTGAAACGTCAAAATTGGCAACATTTAGGGAAAAACCTGGAACAAACACGTAGTACGTTAAGAACATGTCGCAAGAAAAGTGTTCGGCAAACCCTTAAGTTTCAGCTTCAACCCTCATTGTCCTTCATTGTGCTAAAATATTTCCAGAAAATTCATTTCAAATAGACCCATTCTCTGATGCTTCGGCTGTAGTTTTAGTTAAGTTTATAATTTAACGGTCTATAATTTTTAGCTAATTTTCGTAGAAAAAATTCGTTAATGAGGAGACCGTCACATTTGAATTTTAAAAAGATTGCTTCAAATGAGCGCAAACTAGGCCCCCTAGAATCCATATCCGGGTTTAGTTTCAGTTTTTATTGTTTACATATATACAGGGTGACGCATTTCTACGGTAAAGGTCAATATAATTGTTATTATACGAGAAAAAAAAATATGTTAATTATAGGATATCTTGAGCTGCATCTTATGAAATTATTTTTACAATCACAAAGTGGCCCCTAAGTTGTTGATGATAGCTAAACATTTTTTCTCGAACACCCTTACATTATTGCATTTTTGATCGAAAACAAGTCTTTTATAGTTTCCATTTTCAACAATTTTAACGATCTAAACTTTTTGTATAGTTATAAGTGTGCTGATAATTTTGTAATTTTGTTTTTATTATCTGAGCCCTGACGAATCAGTTAAGAAACTGCCAGAGCTAGGCTTGTGAAACAATAAAAAGTATTCCTAAGTGGACAGTCTTGTAAATCTCTGAAGTCCCAATCAATCAACATTTTGTTTGTATATATATATATATATATATATATATATATATATATATATATATATATATATATATATATGTATATATATATATATATATATATATATATATATATATATATGTATATATATATATATATATATATATATATATATATATATATATATATATATATATACATATATACAAATATATAAACCTAAGATTGTAGATATGGGTAGAGTGAGTTTCAATTCTCTATATTTGTCTCATTGAAAAATTAACAGGGTGCATTCTGTAAGTGTATTCTAGACTTGTAACTCAGCGCTTTAAATTAATTAGGTAAATATATGTTTAGACTACTAGAAAATAAGATAACTGACAAACATTTTTCTAAGCAGTCTACGGATTTTTATCCTGTCAAGCATTTAACGCAGTATCAATAATTGCTAGTAAGACCATTAAGCAGTGGATATAGTTTGAGATATTTTCAATCAATAGTATTTAAGTTATCAACTCATTATAAGCCAACAACCTTACGTTGCACTAAAAATGTCGTTTTTTTCATCAGAAATTGATTTATTTCACCTCACTTTAAAAACATTTGTTTCTATCAAGGTAAGCAAACTGTAACCAACAGTAAAATGAAGGAAAATATTACTGTTATAATGTTTTTAGAATTTCTTGCATGATTAGATATATCTGCTTTAAAAAATAGATTAATAAAATTTAAAAGCCTCTGGCCTTGATGAGATCCCAGCAATTGTTCACAAAAAATGCGCACCAGAACTTGCTCCTGTCTTGACTCGTCTGTTTCAGTTATCTTACAATAGAGGCATATTCCCTAGTAACTGGAAACCTGCTCGAGTACAACCCGTCCCCAAGAAAGGATCCAAAGTGCTTCCTAGTAACTACAGGCCCATTTCTCTTCTTTCAGGCATCTCTAAAGTGATGGAAAAGTATATAAACACCGAATTACTAAAATTTCTTGAACAACACAGTCTAATCCACTACAGGCAGTATGGATTCCGTCAGCGCAGATCAACTGCCGACCTCCTTTCCTTTGTCACCCATTCTTGAAACAAGTCTATGGAACTACACGATGAATCCCAGATTGTCGCTCTAGACATATCCAAAGCCTTCGACCAGGTCTGGCACGCAGCGCTGCTTAATAAAATACCGGCCTATGGCCTACCACCAAAACTCTGTACCGGGACAGCAAACTTCCTCTCCAACCGGAGCATTCCTGTTGTTGTGGATGGCCATTCCTCTAAACTATATCCAATTAATGCAAGAGTTCCTCAAGGTTCAGCTTTAGCCTTTACTTTGTTTCTTCTCCACATCAATGACCTCCTCTCTAGCACATCCAACACAGTTCACAGTTACACGGACGACAGCACCCTCCACTCAAATATACAATATTCGAAGCCTGTCTCTTTGGCTCAACTAGATGAGGATTGCAGACACATGGAGGGTTCTGTCTCCGTGGATCTCTAAACATACTAGATTGGGGAAGTAGAAATCTTGTACAATTGAACCCCACCAAATCTCAGTCTTGCTTTCTTTCCCATAAAAGATACACCAGCCCTAGAACCATCACAATAAACAACCAACTTATTCAAAGTAATGAGTCCTTTTCACTTGTTGGCATTTCTGTGGATCCAAATCTCAATTGGCACCAACATGTCACATCAATTGCAGAAGCAGCTGCTAAGAAATTAGGTTTCCTCTTCCGGGCTCGCAAATACTTTTACTCTATAACTTATATACTTCACAAATGAGGCCAAACCTCGAATACTGCTCTCATATCTGGGGTGCTGCTGCCGCTTCTACACTCGCTATCCTGGACTCCATTCAGAAGAGAGCTATACGTCTCATTGGTGACCCTACCCTCACCCAAAGGCTGCCATCCCTTGCCCACCGACGTGCTGTTGGTGACCTCTCTCTTTTTTATAGATATCTGCACGGGCACTGCTCAGAGGAGCTTTCTTCCATAGTTCCTCCACCTGCTGCCCACAACAGATCTACCAGGGGAACAGAGCGAATGCACCCTTTTACTGTCCAGGTCGAGAGACATAGAACATCTGGTTATGCCCACTCTTTTGTCCCGAGGACTTCCAAATTGTGGAATTCCTTGCCGGCGCATGTTTTTTCTTCTCCTCCGAACCTCCAAACCTTCAAGTCCAGAATTAACAAGTTGCCTTTTTCCTCCTTGTGGACACCCACGGTGCGATAGTATTTACGCTGTAAGCCCTCGTGGTGTGTTGTTGAATTAAAAAATTAAAAAATACTGTAGCATTTCAAATTTGACTAAATTTCAGTAAATTTTTCTTGCAGTTTTATTAGGTAGATAACACATATGTTTATTTCCCAAACGTAAAATAAAAAATTCTATTTAATCTTAGTTACATGATCTGTGACCACTGTACCTATTTTTTGATTAAACTACGCACATATAATGTTTGTAATAAGAAAATTGCTGACTTATGTAATTATCCATAATCACGTTATTTAATAACAGTGTTTATTTTATGTTTTCTTTCACCTCTTATAAAAATCAATTATATACGAGACCTTATTTACATCATATGTCATAAAACTAAACGTGCGTAACATTTCATAATTTATGCAGGTGTCGTGTATTATAAAACACAAACTAAAGTTTGTAACAAATTGTTACAAGCTTGCAAGATGCCCGGAAATTATTAATATTATGCAGGCTGCAAGAATATTTTCTGGAATCCTGTGTGCTTAGTTCCCTCTAATTATGCAAAACTTTTCATATGTGTACAGAGACATCAGGGCCCGATTAAATTCTAACAGCGGTTCTTGAACTGTGTGCGTGCTCCCGAAGTGACTCCAACTTTAAGTCACTATTTTTCAGTGTACTATAAGATTGAGGAGGTATCTTCTTTTAAATATAGACGTAGACTACTTATCTGACTTCACAATCGTTCGTTTTTTTTCCTCCGTAACCGTAAAGCAGCGAAACCGGTTACAGAGAAAAAGTCTGGACGCCACAAGTGCGTTATGGTAGCGAATTTTCGTAAAAATGTTTTTAACGTCAAATATGTATTGTTTTTAAACGCACATTTGGTTGGCAGTATAACCTATATGGTAGTAACTATGTGCCACATTTCATTAAAATAGCATTGTTGTTTTAAAAAGTACAAACATTTTCGAAAATAAACTTTAAAAGTTCCATAAAAAAACTGGTCCGATTTTGCTGGCAATCGAACCTCTTCAAGCTATATGTCCAACTACCAAGATATAATTATTGACAAACAGCTTTATGAGCCGAGTAAAAATTTATTTTATGAAATTTTGCAAACATTTCTTTTACAAAAATTCACCAGTTTTTGGCCGAAATTGCCTTCAATAATGTTACACTATATTATATTTTTCCCAAGATTCGACAACTTTTATTTACAATAATTTATTAAACATTTATTATTAATCTCCACCATTTCACAAAAATGTTACAAAAATTATTTCTACGGAAACACTAAAAACATATCTGCGAAAACTTTTTAAATTCAGCCACTATTTGAGAGTGCCTGTATATGAGTAATACAAACAAAAAGCTCATTCCCATGCAGCTCAGCTCCCTATTGGTACAAATTCCTTTTAACAATTTGTGATACGTGTTTGGGTCAAAAATGTGAAAAGTTCCAAAACAATCGAAATAACTCCAAAACGATGAACGATATCAATTTTTTTCCTTACAAACATGCATTATAATTCGATGGAAAATGCAAACATGCAATAGCATAAGGGGTGTTCTATTAATAAACGAAAGTCTGTATCACCAATGACTTATGGGTCACCCTGTGATTATCAAAATAATTTTATAAGATGCTGCTCAAAACACCCTGTAATTAACGTATAAAATGTTTGCTCGTATCTTGTATATAAACAAAAATATTGAGTTTTACCGTAGAAATGCGTCAACCTGTATATGTTTAAACAGACAAAAACTGAAACTTACCCCATATATGGGTTTTAGGAGTTCTAGTTCACGCTCATTTGCAGAAATATTTTGAGTCTAGGAAAATTTGCTAAAATATAGACTTTTAAACCATAAACTCTATAGTTTAAACTACTGCCAAAGCATCAGAAAGAGCGTCTATTTAAAATGGATTTTCCGATAATATTTTAGTAAAACGAAGGACAATTATGGTTAAAGCTGAAACTTAAGGCTTTGTAAAACACACCTAATGCGATATTATTTCTGCACAATCCATATTTATTTCCCATTATGTGTGTGAAAATTGCAAATTTTGACGTTTCAAATCGCGACTTTGGCGTTTTAAGAAGAAAAATTATAAAACTTTCAAAACAATTTTTCTGCTACTTCTTGACCTTTTTACATCAAGAAAACTTAACCGCTGTATGTAATATTCAATTGGTTTTGTCAACCACAAAAAATATTTTGTTCTTGTGCTTTCTTTTGATCATCAGTAGCACCAAAATTATTTTTCTTCATTAAATGCCTATACTATACTATATTTTGTTTTATCGTACAGATCTGAATTTCGGCACGTAGGGTAAGTTTGATAGTGGAAACGCATGTGCCAAATTTGGTCTTAGCTTTGTTATTTTCGGAGATACAAAAATTTTCCGAAAGAAAATCCAACATAATCCCGGAAAAACTAGTTTAATTTTCCTGGCTAACGAACTTATCCAAGTCACTTACAAAAGGGAAGGCAGCTACTGAATTTCATCAAAATCGGGCGATTATTTTTTTGAGTTATCGGTGTGAAATATATATATATATATATATATATATATATATATATATATATATATATATATATATATATATATATATATATATATATATATATATATATAAAGATAGAGCTCCTCATTAGTGAATTTTTCGTTTTACGAAAAATTTGCTGAAAATAAACGATTGTGAAGCCAAAGAAGTAGCCTCTAGGTCTATACTTAGTTTTGAAAGGTTGCACCAAGTAAGGGGCAACAGCAATTAATGTACTTTCATCTCCATAAAAAGAAACATGAGATTATTACCTGCTCAAAATAGGAGCCAACTCTAAAGTGATGGAAAAGTATATAAACACCGAATTACTAAAATTTCTAGAAAAACAAAGTCTAATCCACGACAGGCAGTATGGATTCCGTCAGCGCAGGTCAACTGCCGACCTCGTTTCCTTTGTCACCCATTCTTGGAACAAGTCTATGGAACTACACGGTGAATCCCAGATTGTCGCTCTAGACATATCCAAAGCATTTGACCAGGTTTGGCACTCAGCGCTGCTTAATCAACTTCCGGCCTATGGCCTACCACCAAAACTCTGTACCTGGACAGCAAATTTCCTCTCCAACCGGAGCATTTCTGTTGTCCTGGATGGCCATTCCTCTAAACTGTATCCAATTAATGCATGAGTCCCTCAAGGTTCAGCTTTAGCCCCTACTTTGTTTCTTCTCCACTCAATGATCTCCTCTCTAGCACATCCAACCCAGTTCACAGTTACGCGGATGACAGCACCCTCCACTCAAATGTACAATATTCTAAGCCTGTCTCTTTAGCCCAATTAGATTAGGGTCGCAGACTAATGGACGGTTCTGTTTCCGTGGATCTCCAAAAAATATTAGACTGGGGAAGTAGAAATCTTGTACAATTCAACCCCACCAAATCTCAGTCTTGCTTTCTATCTCATAAGAGATACACCAGCCCTAGACCCATCACAATGAACAACCAAGTTATTCAAAGTAATGAGTCCTTTTCACTTGTTGGCGTTTCTGTGGATCGAAATCTCAATTGGCACCAACATATCACATCAATTGCAGAAGCGACGGCTAAGAAATTAGGTTTTCTCTTTCGGGTTCGCAAATACTTTTTACCAGCTAATCTCTATACCTTATATACTTCACAAATAAGGCCAAACCTCGAATACTGCTCGCACGTCTCGGGTGCCGCTGCCGCTTCTACACTCGCTATCCTGGACTCCATTCAGAAGATAGCTGTACGTCTTATCGGTGACCCTACGCTCACCCAAAGGCTGCCATCCCTTGCCCACCGACGTGCCGTTGGTAACCACTCTCTCTTATAGATATCTGCACGGGCACTGCTCAGAGGAGCTTTCTTCCATAGTTCCTCCACCTGCGGCCCCCAACAGACCTACCAGAGGAACAGAGCGAATGCACCCTTTTACTGTCCAGGTCACCGGACATAGAACATCTTGTTATGCCCGCTCTTTTGTCCCGAGGACTTCCAAGTTGTAGAATTCCTTGCCGGCACATGTTTTTCCTTCTCCTCCGAACCTTCAACTCCAGAATTAACAAGTTGCCTCTTTCCTCCTTGTCGACACCCACGGTACGATAGTATTAAGGCTGTGCGCCCTCGTTATTGAAATAAATAATAACAATAATAATAATAATAATAATAATATTATTAATAATATATATATATATATATATATATATATATATATATATATATATATATATATATATATATATATATATATATATATATATATTATATATGAACATATAATTAGATTTATTCATCGTCTGATTACTCTAACTTGGTTAGTGAAATGATCGTTAGGTTTTTAAATGTGTTGTGTGTGTGCTCGTCACAGGTTCCAATCTTCACTTAGTAATTTACTTCTTATAAACTGAGTTAGCTGAACTGTAATAACTGTGTGAATTTTACGTCATAAAATATACGTAGGTGGAATCCAATTCATCCTTTCTATAACGAGTATGCAATTATCTTTCTGTCATTTCTGCTTTAATACCAATCGCTCGCTAATGCCGTGCTTTCTTTTTTCCCATCTGTAATTAAATGAAAATCTCATCTGAAAATTGTAAAGAATAGTAGATAAACTTTTGTAACTTTTACTTCAGTTCGATCTCATGACACTATCGTCGGATTTCTTTCTATCTAAGTGGCATATCATTAACAGTTTCCAGTTTCGTGAATATTTCCGAGACTAATAAATTCAGATTTGCCGAATGATAACGATGAAAAGCTACTAACAAAACATAGCCGCATGAATTTCTAAAGATTGTTCTGGTTGTGGTTTTGTTGTTCACAGAGTTCTCGTTTGTTTATATTTTTTCCATAGACTAACCATTGTTCAGGTTATTGAACTCTACTTATGTAAGATTTTTGTAATAATTCCTGATTATTTATAACGATAATTCGTTTTCTTAATTCTCTTGGCAGTTAAAATGATCGTATCCTTCAAAATTCGTTATTAGAATCAGTGGCGGCGTAGCATAGGTTGGCACCCGGGGCGGTTTTCCATTAAGCACCCCCAAAATAAAACCACAAATCAAATACTAAACGTGCTTACGTGACTTCGTTTTGCTAAAATATTCGATCACATTGTCAAAATTTACTTTCCTGTCCTTTTCAATGTACAATATGGAAAGATTGGTAAGTCGCGCTTGACTCATTGTGGATCTTAAGTAAGATTTTATCAATTTTAACTTTGAGAAACTTCTTTCACAAGAAGCCACCGAAACGCAAATAGTTCAGAAAATCTTAGACACAACGCTAGACTCGGAACAGATTTAGAATAGTCCCATTGTACAATTAATTTCAGAAGCTCCAAGGTAGTCCATCGGAGCGCTTCTTGGAGAGAAATGCTGGAGGCTTCTAAGTTGCGCCTCAGTCGTAAAATCTCCAAAATAATGTCCTCTGCAGAAAATTCATCGTAGATTTTTGTCAGATTTGGAACTATACCACGAAGTTGTTCTTCTGTTGACGTAAGCAGAGCTTTAGGCTGTACAACACCAAATGTTATGAGAATGTCATCCGTTGCCTTGTAACGATGGTCTAGTTTCTTCGTAAAATCTATCAAGACATTCTATCATAGCTCTCTGAAGCTCTTCTGGCAATGTTAGTCCTGCGACTTGGGCCATTTCTTCTGGCATAAGTTTTCGAAATCTCCTCCTTCCTCTTCTTTTAATTGATATATCCTAGTCCTTAAAGTTCGACTGCAGTCTTCCCAGATATATTGGGAAGAAACCTAGAATTATTTCCTTTAATTCAACGCGATCGTCTTCAATATAAACATATATGATTACCTAACTCATCTGATCAACATGTGATATGTCTGGAGTGCTATTAAAAAAAATTCCGAAATATTCTGCTTTTCTTATGTCGCCCACAATGTTATTTTTCACCTATTTCCCCGAAAGGCTGATAAACTCATTTTAAATGTCTTTGGACAAATAAGAATCTACCCGTTTCCTTTTTGTACAGGCGATAGCATGTTCAATTCTTAGCATGTACTCTTTTAGCACTGGGTCATATTTCGACAAAGATTAACTAATTCTAAAAAATTGCCTCTATTGTCTGATGAGACCCCCTCTCTATGCCCTCTAAGAGGAAAATTTTGTAGTGCCAGGAAAATAATAAGATCTAGAAGGCGACTCAAACTGTCACGCCACTTATTTTTTTCTTGGTCTAAAACTATTTTATGTTTATGGTCGATAGTTTCTTGCAGCCTCAATCCATTTTCCAAGATTTTGCATTTATCAAAACAGGATAGATGGGTCTCAGAATTCTCGTGCTCAGAAACTTTAGGATTTAGTTTCCACCATGAATTAAAACCGTTGGCAAAACTCTGATGTTTTGTTTTATGGTGCGTAAACAGTTTGCAGCAAAAACAGTATAAACTGTTTTTTGTTGGAGAGTATTTTTTCTCTATTTGGTAACACTTTTTAAAACCACTCTGAATTGAAATGTCGGGTCTTACCTTTTAATTTATCTTCAGACAGTATCTAAAAATAGGACATCTCTATTTTGATAGGGTTCACTTCCCGTTTTAACAATTTCAATTCTCAAATCATCAGGCATTGGTGTTGGCCAAGTAGCAACATCGAAAAGAAGTGTGTCATGTAACTCTTCTTCATCGTTTTCAATTTGGTGGAGGGAGGGGCCGAAATCACTTGCCCCCTTCCGCTCGCGCCTCCTCGTCGGGCAGATGGACCAGTGGCTGGCTACTAAGCTACGCCACTGAGTTGTCACCACGTTGTCACCCCTTGGTGCTTGGCACCCGGGGCGGACCGCCCCCACCTTTACGCCGCCACTGGTTAGAATATAGATTCATTGGATGAAATAGAGAATTCTGGACGCAGCATGTGCTTGATGGTAGTTCATGTTGATTAGAATAATATATTATTCATTTAGCCTCACATTAAAATTTATAAAAAATTACTTTATTTTATTAGGAACAGTGAAAATAAGGTAAAGAAGGGCAAACAAAAACATACATTGTGGAAATTCGTCTTTACGTTTTGGAATGTGGTCGTTGCCGAGATATTGATATTATTAGTGAATTTTCGTAGAAAAAATTGACTAATGGGCAGATCCCGACTTTTGAATTTTGAAAAAAAATTGCAAATGAGCGCGAACTAGGACCCCTAGAACCCATATCCGGGGTCAATTATATATATATATATATATATATATATATATATATATATATATATATATATATATATATATATATATATATATATATATATATATATATATATATATGTGTGTGTGTGTGTGTGTGTGTGTGTGTGTATCACACCGATAACTCAAAAAATAATGGGCCGATTTTGATAAAATTTGGCATGTACCTTCCTTTTGTAAATGGATTGGATAAGTTCGTTAGTCAGGAAAATCTGGCGAGGTTTTCCGGGAAATTTTTGAGTTTCCATTCGAAAAAAAAAATTCTAAAAAAATTAAAAAGCTATGATAACCAAATTTGGTAGGTAGGTTTACGATATAAAAAGTAAGCTATACACCGAATATTAGATTTCTATGTTACAAGGAAAAAAGTTATAATAAAATACTTTGTGCGAGATCATTTCTATGAAAATTCACTACCATAACGCACTTGCTGCGTCCAGGCTTTTGTTTTGTCGCTGGTCGCATACGGTAAATTTAAACCGACATTGTTTTTTTTTCTACAATGGATGTTGTTCCTCCTTCCTTCGGTTTTTTACTACGTTTTAATGAATTTTAATTAAGAAAATTTACCAACAGAGAGGTGAGAAAGAACAGATGGTGAGACTTTCGAATTTTTTTTTGAAATGAGCGCGAATTAGTGCCTCCGAACTCATATCCAAGGTGCGTTTGGATTTATATATTCATATATATATATATATATATATATATATATATATATATATATATATATATATATATATATATATATATATACACTTTTGTTTGTTGGCGGTACTTTCTGTAATTTTTTAATTGTTTACGAGGACTGCAGTTTCGAAATGTCCTGGTTCATCATAAGCACGATACTAGCGTGCTGATAATGAACCAGGGCGGTTCGAAACTGCAGTTCACGTAAACAATTAAAAAAGTTCTGGACGCAGCAAGTGCGTTATGCAAGTGAATTTTGATTTAAATGTTTTTAAACCAAATGCAAGCAGGCATCAATCTGATTACTGGAATAGCCTATGTAGTAGAAACAATGTACCATATATAATCAAAATTACTTTTTGTTTGAAAATGTACAAACATTTTCCGAAAATAAACTCAAAATGTTGGTTTCCTAGCCAACAAACCTTAGGTTAATAGCAAATTGAGTTATTGAAATTTGAAGGATTAAATGAAAATTTGCTATCAAATTGCACTTACTGCGTCTCGATTTTTTTCTTACAAACATGCATCATATTTCGATAAAAAAAAAGCAAACATGCATTAACGAATTTGTTCTAGGAAAATTAGCTGAAAATTATAGACCGTTAAACCAAAAACTTAATTAAGCCTACAGCCAAAGCATCAGAGAAACGGTGTATTTAAAATGAATTTTCTGTAAACATTATAGTAAAATAAAGACCAATGACGATTGAAGCTGAAACTTAAGGGTTCGCGGAACACTCTTTCTGCAACATTTTCTTTTCCTAATCCGTATTTGTTTCACGTTCTTTGCCTAGACATTGCCAATTTTGGCGTTTCAAATCGCGACTTTGACGTTTTGAGGAAAACTCAAATTTTTTATATTATTTTATTAGAAGTTAACTTGGTTAGTGAAACGATCGTCAGGTTTTTTAAAACGTGTTGTGGTGATTTAGATTCTCCAAATGTACTTATTCGTGCTCATCACATGTTCCAATCTCCACTTAGTCAATTATTATGTATTTTTGTTGCCGTAATGTCGGCCTATTTACGATTGAAGGGAGCAGTTTCACCTCACTATCCTGGAAATTTCGTCGACCCTTACTTTATGTAAGGATGGTAGGGATTTTTAACATGCTCAAAATCACATAGTACACGGTTTAGATGGATTTACGCCCCGTTCTAATGGCGGAACGTGCAGACATGCAACTTGCTTAAACATAATACTCCAACCTCGGTTGATCTGAATTTCAGTATGTATTGAAGAAGTGAAATCGTGTGTGTTGCGTGTGTGTTAGCTTAGGGACGGCCTCGGAAGCAACGTCCATTAGCCACAAACTGTTGTACGAGACAGACAGAAATCAAAGAAGAAGGTCCACAATAATGAGTAATAAATCGGAGTTGTGCGTATAATATATGACATCACTGTTGTTCTATTACCCCAAATGACAAAATTGTGCTATACTAAATATACTAAAATTCTTTCAAATGAGCGCGAATTAGGACCCCTAGAACCCATATCCGGGGTCAGTTTGAATTTATATATATATATATATATATATATATATATATATATATATATATATATATATATATATATATATATATATATATATATATATATATATATATATATATATATCCAAGCCATTAATAAAAGAAAGGCCCTTGCCGAGTTTCATCGAAATCGGTTAATTATTTTTTGAGTTATCAGACGGATATATATATATATATATATCCGTCTGATAACTCAAAAAATAATTAACCGATTTCGATGAAACTCGGCAAGGGCCTTTCTTTTATTAATGGCTTGGATAAGTTCGTTGGCCAGGAAAATCGGACGGGTTTTCCGGGAAAATTTTGAGTTTTCTTTCAAAAAAAAATTTTTTTCCGAAAATTTCGATAAAATTTGGTGTACATATTGCTTTGGGAAATACCTAACTATGTGCCAAAATTCAGCTTTCTAGGGTTACAGAAAATTGTGCTATTCAAACTTGAAACATTTATGTTTAAATCATAGTTCAAGTATGTGGTTGCTGTTGGTTAGTCAATGCTTCTCTTATTGTCATTGACTCATGAAATTCATTTTTAAGTTTCAGAGAAATGTCAATAATACTGAATTCACTGATTGTTAATCATTGGAAGCATTTACGATTATATATAACCCAATTGTAATTTATTATCATTTATCACCTCTGTAGTATAATTATTTTTTTCCTTACAACTCGCAGCGTTTTTAGTCAATTGTTGTTATTAATAGTCAATAGTTTATTTCCGAATACACACGGCTTCCATTGACTTCTGCTTCTGCCGCCAATCTTTTTAGAGGTAGAGTTGTAACCACTCATACAGCCAGTGTTTTTTAACCACGTGCCTGGGGGACTGACCGAATTCATTCCCAGTTGCTGTTGATTTACTCATATTCTCTTAATATGTTTGAAGATGTGGTGTCTACTTCATTCCAAGTCACTATTAACCGACTATTTATGAAATCAAATAAGTAAACTAAATCGATTGTCATAAAATATGTAGTGTATTAAGACTAAGGGAAAAAGAAATAAAACATATATAACTGTGCACATTTTGATTATATTTTAGGGTGCTTGAGAGAGCATTGTCACAGCATAATATCTTATTAAAGTTCATTTGTAAATAGGTTTAATTTTTATATGTTTATATATATATATATATATATATATATATATATATATATATATATATATATATATATATATATATATATATGATAACTCAAAAAATAATTAACTGATTTCGATGAAACTTGGCAAGTGCCTTTCTTTTATTAATGGCTTGGATGAGTTCGTTATCCAGAAAAATCAGACGGGGTTCTCCGGAAAAATTTTGAGTTTTCTTTAGAAAAAAAATATTTTCTTTGAAAGTAACAAAGCTGTTTTAATGAAATTTACTATATATGTTGCCTCAACCTTAATACGTACCAAAATTCAACTTTCTAAGTTTAGAGAAAATTGAGTAATTCAAATTTTAAATTTTCTTTCGAAAAATTTTTTTTTCTCCGAAAATTACAAACTTATTTTAATGAAATTTTGTGGATATCTTGTTTATTTTATTTATTACTTCTGGTAATTTATATATAATATATATTTATTGATTGATTTTTTATATATATATTACAATATTTTCTCTATTTTAGTTATATATTGTTGGTTGTTTATTGTTTTTGTTTTGATTTTTTTTGTTTATATATATATATATATATATATATATATATATATATATATATATATATATATATATATATATTCTAATTAGCCAGTTTTTTTAAAATTAATCCAACGTAAGGTTTGTTGGCTAGGAAACCAACATTTAATTTTTGTACATTTTCAAACAATAAGTAATTTTGATAAAATATAGCACATTGTTTCTACTACATCGCCTATACCGGTAATCAGATTGATGCCTACTCCCATTTGCTTTTAAAAACATTTTTATGAAAATTCACTTCCATAACACACTTGCTGCATCCAGAGTTTTTAGTCTATTGTCCAGTTTCACAAAGCTCGATTAAATATTTAACGGATGGTTATTTAATCAAGGCTTCAGACGACCAATCACAGAGTATGAATCGAGTTTTTGCCATGACAATCAAATATTTTGAAGCTGTGATTGGTCATATTAAGTCTTGATTAACTAACCGGCCGTTAAATATTTGATCGAGCTTTTTGAAACTGTACATAGACTTTATATTTACAACTCATTGACAGCTACATTTTTTATAGCAAAAATTTGTGCAAGTAGTAAGTAATAAGCTCTACCAACTTTTGGATTTGTTGGTAAATTTATATAATTTCTAGTTTATTTCGAATGTCTCTTGAATAATTTATTTTTATTTGAATTCAAGTCAACACAGATGCTTTCACGTATTTTATTTTATACGCAACTAACGAGTGGAATGCGGTTCGAAATTTAGGTGAACCTGAGTTGAACTGCGTATTAGTCACACTAATCAGAAGAAAATATTTCATCACTTTATTTTACTGGATGTGAAGCTCTTAAATTTATCTTATTGTGCCTTTTTGAAGTTAATGGACAACCACGCAGCGATGATCACTAAATTTGTCATCAGATTTTTAAAAATCGAACAGTTTTTAAGTGATCTTGTACAATTCAACCCCACCAAAACTAAGTCTTGCTTTCTTTCTCACAAGAGATACACCAGCCCTAGACCCATCACAATGAACAACCAAGTTATTCAAAGTAATGAGTCATTTTCTCTTGTTGGCATTTCTGTGGATCGAAATCTTAATTGGCACCAACATGTCACATCAATTGCAGAAACGGCTGCTAAGAAATTGGGTTTTCTCTTCCGGGCTCGTAAATACTTTTCACCAGCTAATCTCTATACCTTATATACTTCACAAATAAGGCCAAACCTCGAATACTGCTCCCACATCTGGGGTGCAGCTGCCGCTTCTACACTCGCTATCCTGGACTCAATTCAAAAGAGAGCTATACGTCTCATCGGTGACCCTACCCTCACCCAAAGGCTGCCATCCCTTGCCCACCGACGTGCCGTTGGTGACCTCTCTCTCTTTTATAGATATCTGCACGGGCACTGCTCATAAGAGCTTTCCTCCATAGTTCCCCCACCTGCTGCCCCCAACAGATCTACCAGGGGAACAGAGAGAATGCACCCTTTTACTGTCCAGGTCACCAGACATAGAACATCTTGTTATGCCCGCTCTTTTGTCCCGAGGACTTCCAAGTTGTGGAATTCCTTGCCGGCACATGTTTTTCCTTCTCCTCCGAACCTCCAAACCTTCAAGTCCAGAATTAACAAGCTGCCTCTTTCCTCCTTGTCAACACCCACGGTACGATAGAATTTAGGCTGTAAGCCCTCGTGGTGTGTTGTTGAAAAAAAAGATATACTTTTCTTGGTTCTTTTACTAATGGTATACTGTTACAATTATTATTATTATTGCTAATAGACTTGTAACATGTAACAGAAATTATAATTATTATTTTTATTATCTTGTTTGTGGAAAGACCATGTAACAATTATATTCTAGAAAAACGGACTATATTTTTAGATAAATTACATGAAACCTGATTTTTTTGTTATGCGATTTCAGGTTTCTACTTTAATTGGTTTTTAGATACCATTATTTATTAATTTAAAAGTAGGGTAGTAGTATCAGCAAACGAGTTCATATTTAGTTTATCAAGATAATTTTATCGTGAGAAAAATTACGTTATTTTTGTTATGTGTTGTTGCAAACGTAACTAAATTGGCTATTTTTTATATTTTGCGCATACATATACAATTGCTTATAACATATTCCACGAACTCAAGGACGAATTTTTGTTATTAGAGCTGACAAGGTGTCAAAATAAAATAGTATTTAATAATAATTGGCATCCTCGGTGGTCCAGTGGTAATAACATGTGCCTCTGAACCCAAGGGTCCTGGGTTCGACTTATACTAGGGAATGATTTCACTTCTTCAGTACATAGTGAAATTCACATCAACCGAGGTTGGAGTATTGTGTTTAAGCAAGTTGCATATCTGCACGATCCGCCATTAGAACGGCGCGTAAATCCATCGAAACCGTGTACTATGTGATTTTGAGCATGTTATAGATCCCTACCACCCTTACATAAAGCAAGGGTCGAACAAATTTCCAGGATAGTGAGGTGAAACTGCTTCCTTCAATCGTAAATAGACCGACATTACGGCAACAAAAATACGTAATAATTGACTAAGTGGAGATTGGAACCTGTAATGAGCACTAATAAGTACAGTTGGAGAACCCAAATCACCACAACACGTTTTAAAAAACCTGACGATCGTTTCACTAACCAAGTAAGCTTCTAATAGCGTCGACGCTTCTTACCGAGGTTGTCAGAATCTTAAAAAATCATGTAGTAAAACCTTGTATGTATAAACATCGCAAACTTTCACAACTTTTGATAATAAATAAAAAACTTTTATCAGTTAGTTAAAATTTCACCCGTAACTCTAGTTAACCTGCCAATTTTTAATTACCTATTTGTCATGATTTTTAATTCATCACTAGAATTCTAATTTACTCTACTTGACAACGTCATTAGAGCGAGTTCGCGCGAGATTACAAGGCGGCTCCTGAACCCCGCTGTCATTTGTCATTGTGTGGCAATGTCATTTGTCAATACAGGGTGTCCCACGTAGCACTTCCATTAACCGATAATTAAGGAAAATCGCTTTAAACGTATATATATAGGGTATCCTGATTATACTTTAAAAAAATTGGAGTGTGAGTTGCCCTTGAAAAGATAGTGCGGGTAGTTTGTATAAAATTTTTCATTTTAAGGTCGTGATACTGCGATGCAGGGTTTTAAATGTGTTACGTTATATATATATATATATATATATATATATATATATATATATATATATATATATATATATATATATATAATGTGTTACGTTATATATATATATATATATATATATATATATATATATATATATATATATATATATATATATTAACATACAAAGCCTGAAACTGTCCTCGGTTATGGGTTCTAGAAGCTCTAATCTCTAATTCGCCCCCACTTAAATTTTTGGTAAATTTGCAGATAAGCTCTCGAACGCTTTTCAAAAAACTGTTTTCAGAAACCTGACTACCCCCCCCCCTCATTGCACAAACCACAAGTAAAATTTCTTTTTCACACCCCCAAGAAAGTTACGGGACCAGGAGTGAGTGCTGGGCGGGGTAAGTAGTAAAAAGGAAATATGAGCAAAAAATGTCAAGAAAACGGACTTGAAAGCTGTCTTTTTCACATCTTGGAGCCATATCCCTCTTAAACCTTGCCTACCCCGCACAGCACCCCTATTCCCCCACGTGCCGTAACTTCCTTGGCGGGTATGAACAAGGCATTTTTCTTGTGGTTTATGCAACGAGGGCGGTTGTATGCACGCGATAGGGGAAGGAAAATCCCCATGCACCCCTCAACCTCCCGCCCCCATGTAACAAGCTGAACGGGGGGGGGGGTCCTGCTTCGTCGTAGGCATTTTCCTTCCCCTCTCGTGTGCATACAACCACCCTCGTTGCATAAGCCACATGAAAATTTTCTTATTCATACCCTGCAAGGAAGTTACAGGACCTTAGGCGAATATGGGTCCTATGCGGGGTGGGCAAGGTTTAATGGGGATATGGCTTCAAATAGACAGCTTGCAAGCAGTTATCTTCGCATTTTCTGCTTATATTTCTTTTTTACTACCTACCCAGCCCAGCACCCCTATTCACTCCTAGTCCCGTAACTTCCTTGGGGGGTGTGAACAAGAAATTTTTCTTGTGGTTCGTGCATGTAAGGGGGGTCCTAGTAATGTTTCTGAAAACAATGTTTTGAAAAGCGTTCGGGAGCTAATCCTCAAATTTACCGAATTTGTTTTGAAACATTTGAAAGTTGCCACATTTGTATTATTTTCTTTATGAAAATTCGCTAATGGTGTTAATTTTGAAATAAACTTACTAAAACGTCGAAGATATAGAAAACATAATGTTTGCAGTATTTTTATTTAGATACGTATAAAAATTTTTAAAATAAAAAGTTTACCTCTTTTACTTCTTTTTTCACAATTTCTCTTTCCTTGGCCGGAGAAGACTGCTGTTGTGGTTGCTGATGATGTTTCACATCTTGCACAACACATTGGCTTTGTTTACATTTGTTATTCTGCGTTTGTTTATTATTTACATTACTCGAACTTTGAGTCTGTTTAGAACTAGAACTAGCACAATGAGTAACTTGATTATTGTGACTATTATTATTATTATGGTTATTATTATGATTATTATGATTATTATTATGATCCCTGTTACTGTCTTTTTCTTTTAAATTCTCAAACCTTGCTAGAATCTCTTTCACTGAAACTTTGGGTTCGTTTTCTTCGGGGATAGTTTCCATACGCGAAGATTCATTTCTTTTTTCTCCGCACTTCTTGTCGGGACTTGCACATTCGTTAACAACATATTCGATGGAACTTTCAGAGTTGCTGCTTTCAGATTTCGTCCACGATCTCAAACTACCACAAGTATTCTGAGAATACACTTCACATTTAACAACGAAAGAGTTCTTCGATTTAGTATCCGCACTAGAATCCGAATCTAAAGACTCATCACTAAGACTTTCAGACGGGTTAGATGAGTTTGCTAGACTGTCCAGCGAGTTAGCCCGAAAATTATCGCATAAAGTTTTTTCCGATATATTTTTCGGCGATTTACCGTAGATTTTTTGATGCGCCCAAACTGTTTTACTCATATTAGTTTACTATTCACACACTGTCTTTCAATATGTTAAAAACCACATCACTAATAAACAAGGAAAGAGAAATCAATCAATGTCACCGCAATCTGGATTCGGATCCGGTGTAAGATCACACCGCAACTCGCGTGGCGGCTCTGAACCAAGTGTGCTGTTGAAATAGTTGACTATCGGCAGCGAGCAAGGCTACCAAGATGAGCTCTAGTAGTTATGTTGACCCACACTTAACTGACCAATATGTGGGACAGCGCGCACACTATACTTTACTATTATTGCATTTTACAATTTTATAACAGGTGTTTACTCTGCATAACTTTTTAAGTTGAATTCAAGAAAAGTAGTCGCCGATTTATTTAGTTTTATTGTGTCGAGTCAATGTCATTGTCTGCGGCGAAAATATGAGAATAAGAAAGTATTACAAGTATGATGAAACTGGCTCTTATTTTAAAACGGTAGTATGTATTTCTTGATGTAGATAATCTGCTTGAATTACTGTTAAATTGCAGAAAACGGTTCTTACCCCAGAGATAACGATATGCAACTTATTAGAGACATTATGTATGTAAATGAGTAGAAATTTTTTGACCTGATATCAGCAGCGAAAAATATGAAAAATGATTGTACATAAATATTCAACTGTTTTAATGTTGCAGAAATTTTATAAGTTATAGTTTTGATTAAGGAAATTCACAAATAGAGAGGTAACGATGGTGAGACTTTCTAAAAAAAAACTAGAACCCCTAGAACATATATCCAAGGTCCGTTTTAATTTTTATATGTTGATATATATAGGGTGGCGTATTGAAAACGAAACAGACCGATTTGCGCCCAGAGAATTTTTTTTAAGAAACAAGTCAATTTTAATATTAAGGGGGACATGTTTTGACATAAAACTCAACTTTGTCACATCCACCCCTTAAGGCTGGTGATAACAGCCATTATATTTCAAATAGGGAACATGGGTCAAGTGTTACATCATTTGAAAACTCTTTCTTTTCTGAATTCAGCACACTGATTTTTTTGGAAGTTTTATCAACTCGTTTAAAAATTATTCACAGTTGAAGATGCAAAAACGCATTTCACTCATTGCAATAAGAAACGTGCTGATAGTCAATGTTTTGTTGGTTTGTAAACAAAAAATGACTATCAGAAAATTTCTTATTGGAATGAGAGAAATGCTGTTTATTATTTCAGTTTATCGGTCGGTTTGATACTTGATAGTACTACCGAAAATTAATTTCACAATGGTGTATTCTGTAGAAGAAAGAATTGAAATAATTACTCTTAAAAAAAACGATGACTGTGCCAACCGTACCGCAAATTTGTTTAATGATCGACATCCGAACAGACATGTTAACAGAAAATACATTCTGGAGTCAGTTGCGAGCTTTCGACAAAGTGGTTTAATAGCCAACAAAAAACGGGATCCTGAACGTAAATTTCCGGTTAGAAATGAGCCTACTGAGATTGAAGTTTTAAGACAAATTGCTGCAGACCCAACATTAAGCGCGAGAAAATTGGCCACTGTTTCAAACATTAAAAGAAGAACTATTCAACGAATATTGAAGCATCATAAATTTCACCCATATAAAATTCATCTTGTACAACAACTGAATGAAGATGATTTTGATCGGCGGCTGGAGTTTTGTGAAGTTATGACTGCACGAATAGCTGATAACGGGAACTTTCTGTTCAATATCTGTTTTTTAGACGAGTGTGCGTTTTTATTAAACTCTACAGTCAATCGTCATAATTGTCTTTATTGGGCAGATAATAATCCAAGAAATTTTCACGAAGTCCACACTCAAACTACACAGAAATTTTATGTCTGGACTGGTATTTTTGGAGACCGTTTAATCGGACCAATTTTGCTTGATGGAAATTTGAGTGGCGAAACGTATTTGGAGTTACTAGAAGATGTCGTTTACCCTATACTAATTGACATTGTTGAAAATGATGATCGCTATCAAGAAAATCAATTAGTGTTTCAACAAGATGGAGCTCCTCCGCATTTTTCACAACATATTAGGGAGTTTTGGAACAGAGAGTTTCCAGAGCAATGGATTGGACGTAGAGGTGCTCTTGAGCGGCCCCCTATATCACCGGATTTAACTCTTTTAGACTTATTTCTATGGGGCGATTTAAAGAGTAGAATTTTCGCAACAGAACCGGAGTCTCGGGAAGAATTACGACGACGCATTGTTGAAGAATTCCGTCTAATAACTCCACAAATGCTCCAGAATGTCAGAGGTCGTTTTGAACAAAATTTGTACTTTTGTGTGGAACCTGGTGGTCAACAATTTGAACACTTAACTGAATAAACATTTTTTAACGTTTGGTTTTGTTTTTTAGTTTTTTTAACGAAAAATTGACTAAATAGTGCATTTCTTATCACAATGAATGAAATAAGTTCTTGTAACTCCAACTGTGAATAATTTTTAAACGAGTTGATAAAACTTCCAAAAAAAATTTGTGTGCTGAATTCAGAAAAGAAAGAGCTTTCAAATGACCACCCTTAAGGGGTTGATGTGACAAAGCTGAGTTTTATGTCCAAATTTGTCCCCCTGAAAATTGACGTGTTTCAGCGTTTCTTAAAAAAAATACTCTGGACGCAAATCGGTCTGTTTCGTTTTCAATGCGCCACCCTGTATATATATATATATATACAGAGTGTCCCAAAAAAAATAAAAACCGGACTTTTCTTCCCCACGTTCTTTTTAATTTGGGATAAACCTCCGTAATGAAAAATTTTTTTGTGAAATTTACTAGCTCATAATTTCAAAAACTTCCCTTTTTTTAATTTCAACAACACACCACGAGGGCTTACAGCCTAAATACTATCGTACTGCGGGTGTTGACAAGGAGGAAAGAGGCAACTTGTTAATTCTGGACTTGAAGGTTTGGTGGTTCGGAGGAGAAGGAAAAACATGTGTCGGCAAGGAATTCCACAACTTGGAAGTCCTCGGGACAAAAGAGCGGGCATAACAAGATGTTCTATGTCTGGTGACCTGGACAGTAAAAGGGTGCATTTGCTCTGTTCCCCTGGTAGATCTGTTAGGGGCAGCTGGTGGAAGAACTATGGAAGAAAGCTCCTCGGAGCAGTGCCCGTGCAGATATCTATAAAAGAGAGAAAGGCAAGAGGCTTTCCTGGTATTAAGAGAAGAGAGCGTATTTCGTACCTTTTAAGTTTTGAAAATGATATCCGTCATTTTATGCGCGACGTTGGGGACCTTGGTGGTTGAACATTTGGAGGTGGGTTGAAAGTATAATTGCCAGCGAACAACGAGGCAACAAGTTCAGCCTTGCCCAGGGCAGTAGAAAAAATTTCATTCCCCTGAGAGAAGAGGTGGGAACGTGCTCTTGCAGAAATTATTCCCAATATATTTTGCAAGAGTCCAGAAGGGTTTGCCTCCGTTGGAGCTTAATAGGACTTTGTTTTTGATGTGGTTATTAAACGAGTTGTTTGCCTTAGAAAGAATGCGGACATAGCGGTTTCTTGCGTCGTTAAATGCTTGACGGTTTTCTTGACTGGGATTGTGTAGAAGCTTTTTGTGCGCTTTTGTGTCGCTGAAGAGGTTTTCTGTGTACGTGGAATAAATAATTCCATGCCAGCTTTGATAATTTTGGTGACGGTTTGTGAGATATCAGAGGGGCCAGGATGAGAGAAGCAAACAGACGCCCATGGAAATGAGGAAAAGTAATTCCGCATTTCGTCCCAGTTTGCGGAGTCGTAGTGCCAAACGATACGTGGGTGTGATGACTGTGTGACCTCGGGTTGCACTGCGCAGGAAGCAGTAACCATGCCTTGATCTGAGCGACCAAGGGGGGCGGTGACTGATATCTTATAGCATTCAGGTTTTGTAGTAAGAAGGAGATCCAAAGGATTTGAGCTGTGTGTTGGGATGCGAGGAAAATAAGTAGGCTGCTGAACCATATTGGCTAAAGAATTACGGACTGCAAAGGCCTCCGCTGATCTCAGTTGTATATCGGGTTTTGAAGATCCTAGCCATTCATTATTATAGACATTGAAGTCATCAATAATAGTGACCTCGGAGGAAGGATATTCAGAAATCAGATGGTCGGTTTTTTCAGAAAGGTAGTCAAAGAGCTGGACAAAGTTTTTGTCAGAAGGTGACCGGTAAATTCAACATATGAATTTAGTCGCAGCCCTGAGAGAGAGAGAGAGAGAGAGAAAGAGAGAGAGAGTTTTATCCATAGTATGTATTTTCTTCCAGATTCTAAATTGTCTGGTGCAGTGTAAGATTGCTACGGACGTATGCGCACACGCCTCCATGCAATCTAAAAGAAGTAAGAAGCTCATACCCCGGGAAATAGAGGCGATTAGTGGCTGTTTTGGCACTGATTTGAGTTTCGGTGAGGAAGAGCAGTTGGGGTCTATTAGCCTGGAGGAAATGGTGGACGGAGTTCAGGTTAAAATTTGGGCCACATACATTCGAGAAGGATATGTTAAATCTTGATTCTATCGCCCCCTGTACACCCCTCTCCCGGTGATCCGAATGTAGGGTATTTTACCTTCGAAGTCTTTTGGACAAGAAGGAGCCATCATTATTTTTGTTTATAAGGGTAACCGACTCATACACCAGAACCGGAAACGTCCGTTGGGACTTCACCGGCCACTTGATGTATGGGGTGGTACCTCATCGGGCTTGAAAAAACCCTTAGTATCACGTAAAGGAAAAGTCCACTACCACCTGCTTAGCTCCGATTAGGCGCCTCTTACGACAGGCAGGAATTACCATGGGTCTATTCTTTTATTTAGTCCCCGGACCACTTCTTAGTAGATAGCCATATTTTTCTAGTCGAATTTGTTTCTCTTTTTTTTGTAAATAATTGTCTGTTTTATTGACACGTTATGACGTTCAATATATGCAAGAAACTTCTACCTCTGTAAGAATTAGATATGCCATTTAAATGAATTAATTAATGATGTAGTGACCAACAATTAAGATCCAGGAAGAAATCTCTAATTTACAGTTCTGGAGAACCTACATACTAATTTAGGATTGCGTGCAAGTGCGCAATATTTTCACATGAAAGACCTCTCAAATAATATCAATCTTCATACGTTATATTCTTCCTCACTGGTTGAAGTATCTTAGCATACGATCATTCATAGTTTGAAATTAAAATGTTGCGCTTGAAACACTGTATATGCAGTTTGTTATTATATTTTACATAAGTGTCGATATCTATAGGTGTTTAGAAAGAAATAATTTAGGAAAGAGGGCCGGAAGAAAAACAAACCAAACAATCATGTCCAGATATTTCAAAAGTGTGCAAGCCATATTTAACTTGGCATTTCATATACGTGAGCAGTTAATGCCAACATCCAGTCGTAAAAGAAGACATAAAATTCAAGTTATATACCTAATCATTAATTAAAAGTCTGGACGCAGCAAGTGCGTTATGGTAGTGAATTTTCATAGAAATGATCTGGCACAAAATATATTTTTTATAACTTTTCCCCCCCTTAATATAGAAATATAAATTTTAGTATGCAGTTTCCTTTTAACATCGTAAACTCACGTACCAGATTTGGTTACCACAGCTTTTATATGTTTTGAGATTTAAAAAAAAATCCGAAAGAAAACCCAAAAATTTTCCGGAAAACCTGGTTCGATTTTCCTAGCTCACGAACTTATCCAAGCCACTTACAAAAGAAAGGCACATGCTGAATTTTAACAAAATAGGTCTATTATTTTTTGAGTTATCGGTGTGATACATACATACATACATATGTACATATATATATATATATATATATATATATATATATATATATATATATATATATATATATATATATATATATATATATATATATATATATATGTATATAAACATATAAAACATAAAACATAAAACATATAAAAATGTAAACTGACCCCGGATATGGATTCTAGGGATCCTAGATCGCGCTCATTTGGAGAAATTTTTACCAAAAGTCGGGATCTCCCCATTAGTGAATTTTTTCTAAGAAAATTCACCAAGATTAAAAATAAAATAATTTGTTTGCACGAAAATCAGTTAAAACATTCTTTTCGACTAAATTTATTTAAAAAATGTTCAATCAATTGAATAATTTTTCAAACAAAAATTCTCAATTTTTTCTTCAAAGAAAATTCACTAAATTCATTTATAGGAACATTCACTATTAAAAGAACATTTTGTACAAGAAAATTCGCTAATAAAAATAAATTAAAAAAACTGGTCCCATTTTCCTGGCCATCCAACCATTTCAAATTATTTACCCACATTTTTCACAAAAACTTTTTCCACGACACAACAAAAATTTCACGAAAATTTTTAAATAATTTTTAAAGAAAATCCGCAAACATTTTTTTTATAATAACTTATCATTAACTTATCATTTATCATTAATTACTATTTTATTTTATTAATGATTTCTACGAAGCACAAAAAAAATCTGCGAAAACTGGCTAAATATGTTTTTACACAAAATTTTGCAAAAAGAATACATAAAATTTAAATTATATACCTAATCCGTAATTAAAATTAAAAATAACTCATTTGTTTGTACGAAAATCCACTAAAACCTCATTTTCGATGAATTTCGTTTAAAAAATGTTCCATCAGTTGAATAATTTTTCAAAATTCGCAATAAACGTTTCTTAAAAAAAACATATTTATATATAAGAAAATTCGATATTAAAAAAACATTTTATACAAGAAAATTAACTAATAGAAATAAATTGAATAAATTAAAAAATACTCAGAATCTGATCTAAATACACAAGTAAATACTTTTTCTGTGGCTTCACAGAGAAAATTATTTTGCGTGTGGATGCTGTAAAAATTGAACCCGGTTGTAGAGAAGAAAACAACCTCTTCTCGTGTCACAAATCTCTACGTCTATGTTAACTATGGCACGGTTTACCAACTAAGGGCAACAACAGCTACTATTAAACTTAAGTTAAAAGACTTAAAAGTGCGTATCTTTCTTTTTCACCAAAAAGGCGCTAAAATATATTGGAATTACACAATCTGATGAGATAACGTTAAAATGAAATCAAAGATAAAAAAGCCTGGACGCAGCAAGTGCGTTATGGTAGTGAATTTTCATAGAAATTATCTGGCACAAAATATTTTATAACTTTTTTTTGTTGTAACATAGAAATCTAAATTTTGGTATATAGTTTGCTTTTTATATCGTAAACCTACCTACCAAATTTGGTTATCATAAATTTTTTATTTTTTAAGATAAAGATTTTTTTCAAATGAAAACTCAAAATTTTCCCGGAAAACCTCGTCCTATTTTTTTGATTAACGAACTTGTCAAAGCCTTTTACAAAAGGTAGGTACGTGCCAAATTTTATCAAAATCGGCGTAGTATTCTTTGAGATAAAAATTTTTTTTGAATGAAAACTCAAAATTTTCCCGGAAAACCTCGTCCGATTTTCCTGACTAACAAACTTGTCAAATCTATTTATAAAAGAAAGGTACATGCCAAATTTTATTAAAATCGGCTAATTACTTTTTGAGATAATAATTTTTTTCGAATGAAAACTCAAAATTTTTCCGGAAAACCTCGTCCGATTTTCCTGACTAACGAACTTATCCAAGCTATTTACAAAAGAAAAGTACATGCCAAATTTTATCAAAATCAGCCCATTATTTTTTGAGTTATCGGTGTGATACATATATATATATATATATATATATATATATATATATATATATATATATATATATACATATATATATATATATATATATATATATATATATATATATATATATATATATATATATATATATATATATATATATATATATAAAAATTGAAACTGACCCCGGATATGGGTTCTAGGGGTCCTAGATCGCGCTCATTTGAAGAAATTTTTTCAAAATTCAAAAGTCGAGATCTCCTCATTAGTGAATTTTTTCTAAGAAAATTCACTAAAAAGGTAAAAAAAAAATTAAAAGAGAAATTCAGTCAACGGTGAGATTTGAACCCGTGCCCCTTCGCTCATCAGACAGGCATCCTAACCGTTACACATTACACCACGTAAGGCTTCTGGCAAACTGCAATTAAGAAAGATAGATACCCGATAATGGTCTTAAGTCATTTATTTGTAACATGTAAAGTTTTTAGAGGCAGATTTTGCACTTATTTTAACAAATGAGAAGAGTAGCGTAAATCTAGAACATTCTAATACACATTTTATGCAATATTCTCCATTCATAGACCGCAATAGTTATACTAGTTTTCACGTTTCAAATAACCAGTTTGTCATTTACAGGAGAAAAAAATTAAATTCTTAAAGTAATCTTTCTGGTACTTCTTAAACTTTTTGCGCCATGAAAAGATATATACAACCCTAGGCCTCAGAGTGGGTTGAACACACTGAGACCTCACAGACGATCTCCGGCGAGATTTGGGGAGTAGGCAGATTAAGGCCCCGTAATCGAGCTACAACAACCCAACCCACCTTTGTTCACCGCTCTAAGGAGTAGGCAGATTGAGGCCTTAGAGTGTCCTTACATATTTCCTTTACCTCTTGAAAATGGTTACAAGACAGGAGCCGAAACGTCGAGTTTTCATAAATTCTAGACGCAGTTCAACCCGAGAACTAAGTATGTCTCACATTAAAGACCACGGAAATCTTTCTGAACATATATATATATATATATATATATATATATATATATATATATATATATATATATATATATATATATATATATATTTATATATATATATATATATATATATATTTATTTATATATATATATATATATATATATATATACATATATATATATATATATATATATATATATATATATATATATATATATATATATATATATAATACAAATGGGTGGACGTCGCATATAAAAACTTGCAAAATGAACTCCAACTGTTGGTTTTTTCTATAAAAAAACATTTTCAGTCTTCATCACAAATACGCTAATCAAAGTAAGAATCATCTGCCCTATTCTGGGACGTTCTGTAGATCGTGCATTTATTATTATTTTCTTAATGCACTAGTATACACTGTAACAAGCTGAGTACACTAGAGAATTAATGTAACATTTCTGTTTTAATAATTAGTATGTATGAACGAGAAACTGTGTTATATTTTTCTAGCGTGCTTAATACTACAAGTAGACTATAACATATTTTTTTATTCTAAATCAGTTACGCTTTGTAACCTATTCAATTAGAAACGTAGTTATGTGAAAAGTTGAGTATAAACAGTTAACAACGGCTGCACTTTTAAAAACTAATTCTTATAAAATGTTAATTTTAACTAGGGTTGAGACAGTATGGCCTTATTTCTCCCTTAGTAATGTTTAAATGGAACAAAAATCAAAGAAACAATTTCGACTCAACTTTACGTGTATCTATTTTTTCGCCTTTTCCCTTTTTAGTAAATTTTCTTTAAAAAATCACTAAGGAGGAGATCGCGACTTCCGAATTTTGAAAAAATTTCTTCAAACGAACGCAAACTAGGAACCCTGGAACCGAAATCCGAGGTCAGTCACACCGTGAACTCAA
The DNA here is from genome assembly GCA_964006375.1 of Tillus elongatus. Lineage (NCBI taxonomy): Eukaryota > Metazoa > Arthropoda > Insecta > Coleoptera > Cleridae > Tillus > Tillus elongatus. Next base: position 137,959,940 of record OZ023268.1, on the reverse strand, counting down.
AAAATGGGCCAATGTAGATAAAATTTGGTGAGGACCTTCCTTTCGCAAGTCGCTTGGACAAGTTCGTTAGCCAGAAAAATCGGACCAGTTTTTCCCGGAAAATTCTGTGTTTTCTTTCGGAAATTTTTTACATCTCCGGAAATAATAAAGCCACGTTAACCAAATTTAGTACGCGGCTTTATATCATAAGAATAAAACCACGTATCAAAATTTGGATCTCTACGTTAAAAAAAAAGTTATACGCATGATATTCTTAATGAAAATTCACTAAAAAGCATCTTTCAGCAAATCAATAAGTATGTCCCAACTAAGACCTTTTTGTTGTCAAAATGCAAAGGGTTTTAAATTTTACCCATTCCATTCCATTTCAATATTACTTCCACATCGTCACGTGTGGAAGTATCGCATCGGCAACAAAGATTTCAAAAATTTATTTTCGCTTAAATGTAAAAAGTATCAAATCATGTATAAAACATGATTTGAGAACGATTTTTTTTAATCTGTCGGTCTGTATGTCTGTCTGTAGCCATGATAACTTTATAAATAATTGAGATATCGTCTTCAAATTTAGTATACAGTTAGCACTCAACAAACCAACGGGTCGTATTGCTTTTGGGTAAAATCGCTTTAGGGGATGGGGGTGACTGTGTGAAAATTGACATTTTTTCGTTTAAACTCAAGTAAATAACGTTTTAGGGTTAATTTATTAGAAAACTTTTAATTTCATTAAACATCTGCTATTCTGTGCTGAAATTAAATTAGGCGTTGAATGTGTGGGGGTGGAATATTGTTGACAAAGATTTCGATTTTTGTTTTGTTAAAACGGCGTAAAAAGTCTTAGAACATATAGAAAACTTGTTTCTGGAACGAAATCTTTTTTGTCTGTCGGTTTGCCGGCATGTACGTCTGTCTGTTAATACGCGCAATAAGTTTCGAACCAATTGAGATATCATCTTCAAATTTGGTATCCAGTTAGCACCCGACAAAGGAACGCTTCAAGTTGTTTTGTAAGGTCGCTTCAGGGTGTAGTGGATATATACGGGGTGATTTGGTAAAAATTGACATTGTTTCAACAAAACTCGAGTAATATAACGTTTAAAAAGTTTATGGGTACAGGAATAGAAATATTTCCTTTGTGGTCAAGTCATAGATGCTAAATCCATTCCCTGAAAATGACTTTCTGCAGAGAATAAATTGTCACAGCTATGCGGAAGTTATTATTCAATTTGCAGCACTATTTTAACTGAAACAATCAATAATTTGGTGTGTACCTAAAATGTAAGTTTAAGTTTTGTATCTTTGAAATCACACTAATAAACTATAATGTGCTTTATAACCTTATTTTCTAAGAACCTCGGTGGTTCAGTGGTAAGAACGTGTGCCTCTGAACCGAAGGATACTGGGTTCGATCCCAGGGTACTCCTTTCACTTTTTCAGTACAAACTGTAAACCTCAACCGAGGTTGTAGCATTGTATTTCAGCAAGTTGAATGTCTGCACGTTCCGCCCTTCGGAGTAAAGTCGTCGGTCCCGTGCCCATGCGATGTTTGGCACGTTAAAGATCCCTACCTTCGTTACAGCAAGGCAGGGGTTCAGCAAAACTTCGAGGGGAGTGAGGTGAAACTGCTCCCTGGCGTCGGTGATTGGCCATAGTCGCGGAAATAGGCCGACGTTAAAGAAATAAAAACACACACAACCTTGTTTTCAAGAGATGCAAGACTACTTTTCGGAGGGAACTAGTTATTTTTTATGTTAGGCCTGACTTGGGAGTTGTTAGTGATAGTTCCAGGATTTTCTTGCACATTTTACCGAACACCAACCCAGAGTTCGTTTCTTTTCATATTTCCTTCACACCTTTAAAGTGACTCCAAAACAGAAGCCGAAACGTCGAGTTTTGATAAATTCTCGATGGGGTTCAACCCAAGAACCGAGTATCTCTCACTCTCACTTACACACACACACACACAGCGCTATATATATATATATATATATATATATATATATATATATATATATATATATATATATATATATATATATATATATATATACTTTATTTGTTTGCTGTACGTTTGTGATTTCTTATTGGTTTGCGCGGACTGCAGTTTCGAACCGTCCCGGTTAATCATCAGCACGCTACTGACTGTTATCGCTACTGTCTGGTCTACATCTGAGATTGTACGTGGCGCATGCGCCGTGAGCTTCTATTAGTCGGTTGCCTGTTCTCTGATTGGTTGTGCCTTAGGGCTGTGTCATGTGTATCGGTCTCCTGACTTGATAACTGTGGTTTGTTAACTTGTCTATTTGTATGGCCTTTATTAAGTTTTGTTTAAATGTTTGTACTTGCATTTGTTCTGGCATTAATTGTATCCTATCGTTTGTTTGTTGAATGTATTAGTGTTCCCAGATTTCCATTTTTTTGTGGTCTTTAACATGTTTCATTAGTTGTAATTGGGTGATGTTTGGTTTTTGGTGTTTTGTGTTGTGAATGTGTGTAGCTACGTTTGATTTGTAGCTAGGTATGTGGATTCACAGATACACACGACACAGCCCAAAGGCACAACCAATCAGAGAACAGGAAACCGACCAATAGAAAGTCACGGCGCATGCGCCACGTACAATCTCAGACGTAGACCACACAGGAGCGATAACAGTCAGTAGCGTGCTGATGATGAACGGTTCGAAACTGCAGTCCGCGAAACCAATAAGAAATCACAAACGTACAGCAAACAAATAAAGTGTATATTTAAAAGTGATTACAGTGTAGTGCAATATTCCTATATATATATATATATATATATATATATATATATATATATATATATATATATATATATATATATATATATATATATATATATAAACCTTTCCTTGATAAAGTACTAACAAGCAATAATTAGATTTTAGAGTAGACGTAATTCACAATACTTTTTTATCAATGCTAGTAGTAGTAGATACTAGTTTCTCCTAAGCAATCATTGATTAAATGCGATGTTAATCTTTTGACGTGTTAAATCATTATTAAAACAGAAAAACATCGTTTGTGTAGTTGAAGTATGTACAATAATAAACACAGTTGATGAACACTTCATCGCCTGGTGATTTCGAATTAGTTTTCGAACAAGTTTAATTAGTTTTAATTGTTCAGCTAGCACGTTAGTAAGAATTGCTGCTCGCAGCATTCTTTATTGTCGTGTAGCCATTAAAAGGACGACGTTTTCTCCTATTTTCTAATTGAAATGCGTTTAGTTTCATCGCTACATCTACGTTTCAAAACAGTATAGTACCGATGTCGTAGAAGAAGAAATACATTTAAATTAGGTAAAAGACTGAGGTTGGGCATTGTCGCGCTGGAAACTGAAACTAAATGCAAGAAAAATAATAACAGAGAGTTATGCGCTAGATACGTATTTCAGCAACGAAGATGTCTTCATCAGTAGCTGTCGCTAAACTAACTATATGGGGAAACTTCTTCTATTTATTCATATTTATCTATTGGGAATAATTTCTGCAAGAGCACGTTCACACATCTTGTTTCAGCGGATGAAATTGTTTCTACCGCACTGGGCAAGGCTGAACTTTTTGCCTCGTTGTTCGCCGGCAATTCTACTCTCAACCAACCTTCAACTGTTCAACCACCAACAGTTTCCAATGTCGCGCATAAAATGAGGTATATCATTTTCAAAACTAAAAAGGTACGAAAGATGCGCTCTTCTCTTAATACCAGGAAAGCCTCTAGCCTTGACGAGATCCCAGCAATTGTTCTCAAAAAATGCGCACCAGAACTTGCTTCTGTCCTGACTCGTATGTTTCAGACATCTTACAATAGAGGCATATTCCCTAGTAACTGGAAAACTGCTCGAGAACAACCCGTCCCCAAGAAAGGATTCAAAGCGCTTCTTGGCAACTACAGGCCTATTTCTCTCGATTCAGTCGTCTCTAAAGTTATGGAAAAGTATATAAACACCGAATTACCAAAATTTCTTAAAAAACACAAGTCTAATCCACGACAGGCAGGATCGATTCCGTCAGCGCAGATCAACTGCCGACCTCCTTTCTTTTGTCGCTCATTCTTGGAACAAGTCTGTGGAACTACACGGTGAATCCCAGATTGTCGCTCTAGACATATCCAAAGCATTCAGCGAGCTCTGGCACGCAGCGCTGCTTAATAAACTTCCGGCATATGGCCTACCACCAAAACTCTGTACCTGGACAGCAAATTTTCTCTCCAACCAGAGCATTACTGTTGTCGTGGATGGCCATTCCTCTAAACTGTATCCAATTAATGCAGGAGTTCCTCAAGGTTCAGCTTTAGCCCTTACTTTGTTTCACATCCACATCAATGACCTCCTCTCTAGCACATCCAACCCAGTTCACAGTTACGCGGACGACAGCACCCTCCACTCAAATATACAATATTTGGGGATCGCAGACACATGGAGGGTTTTGTCTCTGTGGATCTCCAAAAAATATTAGATGGGGAAGCAGAAATCTTGGACAATTCAACCCCAACAAATCACAGTCTTGCTTTCTTTCTCATAAGAGATACACCAGCCCTAGACCCATCACAATGAACAACCAAGTTATTCAAAGTAATAAGTCATTTTCACTTGTTGGCATTTCTGTGGATCGAAATCTCAATTGGCACCAACATGTCACATCAATTGCAGAAGCGGCTGCCAAGAAATTAGGTTGCCTCTTCCGGGCTCGCAAATACTTTTCACCAAATAATCTCTATACCTTATATACTTTACAAATAAGACCAAACCTCGAATGCTGCTCCAACATCTGGGGTGCTGCTGGGGTTTCTACACTCGCTATCTTGGACTCCATTTAGAAGAGAGCTATACGTCTTATCGGTGATCCTACCCTCACCCAAAGGCTGCCATCCCTTGCCCACCGACGTGCCGTTGGTGACCTCTCTCTCTCTCTCTCTCTTTTATAGATATCTGCACGGGCACTGCTTAGATGAATTTTCTTCCATAGTTCCTCCACCTGCTGCCCCCAACAGATCTACCAGGGGAACAGAGCGAATGCACCCTTTTACTGCCCAGGTCACCACACATAGATCATCTTGTTATGCCCGCTCTTTTGTCCCGAGGACTTCCAAGTTGTGGAATTCCTTGCCGGCACATGTTTTTCCTTCTCCCCCGAACCTCTAAACCTTCAAGTCCAGGATTAACAAGTTGCCTCTTTCCTCCTTGTCGACACCCACGGTACGACAGTATTATGGCTGTAAGCCCTCATGGTGTGTTGTTGAAATAAATAAAAAATTAGGTTGTTTTGCCAAGTGATTGAAATCTCAACCATCTTAGGCCTTCACATTGTCACAATACATGAAATGAGTTTTCATGTCCCTCTTGCCACATCGATATAAAAAAAACAGTAAAAGTCAGGAAGGTAACGCTTTTTTTGAAATTATTCCTCTGTTGGCATATCAAGCTGCTTTTAAATAAATTAAAAATACACATCAAATTTATTGAATGTTATCTTTCTAAAATTTTTGCTTGATTTAATAAAGAAAACGTCTTGTAAGCTGTCATTTTTCCATGTAAAGTATGATGAATAAGCACGTTTTGAATAAAGAAACAGTTAATTTGGCTAATGACATCAAGTGCACATTAGATAATTTAATATAAGCTCAAAATAGACGAGTTTTAATCCTAAATTTATTATAGTTGCATAATTAAAAATATTTAAGGTGTGCCGTCTGTATTAAGCTACGTTTGGACTGAAAACTAAGGCATTATTATTAACAAAAGTCTAATGGCTATTTAAAGAAGTCATCAGGCAGTAATAACCACCGTTATGGCTGTGAAATTTCCCATAATATATTCGATACCCCTTTAAAATGCAGGTATTGTTATTGAAGTTTACAAATAAGATAATATAATATAACATAACATATATTTCAGCTTATTAGAATAAAAATATATAATAGGACACGTCAGATGAAAGAAAAAAAAGTTCGGGACGCAGCAAGTGCGTTATGGTAGTGAATTTTTATTAAATGTTTCCAATTTGAATCTCAATGTTCTATAAACTTAGAAAGTTGAATTTTGGTATGTAGTAAGGTATTTTACAAAGAAATATACCCACCAAATTTTATTTAAATAGCTTTGTAATTTTCGGAGAAAGAAATTTTCTCGAAAGAAAATACAAAATGTGAATAACTTAATTTTCTATAAATTTAGAAAGTTGATTTTTTTTACATCGTAAGGCATTTCCTAAGGCAACATATCCATCAAATTATATTAAAATAGCTTTGTAATTTTCGGAGAAAAAAAATTTTTCGAAAAAAAACTCAAAATTTTCCCGGAAAACTTTGTTCAATTTTCCTGACTAACAAACGTATCCAAGCCATTAATAAAAGAAAGGCACTTGCCGAGTTTCATCAAAATCGGTTAATTATTTTTTGAGTTATCTGTTGGACACACACACACAATATATATATATATATATATATATATATATATATATATATATATATATATATATATATATATATATATATATATATATATATATATATATATATATATATATATATATATATATAAACATATAAAAATTGAAACTCACCCTGGATATGGGTTCTAGAGGTCCTAGTTCGCGCTCATTTGACAAAATATTTGGAAAGTCTCACCATCGATACCCGATTTTTTTTTTTTAATGAAAATTAAGTAAACATTTTAACCACGGACAATTTGTAACTGAAAATTGACAAAAGCTTAGGGGCTTTTCAAGAAAACCCTAACACAGTAACGACTAATGCTATCAAAATACAACAAATATTATAGGAGACGTCGGATTTATATAATATAAGAAATGTTTTTCATTAAACGCTTATAGTATACGTTTTATAATAGAAATATGTGTACCACATTTGATTGCGATCGCTTTATTATTTTTGGAGATGCATAAATTTTCCGACATTTTTGCGGAAAAACTGGTTTTGATGTCTAAAGATCATGTATAAGCCATTTGCAAAAGGAAAGGATCCTACCGTATTTCATGGAAATCAGCCAATTATTCTTGGAGTTATCGGTATGTAGCATGTATAAATATACCTCACAGAATCCAACGGTAAAATCGGATTCCATCTAGCTTGATTATGGAGGGAAATATGTGCATGGAAAGTCGCGCCAACTGAAAAAAAATCGACCTAGTCTGACTAAAAAATTCATAACGCGTTTCGTGTTGCACCTAGCGACATCTGCTTAAAACCAGTCGATTCAGGAGATTCCAGTTCATTGCAGAAAAAATCACGAATAAAATACGGCGAATAAAATAAGACGATTACCCGTCATCAATGTGACACATGCCAATAAGTGAAGCAAAGAAATTATTTTTTTATTAGCAATGTTAAAAAAAATAATCAGATAATATTGTGTGTTTCGTAGCTGCAATTCAAACAGTCTCGGTATCAACGTAACTCCATTATTAAGGCCGTTTCTAGTTTGCAGACAATCGAGGGAGCCAGACTCAAGTCTCAGCGAGATACGACCATTTATAGTTTGCAGACAATTGGGGGAGCTAGACTAAATTCTCGACGATCACTGTTGTTCCTGCTAGCACGATCGTGTCAGATTTAGCACTGTGTCTTCAGATTTGGCACCCCTTTACACTTTTCTGGCACATTTTAATTTTTTAAGCTACGCGCCATTCTCAACTCAAACTCGAATATAAAACATACAACATTGACAACATTACAAATTCATGAACCGCATTCGAAGTTTCCGTTGTCCGCATGCGCATTGCAAACCCCGTCTACGCCTTTTTTTTGTTCCCTCAGGGCTCGTCCGCGGCCTTGCCGCCCCGATAGCCGTCTACGCCTTACTCGACGGTTAGATTCATTATTATAGGTAGGCATACCTTTTCTACTTTTACGTACTGTCAATTGATACGACAAATGTCAAATCTTCAAATGTTTATGGATTTTTATTTTATTTTGTAAGCGAATATATTTGTTTTTACTTATTTCAAAGACACTTATTTCTTTTGTTAATTTTCAAAAAAATAAAATATTTAATTTTCGGCTTAATTATCGTTTTATTATCATAAGTGTGCATAATTTCCCTCTCTTTGATGATACCTTCTAGCCTTAAAACGTACAGTTACTCTTAAATTTGGTTCCAATTAAATCTGGGGATATTTTAGCACTCAAACGGTAAATTTACCACCAAAACGTCCCTAAATTCAGCACTTATAATCTCATGACAGGAACAACACTGTCGACGATGCAATATGTCCAGGACAGCCGGCGAGCCCAGCTGAATCGGCGACACATCGTTCAAACGCTCGGCCCCTGCTCCACCTCGAAAAATTTGACTATATTTGACGTCAACGATGTTCCAGACCACTATGTAGTTTGACCGCAGGAACTGAACGGTCGCCTCGAATTTCACCTGGGTCCATTATTAAGCAACATATGCACACATAAATTTTCAAAAATGTCGCATTCACTTTGATCTTCGATAACTCAATTTTTGTTAAAGGTCGAATCACAAGCTTTACACCATTTTAGGGCCAATAAACGCATTAATAAAATGTTTGACTAAAAACTTTTATTTCACAGTTTTTTTGCGGTGAAAACTTTAATTTTGACCTTGTAAAAAATCTTCAAAACGAATTAAAAAAAAAACGGAGCCCCAAAACGACAAGAGAGTAATATTTTCTTGTGACACATATGATAGAAACATCCCATTAAAATTGTATGAAAATCTGAGAGCTTGATTATTTCGGTCAAATTTGGATTCGAGTTCAATTTGAAGAAAACAGTTTTTCCCTCTGATCTCGCAAAAAATTACACTCTATATTTTCGACACTTACAAATTCAACGAAACAATGCTGACCTGAGCTGACCATTTAAAAATAACACCCAAGAAAAACGACATTGTCCACTTGAAACATTTATATAAACACAAAAAATTTAACTGACCCTGCATGTGGGTTCTAGGGGCCCTAGTTCGCGCTCATTTAAATACATTTTTTTCAATAATTTAAAAGTCGCGATCTACTCATTAGTAAATTTTTTATAAGAAAAATCGTGAAAGATAATAAAAATTAAATTACAAATTCCATAACTTAAAGCAACTGCCAAAGCACCAGAGAAATGGTATATTTAAAATAAGTTTTCTGCAAACATTTTAGTAAAATGAAGGACAATGGAGGTTGATCCAGGAACTTATGGGTTTCTAAAACACAGTCCTTACCACATTTGTTCTACATAACCTGCATTCGTTTCAGAATCTTTGTTAAAAACTCGCCAATTTTGTCGCTTCAAATCGTGCCTTGACGTTTTCTGAACACAGAAACTATTTTGCTCTTGTGCGTTTCTCTGTTCACCAGTGGCATTCAATTTTTTTTTCTTTAAATGCTCATAATGCTTTTTCTTTTAACTTGAAGATCTTAATTTTGGTAGGTAGGACAAATTTTATAGAAACTCGTGTACCACGTTTGTTTACCATACTTTGTTACACCCTGTATTTTATTTCAATTTTTACAGAAAATACAATATTAATTTTATGTATTTTATCAGCAAATTTTCGTGTTAAATATATTACCTGGTCAGTTTTCGCAGAATTTTCTTTAGTTTTTTTTTTTCGTAGAAATCATTTTTTGTCAAATTGTTGTAAAATATTAGTAATTTATAAGTAATATTTAATAAGTTGTGAAAATAATGTTTGCAAATTCACATGAACAATTTGTTTTCGGATTTTCTATAAAATTGATTGGCCGTAGCCAGGTCCCCCACCAGCCCTGATTGAATGGAATTTCGCGCTGAAGATCTCTAAAAATTGCTATAAAAACCAATATATATATATATATATATATATATATATATATATATATATATATATATATATATATATATATATATATATATATATATATATATATATATATTGTAACACTAAATAGAATTTGAAAAAAATGTTATTTTGTTAGTTTAGTTCTTTTATATTGTCCATATTCTGTGAATTTTGGATGCAACGATGGTCTAGACATTTGGGGATTATCACTGTAATATTTTCCAATTACCAACAAATAATTAGAACACTGGACGATATTGTGCGAAATAAGTCTTTCGTAGGGCACAATATAATTAAATTTTTCCTGATAGTAATGAAGGAAGTATTGAGAATACTAAAACCGGCAGATGCTGCATTACAGGGACGTTCGACAAGTCTAAAAGATGCTGTATCTATAATTGTCTTAAAAATAAAATTAAATCTCTTCGATCGTCGGACGAATTTGCCAAAGTGTTTGAAGAAGTACAAAAACTGGTTCCTTGTAATGAAAATGACGTAATTAATGGTGGCAAAAGGAAAAAGGAAACCAAATTCTACTTTGGAGGATTTTGTTGTGATGGAAGAATTACCTGATACTGAGAAACACAGTCGACTACATTATAAAAGTTATGAAACAACTGATTTAGTGCTTCTTCGATTGGATGAGAGATTTTCGGACAACGATTGGCTATTGATGACAATAAACAATATCAAGAAGATTGATTAAGGCAAACTGTGATCTATAAAGAAATTGGGTACGTCACTTATATATAAAATTACAGCATAATCAACAGCAATTTTTTTATTAACTGTTGCAGATACATAATTACCGTCAGCTGAATAAATATCAGCTGTCAAATATTTTCTGGCAAATGAACCAAGAGATAACATATTCCTGAAACTTTACCAACATAGGGAACCTTTTAAAACAATGTACAATCTTTTTTAACAGTTTATACTTTTGGGTGTAGTACGGCAGTATGCGAGTCGTCTTTCTCTTCATTGTCTGCCGTCAACCGGCCCAAGAGGTATTCAATGAGCCACAAACGTGGGGCTAACCTTTCATTTTTAGCCTTTGAAAGAAAAATGACCAATATGCTGATAGCAGTAGCGACCTAGCTACCTCGTTGAAGGGATTGCTTGTTAATTTTCATGTAATCTCCTTGATAATAGAGATGTCGATATGATGTAAAATTCGGGACGCAGCAAGTGCGTTATAGTAGCACATTTTTATAGTGTTCAAAACGTATAAAATCTGTGAACTATTGTTTCTTCAAATGTCAGAAAAAACGTTAAAAAACATACATTCATCGAGCTGGATTCGATCATGCAACCTTCTGCGTAGCAGTCCAGCAGGCTTCCAATGCGCTATCTGCTAATACGTCAACTAACGTTGTCTACATGATACTTGACACATCATTCATGCCCGTGGTAGTATATAAAAATTATACGTAACAATTATTAACAGAATTAGTAGAATTACCATTGAAACACATTCAAGGATTGTTTCGGTCTTATATGACGTCTTATGTTCAAGTTTAAAAATAAAAGAAACTATTTTAGAATCATTTTTATAGACTTGACTTCAATTTGCTTACATTTCTACTATATTATGTGGCAGCATAATATATCTATGCTGCGGTAAAACTATATTTAGAGCCGTTCATAAAGCTACAAATACAGTGTATTTTAATCATTGATTGAATCTTCCAGGTAAATAATCACAATCACTTGGCAAATTTTTAATTTCATGTCGTTTGCAATTTTCCATAATTGTGGCCGAGATTTCACGATTGTTGGTTCGGGTTGTATGTTTTATGCCTGGTATATATTTAGTTTGGTTACAGTTGATGTATGGTTTATGTTTATACCTCCTGTTCTATGAATTAATCCACGCGTGGCAGTTAACTACTCTGTCTCTCAGGTAATGGACTTTAATCATTAAGTCGTTTCAACGCATGTCTTTGGGATTTTATTTTTCAATTTGGAAAAAACTCTGAATATTTTGTTACAAATTATTTAAAATTCACAACAGAGGTTTATTTACACTATTTCTAGCCACGTGTAAAGTCTCATTCGAGTTACTCTGATACTTAGAAAAATATAGCGTTTTCAAAAAGTTTTCCTCGATTTTCCACCGGAAAAACTTGAACATAAAGGCTGATTAACGAACTGGACCTCGGTTTTCGCTCAAACAATATTTTTGCAAAGTTTGATGAAAATCAGTTGCGTATTTTTTTTGACTTATCGCTCGAATACATACATATATATGTATATATATATATATATATATATATATATATATATATATATATATATATATATATATATATATATATATATATATAACAATTTTAACGGACCTTGGTTTTGGGTTCTAGGGACTCAAATTCGCGCTTATCAGAAAAACTTTTTTCAAAAGCTTTTCAATGTGACCTCTCTATTAGCGAATTTTTCGTCATGAAAATTCGCTAAAAAATAAAATGTAAGGCTCTAATACCCCATACAAAGGTAAAATATCTCATGGCCATATTTTTCTACAGGTTGTTAAGGAATGTAGGGTAAAATGCAACGTTGGGTTTCACCCTGTATAACTCAAAATTCCTTTACATATTTTTGGAATCTAATTAACCGTTAAAAAGTAGCCCATTGCGGTTGCATTTTAAAAAAAACTTCAAAATCCGTGTACAACTTAAAAAGTAATTTAAGGTTAAATTGAGGCACAATTTTAGGTTTCCAATTTTTTTCTCCAAGAATGCATTTGGAATACAAAAAAGAATTGTAATGAAAATGCACTACCATAACGCACTTGCTGAATCCAGGCGTTTTTTTTATCACATTAGTTAGCAGATGATGTAAGAGTAAAATATGTACATTACAGATTTGTTTGAATAACATCTCATGTTCATGTTACCAGGTGTAAATCAACCTTAAGCAGCTTCATTTCGGTAAAATGACACCGACAAATGAAACCTAAATAAATATCAACTACCATTAATCAAAGATGCTGTTAAACTGGTACCACATTCCAATTTCTCTTGCCGCTCTTTTCCACCGGTGAATCTGATTCAAAATAACAGTTCATGTCCGCTGAAATTTCACTTTCCCTTCTGCGAGATCTCGACTTATATAGGGACAACGATTTATTTTCATATGCTGGTTTCTTTTGATTGCTTATTCACGTTACGATTCACTTTTCCTTTTCGTCTTCATTAAAGTTTCATTGAACTAGAAGGTATGGTCGCATTCTTCGACTTGTACTACCGTACACACCTTAATTGTTAAGGTATCTTGAAGTACAAAGGTAATATAGAAAGCTATGACCAATTTGCTGATTAACTTCTTTTATTGTAGTTATTTATTATTAATTAATTAATCTCTTTTGTAAATTTACATCAGAACTTACTTATAACGGAAACGTTACAATCCAAATACAGGAAATTGCTAATAAGAGGGCGCGTCAACGATTGAATGAATAGATATATATAGTAGGTGGTAGTGGATTGGTAGGTGGTAGTTGACTTTTCCTTTGCGTGATAGTAAAGGATTTTTTTCACGCCCTAGGAGGTACCACCCCTTACATCAAGGGGCGGGTGAAGTCCCAACGGACGTTTCCAGTTCTGATGTATGAGTCGGTTTCCCTTATAAACAAAAATGATGATGGCTCCTCCATGTACAAAAAATTCGAGAGATGAAATACCCCTCCATTCGGATCTCCGGGAGAGGGGTGTGCAGGGAGCACCGCCATCAAGATTTAATATGTCCTTCTCGAATATATGTGGCCTTAATTCTAACCTGAACTTCGTCCACACTTTGCTCCAGGCTGATAGGCCCCAACTCCTCTTCCTCACCGAAACTCAAATCAGTGCCAAAACAGCCACTAATCACCTTAATTTCCCGGGGTATGAGCTCCCTACATCCTTTAGATTGCATGGAGGTGTATAATCATACGTCCGTAGCAATCTACCCTGCACCAGACTCCCCAATTTGGAAGCTAGAAGAAAAGACATACTTTGGATGAAACTCTCTCTCTTAGTGCTGCAACTAAATTCATCTGTTGCATTTACCGGCCACCTTCTGACAACAACTTTGACCAGCTCTTCGACCACCTTTCTGAAAAAAAACCGAGCATCTGGTTTCTGAATATCCTTCCTCCGAGGTCACTATTCTTGGTGTTTCCAATGTCCATAATAAGTAATGGCTAGGATCTTCAAAAACCGATCCACAAGGGAGAGCATCTGAGGCCTCCGCCGTCAGCAATTCTTTAGTCAACATGGTTCAGCAACCTACTTACTTTCCTCGCATCCCAACACACAGCCCAAATCTCTTGGATCTCCTTCTTACTACAAAACCTAAATGCTATAAAACATCAGTCACCGCCCCCCTTGGTCGCTCAGACCACGGCAGGGTCACTGCTTCCTGCGCAATGCAACCCAAGGTCACACAGTCATCACACCCACGTATTGTTTGGCACTACAACTCCGCGAACTGGGACGAGATGCGAGATAACTTTTCCTCATTTCCATGGGCGTCTCTTTGCCTCTCTCATCCTGATCCTTATGATATCTCACAAAACGTCACCGAAATCATCCAAGCTGGCATGGAATTATTTATTCCACATACACAGCCACTCAAAAGCCCTGGTTCTCTAAATCCTGTGACAAGGCCAGACTTGAAAAGATCAAAGCTCACTAAACGCTTTTACACAATCCCAGTCAAGAAAACCGTCAAGCATTCACGACGCAAGAACGCTATGTCCGCATTCTTTCTGAAGCAAAAAACTCGTTTAATAACCACATCAAAAGCAAAGTCCTTTCAAGCTCCAACGGCAGCAAACCCTTCTGGACTCTTGCTAAATCTATTGGGAATAATTTCTGCAAGAGCACGTTCCCACCTCTTGTTTCAGGGGATGAAATTGTATCTACCGCCCTGGGCAGGCTGAATTTTTGCCTCGTTGTTCGTCGGCAATTCTACTCTTAACCCACCTCCAAATGTTCAACCACCAACAGTCCCCAATGTCGCGCATAAAATGACGGATATCATTTTCAAAACTAAAAAGGTATGAAAGATGCTCTCTTCTCTTAATACCAGGAAAGCGTCTGGCCTTGACGAGATCCGAGCAATTGTTCTCAAAAAATGCGTACCAGGACCTGTTCCTGCCCTGACTCGTCTGTTTCAGACATCTTACAATAGAGACATATTTCCTAGTAACTGGAAAACTGCTCGAGTACAACCCGTCCCCAAGAAAGAATCCAAAGCGCTTCCTAGCAACTACAGGCCTATTTCTCTCCTTTCAGTCGTCTCTAAAGTGATGGAAAAGTATATAAACACCGCATTACTAAAATTTCTTGAAAAACACAGTCTAATCCACGACAGGCAGTATAGACTCCGTCAGCGCAGATCAACTGCCGACCTCATTTCCTTTGTCATCTATTCTTGGAACAAGTCATCCCAGCCATCCCTTGCCCACCGATGTGCCGTTGGTGACCTTTTTTTTCTTTTATAGATATCTGCACGGGCACTGCTCAGAGGAGCTTTCTTCCATAGTTCCTCCACCTGCTACCCCCAACAGATCTACCAGGGAAACAGAGCGAATGCACCCTTTTACTGTTCAGGTCACCAGGCATATAACACCTTGTTATGTCAGCTCTTTTGTCCCGAGGACTTCCAAATTGTGGAATTCCTTGCCGGCACATGTTTTTCCTTCTCCTTCGAACCTCCAAACCTTCAAGTCCAGAATTAACAAGTTGCCTCTTTCCTCCTTATCGACACCCATGGTAGGATAGTATTTACGATGTGAGCCCTTGTGGTGTGTTGTTGAAATATAAAAAAGCCTGGACGCAGCAAGTGCGTTATGGTAGTGAATTTTCATAGAAATGATCTGGCACAAAATATTTTATTGTAACTTTTTTTTCTTGTGACATAGAAATCTAAATTTTGGTGTATAGTTTACTTTTTATATCGTAAACCTACCTACCAAATTTGGTTATCATAGATTTCTTATTTTTTAAGATAAAATATTTTTTTCAAATTAAAACTCAAAATTTTCCCGGAAAACCTCGTCCGATTTTTTTGATTAACGAACTTGTTAAAGTCATTTACAAAAGGAAGGTACATGCCCAATTTTATCAAAATCGGCTTATTATTCTTTTAAATAAAAAATTTTTTCGAATAAAAACTCAAAATTTTCCCGGAAAACCTCGTCCGATTTTCTTGACTAACAAACTCGTCAAAGCCATTTATAAAAGAAAGGTACATGCCAAATTTTATTAAAATCGGCTTATTACTTTTTGAGATAAGAATTTTTTTCGAATGAAAACTCAAAATTTTCCCGGAAAACCTCGTCCGATTTTCCTGGCTAACGAACTTATCCAAGCCATTTACAAAAGAAAGGTACATGCCAAATTTTATCAAAATCGGCCCATTATTTTTTGAGGTATCGGTGTGATACATATATATATATATATATATATATATATATATATATATATATATATATATATATATATATATATATATATATATATATATATAAACATATAAAAATTGAAACTGACCCCGGATATGGGTTCTAGGGGTCCTAGATCGCGCTCATTTGAAGAAATTTTTTCAAAATTCAAAAGTCGAGATCTCCTCATTAGTGAATTTTTTCTAAGAAAATTCACTAAAAAAATGTATAAAGGGTGATTTGCAACGCACAGAATAGGTGCAGAGGACCTCAAAATATGGCGATTTTTTATATGAAATTTTGTTCTGCTGCCCACAGATGGCTGAGATATTGGCCTCAAGCTGTATTTTGCGAATGCCTTAACATAGAACAACCAAACTTGGTAAATATATTTTTTTAGTCACGTCTTTATTTGGTAAAAGCGTGAAGTGGCTGGTAGCTCCATAAGGCGTAGATTGAGAGTGCGTCACCCTTAAAACGTTACGGATTTTTTTAACCCTAAACTAATTAATAGTCTGGACGCAGCAAATGCGATATGGTAGTGAATTTTCATAAAAATGATTTTAATAACAAATAAGTATTCTTTTTAAAGAAAGCAGGCATGAAATTTGGTGACCAGTATAACTTATATAGTAGAAACAATGTAACATATTTCATCAAATTGACTTTATTGTTTGAAAATGTACACAAATTTTCCGAAAATAAACTTAAAATGTTCCCGAAAAAAATTGGTTCCTGGCCAACAAACGTTAGGTTAATAGCAAATTGAGCTATTGAAATTTGAATCTTTAATGAAAATTCGCTACCATAACGCACTTGCTGCGTCCAGAAAAAAATTGAAATCGTTTGCAGAAAAGGACAAGCACTTGTGAAGCCACGGTAAAAGTCTACGGCTGTATTAAGTATGGAACGGTTTCATTAAGTTTTAAGATTAAATTTTAAAAAAATAATTCTGGACGCAATAAGTGCATTATGGTAGTGAATTTTCATAAAAATGTTTTTAATAACAAATATGTGTGTTTTTTTAAGAAAGAAGGCATCAAATTTGGTTACCAGTATAACCTATATAGTAAAAACAATGTGCCATGTTTCATCAAAATAACTTCATTGTGTGAAAATGTACAAAAATTTCCAAAAGTAAACTTAAAGTGTTCCCGAAAAAACACGTTTCTTGGTCAACCTTATAGGTTAATAGCAAATTGAGCTGTTCAAATATGAAACATTTGATCAAAATTCGCTACCATAACGCACTTGCTGCGTCTAGAATTTCTTTTCTTACAAACATGCATTATATCTCGATGGAAAATGCAAAAATGCAATAACATTAGGCGTGTTTGATTTTAAAAAAAAAAAGGAAATTTGTATCACCAACGACTTATGGGCCACGCTGTGATTGTAGAAATATTATTTTAAGATGTAGCTCAAGACACCCTATAATTATTATATACAAATTTTTTTCATATCTTGTATAATAACGGATATATTGAGCTTTATTGATTTTTTACGAAAATTCGACAAAAATTATATACCATTAAACGATAAACTCTATAGCTCAGAATACTGCCAAGCATCAGAGAAAGGGTCTATTTGAAATGAATTTTCTGCAAATATTTTAGTAAAATGAAGGACAATGATGGTTGAAATTAAAACTTTAGGGTTTGTAAAACATCCTTCTCGAGACATTTTATTTCTATAGCCCGTATTAGATTCAAGTTATTTGCCTAAATGTTGCCAATTTTGACATTTTAAATCGCCACTTTGACGTTTTGTCTTTTGACTTACATAGCTAAATTTTGGTAGGTAACTTACCTATAAGAATATAAACCTGCGTACTAAATTTGGTTGCCCTTACTTTGTTAATTCCGGAGATATAATTTTATTTCGAAAGAAAACACAAAATTTTCCGGGAAAACCTAGGCAGATTTTCCTGCTTAACGAACTCATCCAAGCCATTTGCAAAAGGAATTTTTTCACCAAATTTAATCAAAATTGGCCCATTATTTTTTGAGTTATCGGTGTGATACATATATATATATATATATATATATATATATATATATATATATATATATATATATATATATATATATATATATATATATATATATATATATATATATATATATATATATATATATATATATATATATATATATATATATATATATATATATATATATATATAAACATATAAAAATTGAAACTGACCCCGGATATGTTTTCTGGGGGGCCTAATTAGCGCTCATTTGAAGAAATTTTTTCAAAATTCAAAAGTCGGGATCTCCTCATTAGTGAATTTTTTTTAAAAAAATTCACTAAAAGTGAAGTCACTAATTGGCATTAGAACGTGTGCTATAGGAGTGCATTATCTACCCTACTCCCTTCAGCGCTCGACTATTGACGACATAAGAGATCTATCTACTAATAGGTATATACATACATATACATACATATAATATATTAATTCTCTAACGTATTGATTATGTACACCATACAATTTTTGTTTAAAACGGATTTTTTTCTCATATTTTACCGAAATCAAGGAAATGACGGCTGAGACATAGATCTAGGAGCTTGTTAGTCATTTCGAGCCGTATTTTAACTCACAAAGCGCTAATGCGTACTAACGTACGACTACCAGAATTATCAGTTTTGACGTTTCAACTTTTTTTTTAATCAGAGGCTTGTAATTTCCTTGTCTTTTAACATAAAGATCTGAATTTTGGTACAAAGGATACTTTTTATGACAGAAACCAGCGTGCCGAATTTGGTTACCGTGGCTTTTTAATTTTTAGAGATATGAATTTTTTTCGAAAGAAAACCAAACATTTCCCGGACCTCGTCAGATTTTCCTGGCTAACCAACTTACCCAAGCCAAAACCAGGCACTCACCAAATTTGATCAATACGGCCTATTATTTTTTGAGTTATCGGTGTGATACATACATACATACATACATATATATATTATATATATATATATATATATATATATATATATATATATATATATATATATATATATATATACAGGGTCTCCCAAGTTAAGTAGCCTATTAGATTATTTTCCAAACTATGCATATCTGAATGCTGAAAATTTGCACATGGGGGTTGCAGAAGATGCTCTATCTGAAAAAAATAATTTCCAAAATGGCGCACTTCCGGTTCTACCAGAAGTAGGTGCTAACTTTGTTATTTTAAATAGAACAGCCCTGTGTATTATTACATTTTTAGAATGCTTATTTGATTTTAGGTGGACTTTTATTAACAAACCTTAGTCCTATCTTCAAATTTTCTCGAAATATTTCAATTTTTTCGAAAATTCGAGCCACGAGAAGGCTTTTTTTATAAGGGTATTTTAGCTTTCTGGTGGGTGTGTTAGGATTTTTTTTTAACTGTGCATTGCAGGATAACAAAGGTGTGTTGTTACATTATTGAAACAATATTTCTTATACAGGGTGTTTTGTGTAATGTATATGAATTCCGTAGCTTTCACACTCAAAAAACTTGTTTATTTCAAACAGAACACCCTGTATTTTATTATTTTATCAAATACTTCTGAAGACACTCTTTCAAACTGTATTAGCATTCCCTATACCTAAAAACGATTTTTCTTGAGTTATTGACATTTTTTAGAAAAAAGCACAGAATTCCGCAAGATGCACTAGAAGTCACTATTTAAAACTGTATTAGCATTCCCTATACCTAGAAACCAGTTTCCTTGAGTTATTTACAACTTTTGGAAGAAAGCACAGAATGCCACAAAAATAAGTTAGTTAATAAACTTATTAGAGTGCTGTCTACAGTTTGACGTTTCAGTAATGTGACATTATTGTTTTATTACCTGAGTTGATGTATGTTTGTGTGAACAATAATTATTATTGTTATATCTTGTATATCGTGTTGGGCGAATTATCATAAATAGATAAAGAAAAATAAAATAAATTACGACTCGAGAGTATAATGGAAAGCCGTAACTACTCACATGAACAATTGCTCAATTTGTTTTACTTTTACGGGGAGTGTAGCAGAATTGCCAGCAGGACATGTCGAATGTTCAACGAACGGTATCCTGAGGTACCACCAATGACAATTAAAAAATTCAGAAGGTACGAATCAAACTTCTTGAGCACTGGTAGCTGCCATCGACAATACATAGAATATTGCGTAAGCACAATATGCACGATTATAAATTTACAACTGTGAATTTTCAACAACCTAGTGATGCAACATGAAGAGTGGAATTTTGTCAATGGCTCCTGGATCGTCACCAAAATAGTCCCTCCTTTATAAAAAATATAATTTGGACAGACGAAGCCAAGTTTTCACATGAAGGAATTTTTAACAGACACAATTCGCATCACTGGGCACAGCAAAATCCTCATGTGATAAGAGAGCGCTGTTTCCAGAATAAATTTAGTTTTAATGTATTTGCTCTTCTAATGGACAATAAAATTTCTTACTGTATTTACGATAGTAACCTTACCTCCAATCAGTACCTAAGAATCTTACGAACCACAGTCAGTGATTTCCTGGACACTCTACCCCTCAACCATCATATCAATTGTTGGTATCAACTAGATGGTGCCCCTGCGCATTCTTCAGCAGATGTCAAGGTGTACATGAATGAAGTGTTCGAAGATAGGTGGATAGGACGCGGAGGAAGATATGTTTGGCCTTCACGGTCACCTGATCTGACGCCGCTCGATTTTTACTTGTGGGGAAAGATCAAGTCAGACGTTTATGCAACTCCAGTTAATGCAAGAGAAGAACTTGAAAACCGAGTTCGAAATAGTCTCGACAACCTTAATCCATTCGAAATACAGCGTGCAACAAGTGATGGAGTTCTATCTCGCTTGGAAAGATGTGTTAATGCAAATGGTGGACAATTTGAACAATTCCTATGATAATATAATTTCTTTTATGTGTGACAGACATTCACATACATACATAAATACATACATAAATGCATACATTATTAACATAATACTGTATTGGCCGAATTATGTACTTTTTTTTATTAAATTGTTAACAACTCAAAAAAAAATGGTTTCTAGGTATAGGGAATGCTAATACAGTTTTAAATAGTGACTTCTAGTGCATCTGATAAAACAATAAAATACAGGGTGTTCTATTGAATAAGTTAATTAATTAACTTTTTTTGCGGAATTCTGTGCTTTTTTCTAAAAAATGTCAATAACTCAAGAAACATCGTTTTTATGTATAGGGAATGCTAATACAGTTTGAAAGAGTGGCTTCAGAAGCATTTGATAAAATAATAAAATACAGGGTGTTCTATTTGAAATAAACAAGTTTTTTGAGTTCGAAAGCTACGGAATTCATATACATTACACAAAACAGCCTGTATATGAAATATTGTTTCAATAATGTCGCAACACACCTTTGTTATCCTGCAATGCACAGTTAAAAAAAAATCCTAACACACCCACCAGAAAGCTAAAATACCCTTATCAAAAAAGCCTTCTCGTGGCTCGAATTTTCGAAAAAATTTAAATATTTCGAAAACATTTGAAGATAGGACTAAGGTTTGTTAATAAAAGTCCACCTAAAATCAAATAGGCATTCTAAATATGTAATAATATACAGGGTGTTCTAACAAAGTTAGCACCTACTTCTGGTATAACCGGAAGTGCGCCATTTTGGAAATTATTTTTTTCAGATAGAGCATCTTCTGCAACCCCCATGTGCAAATTTTCAGCATTCATATATGCATAGTTTGGAAAATAATCTAATAGGCTACTCAACTTGGGAGACCCTGTATATATATATATATATATATATATATATATATATATATATATATATATATATATATATATATATATATATATAAACATATAAAAATTGAAACTGACCCCGGATATGTGTTCTAGGGGGCCTAATTAGCGCTCATTAGTGAATTTTTTTAAAGAAAATTGACTAAAATTAACATTTGTTTAAATCTGGTGATCGCGGTGGCGAGCGTTGATGGCAATTATTTCCACGACATACACATCGATTTGGAAACTGCTTATTTAAACATTCCCGAATATGCATACTAAAAAGCGGAGGCGCTCCATCATGCATAAACCGCATTTCAAGGCGCATTTCTAAAGACAGCATCTCCAGTAACCAGGAAGGGTATTTTGTAAGAAAAGCAAATATGTTGCGCCATTTAATTGGTTTGGTTAAATAAGCGACCCAATCAAACTTCGTTCTATAATACCTGCCCACACATTTATTTTAAACTTTCTTTGGAAAATGTGAGTTATTGTAATATGTGGATTTTCATACGAATATTCATGGCTGTTGGGCACATTTGTAATCCCTCTCCATACAAAATAAGCTTCATCCGTGAAAAGAGCGGAGCATTCGTTAAACTTTTTATCTAAAACTATAACCAGTTATTATTTAAATCAAAGACGAACAATGTTTGATAGGCAACCACATATACTCCCAGAAGTATATTCCGCAGTATAAGTCACACAAGCATACACAAGCAGAAAACAGGGAAAGAAAATATAAATTATCTTATTCCTACTGCATATTTTTCAGTGTTGCCTTTTTGGCGTTGCTTATAGGCAATTATGAATTTTAGGCGGCATACACTGTCTCTAAACGCGACGAACTTGAGGAAATTTCAACAAATAATAATGATTTTAGGAATATTTTGTATTTATCTACCTACATAATAACATATCCCTGTTTTATATGCTTATTTGCCAGTGGCGACTCGTCATATAAAAAATTGGGGAACACAACTCTAAAACACAAGTTGTGGGAAATCCGTACGCAATCAAGTTTAAGGTTATTTACTTTTTCTGATAAATTTTATCTATTTATATTAAAATATCTATTAAATTGCCTCACTTTTCCTGCAGCCGATTTTTTAATTAGCCAACGCTGTGGTAAACCTGCCAAGTCTGTTTATAGCTATTTCATCCTCATAATTTAAAGGTCGATTTTCTAAATTAAAAAGACTGATGAATTCATTTTTAAATAGATTGTATGCCACACGTTATTAAAGTGAATTGGACAGACGCACAACGTACAAAAGAGAGCGACAATCGAACTGTTATAGAAGTGGGTACACACTCTAAATGTGCGGCGCGGCCAAATAAAGGTCGTGCTATATGCATCAACGGGTCAACTGGTTTATCGCTCATACTACACCGTATATAGTTATCGATAGAATGACGAACTCATTTTACACGTGTCCCGGCGGTGAGAGTAAGTATTGGCTACTTCGCTTTGCCGGGTTTACTGTGAAAAATTATGTTATTAAACTGTGTTGCTGAAATATTTCTTATTATACTGGGTATATCACTAAGTGAGTGGTGGACGTGCCGCCACTTAGTTGCGGAATCAAGTAGTATGTTGTCACGCCAGCTCCATATAACATAAAGTGTTAAAAAAACAGATACAGATACAGATACTGTATACAACTAACTAACAATTTAGTAAATTGTTAGCCCTGTCCCATTTCTACCCTAATGTAGGGACAAAGTATGTACCACTCACTTAGTGATGAAAGGCTGGATACTATAGCCGTATTACTTTATAGGTGTATTTTTGCTGCAATTAGTATGCCATACTGAAGAGCTCTAATGAGAGCGAAACCGGTGTACGGTTTTAATTGTTGCGAGAATGCATCTAGCCTTACATATTGGGTATATTTCTAATTATGGGAGATTACCGTCAACTTGTGGCAGGAAAATCTATGCCTACCCATAGATATACTGAGTTTTGTAAATGTTGGTTACTACAGTTATATGATAAATTAATAACCTTAATAACACAGTTTGCTTACAGACGAAACTTATTAAACTTTATAATAGTAATAGGTAAGTCGATGCATTTTTTTAGTAAGGATTCTGTTTAATAGTTTTTGCAATCCCCTGATTAAAGATTTGGTTTAATAGTGCGTAGAGCATTTCTTATTCTTTCTTATTATATCGCATATTTGGGACAAATCTGCGTCAACTTAGTTGTATTAAGTTGGCTACAGTTGAGACTGCGCAGTATGATAGTTCGGCATTCAAACAGATACGGAATGATCTTTCAACCACCGTTCTATCAATGTGCTCAGTGCTCAGAACTTAAGAACACATAATCACATAAAACGTAGGGTCAGAATCAGCTAGATGCTTATAGTTTTTATCTCAGTGGAAAAGGTTAGATGAGTGAAATAGTGGGAGCCGTATTGAGTAAAATCAAAATGAAGAATGAAAACGCGTACAAATCCAAACCTAAGGAGTTGGATTTGGGCCAGTATTATGGAATAATGGAGCATTTGCTGGTAAGATATAGGTTTCTTATGTTTTATTGCTCTTGTGCCCACTGGCACCAGCCGCCACTGCACTTGCATGTCTCTCCTGGTAGCAGATACAATTTTGGCCACGAATTTCAGAGGTTTACTATTCGTTTCGTGAATTTATCTTTCATCCATATACCGTGAAACGGGGCAAATGGAAACTCCTGAGGCCACTTGAAAATTACACAACCTGAATTTGTGACTATGTGATGTGTGCTGCCATCTAAGTACAGGAGTTTTAACTACGTGAATTAATAGGAAGTTAGAGTATGTGTCGCTAGTGTACCCTGGAGTATTAGTAAAGGAAAACTATTAATTATTCTACTGTGATCTAGATGAAACACAATTGTGAGGTAAATATAAATGATTTTTTGACTAAATGCTTCTTATTGTATTAACAATACAATTAATGTTAGAAGTAAACCATATTTTATTGGAGATTGTCTTATTATCAGAGAATAAATGCATCAACTCCTATAACAACATAATATTCTAACATGTTTGCCAGTGGCGTGACTTATTTTTTTTACTTTCAGGGGCGCTTTGAAATTTCGAGATGGTGCGGAAAATTAGTAGTCGCATTTTTTTTTAATGGATGTTATGTTATTTTATCATAAATACAAAATGTATAATGAAATCAATAAAAAATCTCTATGAAAGAAATAAAAAATTCACAATAGCTTGTATTAAAATGAGTTTTTGGTCAAAAATTTCATCTTAAGTGTTTAACCCTTTCGAGACTACTGGTACACATATGTACCAGCGGAGATTTTTCAAAGACGGAATGTATATTTATTAAAATGAATTGGTTTAAAGATGTACCAAGCAGTCCACTGTAAGCGTATGTTACGCCAATGCCATACCTAAAATGTGAGGTTATGTTTCAACTGTTTATTGTGGTGTTTTGCTTGTTTGTCAAAAGTTGTGGCGGAAAGTACATAAACCAGTGAATTTTTTTTGTGGTGAGGTATTAATAGTGTGGTGCACTACCCTATATAGGATTCTATTGAAATTTTATTGGCGGAAACCTCCTAAAACGCATTTAGGTTTACTGGTACGTATATGTACCAATCAGTATTGTAGAGTATACTAACATAATTGTATTATTATAGGTATGGCTCGAAAAAAATTAACAGAAGATAAGCTATATTAATATATAGATCACATGTCATAGGTTTCCAGTATTTCTGACTTTTAAGCTGGTAGTAGTGACCTGTGGGAGTCATCTTCACCTGAAAACACCGTTTCTGAGGCCAAGTTGTCAAGCACATATAGTGAAGATGATGAACAAACCAATGTCGAGCCAGAATCCTCAAACACGTGAGTAGTTACTGAGCCTACTGTTCAGGTAAATGATAAAATTCAAAATGAAATCATTGAGGAACAGAATTCTAATAAGGAATCTATAACATCAGCTATATTATGGTCCACCCCAAATTCGTTCTTTGCTCCTAGAAAATCTCTACCTCCTCTACGACCATGTTAACTTTTGACATATTTTAACACTAGTATGAAGCCTATTGACATTTTTAACAAAATATTTCCTCGTTCACCAATGATGTACATCGCACAGTGCACCAACAAGTGCCTCGCAAAACTACAACATGTTAAATCAAAGAAGGAAAAACCTAAAATTAATGAAACAAACATTGGTGAGGTTCAAGTTGTTCTTGGCTAAATACTTAATATAACAGGGTACCGCCACTTTCGGATTATTGGTCCAGACATACTTATTTGGGGAATACGGTTAAAAAGAATTCTATTTATAGAGATAGATTCAAACTGATATCTTCAAAGCTGTATTTTGCACCACCAGAAAGAGCTGAGGGATCCTCAAAAACATACTATATTGATAATGTAGTTGAATGTATAAAAAATACATTTCAAAAATCACGTCAAGATAGTGTATTCCAGAGCATTGATGAATCCATGACCAAGTTCAAAGGTCGCTCGTCATTAAAACAATATATGCCTCTAAAACCAACACAAGGAGGTATATAAATATGGCTTCGTCGTGATGCAGAAACTGGGTATGTTTACGACTTCAACATTTATAGGGGACGTGAACAAGAAAATCAGGTTGGAACATTAGGTGAAAGGGTAGTCAATTCACTCGCATCCACGATAAAGGAACCTGACATTGCACTTTAGCTTGACCGTTTTTTTTTACAACCGTCGAGTTGATGCAATCAATATCGTATGCACCTGTAGGAACGTGCATTTCGAACAGACGAAACGTTTCAAAAGTGCCAATGAAATTGCAGAGGGGTGAGTCAGTCTTCAAGTGTACAGACAACGGCATAATGTTTACAAAATGGCAAGATACGAAAGAAGTTTTATCGCTGAGCAATTGCCACTCAAACACGATTACATCAGTAAATATAAAACATAAAGATGTAACTAGATTCCCAACAGACTGTGCACAAATGATATCCTTCTATAGAGAAAAAATGGGTGGAGTTGATCCAGCAGATCAAATGGCAGGTCATTATGAATTCGATAGAAAATCCAAAAAATGGTGGATAAAGACATTCCACAGATTTCTAATGATGTCAGTGGTAAATTCTTGGATAATTTACAAGGAAATCAACCATTTGAAACAGTATCCCCTGCTACATTTTACAGTACCCTTGGCAGAGACCCTGATCGAAGAAGACCAAAAAAGTTTCAGTGACGAGAAGACCACAACGTGCACGTCCTTCCTTGAAGAGAAGCCGTGGAAATGTCCCTACGCACTTGCCAATTGAGGGCAACCCCAGAAGACGGTGTACACTTTGCTCACAAAATAAAATTCAAACCAGAACAAAAACAATGTGCCAACACTGTAATCTACCACTGTGTAAGAATTGGTTTGACTAATATGACTTTTAGGCATACCTAACGTCTTTTTTTCCCCAAACCATTATTGTTAAAAATTTAATTAAGGATATTGCTCAACGACTAATGGTTCACGTATGTACCACCATCCAGGACTGATGGTACATATATGTACCACCACCCCTAGCTTTTTTTAAATTAAAAACAAAGCTAGACTTTCTTTAAGAGTGCTAGTGATTGCCCTATAACACTAAATTTTACACAAAAAAATCAATAATAATTTGTTTTGAAAGGGTTAATTCCGCCCCTATTAGACTACAAAATGAATATCAGCATTTTAAACCTTATCTGCAAAGTTTACACTTAATTTTTTTACATAATCGGTACTAGATATTTTTATTTGCACCACGGCAAAAGCTAACCCAGGGCCCAAAATAATCATAAGAAATTACTTTTGTAAAGAACATCTCATTATAATGTCTGTGCACGCAATAATTTGGAAAGGGTGATCAAGTTTTACGGAACGATACCTTACTGATTGATGAGTGAGCTGATCTCAATTCTAGTCGAATATGTGCTTTGAATGTGGCTGAATTGTGTTTGCAAATTAATTTAGTTCCATACTATTGGTCATTGATGAAGTCCGGACTCTTTTGCCGCAAACAAAGTTACCTGATGTGTCATCATATTAATAAGGCATTGTTGTCGCCATCATTACTTTCTGCCCACAGCAACTCTTTTCTTTTTAATTAGCTTCCCCCACATCATTAATTGGTCTACTTTTTTCTTGGTTTCCAGGTAAGTATGTGTCCTTTGAATAAACTTATCAAAAACTTATTATCTCTAAGACTATGTCCAATATATCTTGCCTTCCCATTGTTAGTTTCTTTTAGCAAGCATCTTTCCTCTCTCCTCTCTTCTAGCACTTTTTTATTCGTCTTTCTATCAATGTACCCTGTCTTTATATGTTTTTTCCATACCCACAATTCATAAAGGTTCTCTTCATGTCATGATTTTTGTTAGCATGTTTGCACCAAGAGTTGTTTTGCCCGTGTAAGTTCGTTAAGGGCTTGCGCAAATTCTTCTCTTAAAATAAGTGGACTCAAGTCATCTGGGTTTATCTTCCAATTTTCCTCTATATCCTTCTCACAATTATTAACTTCTCCGTGGTATAACTCTTCCAAATATGCTTTCCAGTGTTTATAAATGTCTTTCTTTTCTAATTATAAAGTTTCATTGTTTTCCTGTATGACTTTTACTTTTTGTTCCTGGTTTATCTTGTACCTAATTTGTAATTGATAATATCAAATTCATTAATGAGTTACTTGGTTGCGTGATCCTACTTCGCCTGCAAAATGATGCTAACAAAAGCAGCAAAGCTCTAAACTGATTCAGCACTTTAACTAATACCGGCTGTGCGACGAAAACTGCTAAAACCTATTATTTGTTTAATTGTTTATCAGGCGATTTGAGTGAAGCAACTTTTTGGTGGTATTTTCTTCATTAATTTAAGCTTGTCTTTACTCAGATATATTTTAGTTAGATCAGTAAAATTAAATTGAATAATTAATTCACTTACCTTCTTGTTCTAGTCAGACAAGTATTATCACAAACACGGAAGGAAATTATAAATTATCTTATTTTTAGTGCATGTTTACAGTGTTGCCTTCTTGCCTTTGCTTTTTTGCAACTATGAAGTTTAGGAGGCAAGTACTATCTCTAAAAGCTACGAATTTTTCAGGAAATTTGAACAAATAATAAAACACCTATATTTTATTTACACCAGTAAAAATAAATTTCATAACTAACTCACTTACCTTCTTGTTCTCTGAACAAAATCTTGTAACCATTTCTGATAACTGTTGAGCCCTTGGAGTATGAAGATTTAGTCTACCTTCTGGACAATCAAAGCTGACAGTTGTGGGTCGAGGTGCTGTACAAGATGTGATTTCTATCAGCTGAAAGGATTTCAAGACAGCAAGGTGGCTTTGTTCGCGTTTGACCAAATGGACACCCCAATGCGATACTGCCACTAGCTGAACTTCAGACAACTGCAAACAAAAATAGATATGTAAAAGCTTCTCCCCTAAAGAAATATTACAATGAGTTGCCTAATGTTTCTAATTTAAAAAACTACTATAAGTTCGAAACATTTAATTTGAAGTGAATACTGTAAAGTGGAGTACTTTAATAGGCACAATGCAAAACGTAGACTAAAAGTTGATTTTAAAATTTAGATTCAAATTAAGACCTTGTGGAAAAAGACGACCAGTTCCATATTAAAGTTTAATTAACAAGAACTACATATAAACAGTGATTTAAAAAAAATCAACTTAGTAAAAGGTGATTGTAAATATTACTATCATTATCTGAACTGGTATTCTGATTTTTTAAATTTTACCCAATATAGAGCATCTCGATAGCTGAACGAATAAATCTGATTTCTAAATATCCTTCCTACGAGGTCACTATTCTTGGTGACTTCAATGTCCATAATAAGGAATGGCTAGGATCTTCAAAAACCGACACAAGGGAGAGCAGCGGAGGCCTTTGCAGTCAGCAATTCTTTAGCCAATATGGTTCAGCAACCTACTTTCTTTTCCCAACACACAGCTCAAATCCCTTGGATCTCCTGCTTACTACAAACCCTGAATGCTATAAGACATCAGTCAACACCCCCTTTGGTCGCTCAAACCACGGCATGGTCACTGCTTCCTGCGCACTGCAACCCGAGGTCACACAGTCATCACACCCACGTATCGTTTGGCACTACAACTCCGCGAACTGGGGCGAAATCCGGGATTACTTTTCCTTATTTCCATGGGCGTCTGTCTGCTTCTCTCATCCTGACCCCTCTGATATCTCACAAAACGTCACCGAAATTATTCAAGTTGGAATGGAATTATTTATTCCACGTACACAGAAAACCTCTTGAGCCACTCAAAAGACCTGGTTCTCTGAATCCTGTGACAAAGCCACACTTGAAAAGGTCAAAGCACACAAAACGCTTCTATACAATCACAATCAAGAAAACCGTCAAGCATTTAACGACTCAAGAAACCGCTATGTCCGCATTCTTTCTGAGACAAAAAACGTGTTTGATAACCACATTAAAAACAAAGCCCTCTCAAGCTCCAACGGCAGCAAACCCTTCTGGACTCATGCTAAATCTATTGGGAATAATTTCTGCAAGAGCACGTTCCCGCCTCTTGTTTCAGGGGATGAAATTGTTTCTACCGACCTGGGCAAGGCTGAACTTTTTGCTTCGTTGTTCGCCGGCAATTCTACTCTCAACCCACCTCCAAATGTTCAACCAATAAGAGTTCCCAATGTCGCGCATAAAATGACGGATATCATTTTCAAAACTAAAAAGGTACGAAAGATGCTCTCTTCTCTTAATACCAGGAAAGCCTCTGGCCTTGACGAGATTCCAGCAATTGTTCTCAAAAAATGCGCACCAGAACTTGCTCCTTTCCTGACTCGTCTGTTTCAGACATCTTTCAATAGAGGCATATTCCCTAGTAACTGTAAAACTACTCGAGTACAACCCGTCCCCAAGAAAGGATCCAAAGCGCTTCCTAGCAACTACAGGCCTATTTATCTTTTTTCAGTCATCTCTAAAGTTATGGAAAAGTATATAAACAACGAATTACTAAAATTTCTTGAAAAACACAGTCTAATCCACGACAGGCAGTATGGATTCCGTCAGCGCAGTTCAACTGCCGACCTCCTTTCCTTTGTCACCCATTCTTGGAACAAGTCTATGAAACTACACGTGAATCCCAGATTGTCGCTCTAGACATATCCAAAGCATTCGACCAGGACTGGCACGCAGCGCTGCTTAATAAACTTCCGGCCTATGGCCTACCACCAAAACTCTGTACCTGGACTGCAAATTTCCTCTCCAACCGGAGCATTTCTGTTGTCGTGGTGGGCCATTCCTCTAAACTGTATCCAATTAATGCAGAAGTCCCTCAATGTTCAGCTTTAACCCCTACTTTGCTTTTTCTCCACATAAATGACCTCTCTAGCACATCTAACCCAGTTTACAGTTTCGCGGACGACAGCACCCTCCACTCAAATATACAATATTCAAAGCCTGTCTTTTTAGCCCAATTAGATGAGGATCGCAGACTCGTGGAGGGTTCTGTCTCTGTGGATCTCCAAAAAAATATTAGACTGGGGAAGTATAAATCTTGTACAATTCAACTCCACCAAATATCAGTCTTGCTTTCTTTCTCATAAAAGGTACACCAGCCCTAGAACCATCACAATAAACAACCAAGTGATTCAAAGTAATGAGTCCTTTTCACTTGTTGGCATTTCTGTGGATCGTAATCTCAATTGGCACCAACATGTCACATCAATTGCAGATGCAATAAAATTGTAGTCGGAGACCCATCGTTTGTCACGCGGTTCCTTTCATGTTCCTTTAAATTAGGTAAGAGCTTATAAATTTGTCAACTAGAAGATTAAAGTCGACCTCGTCCGTGCAATATAGACACAATAGACCAACGATGGATCTCCGACTACAATTGTTACCTTCTGCTTCGTTTTTCTATTTAGGTATGATATAAATACATTGTAGCTGTAAATTAAGTCTAGCATTTTTCATCCTCTGATGATGCTAACTTGGTTAGTGAAATGATTGTAAGGTCATTAAAATATGTGTTGTGGTGATTTGGGGTTCTCCAAGTGTACTTATCAAGTCTTTGGTTACATGGTTTAAAGCACAATGGGTCTGATGGACCAGACCTGAGTGATGCAGGGTTAATATGAAATTATCTTCAATTTAACTTTTTTATTCAACCTACCTCTTGTTATAGATGCCAAAGAAAAGAACGAACACAAACTTTAGCAATTAAACATAAGTTACTGTAAGATATTATGTAATATGACAAACATCGCACTATGTATTCACTGTACAATTCTTACTGAGGAGATTTATTACAGGCTGAAGAATATATTTAACTTATTTACATAATAATCTTGAAATTGACGGCCAATAATAATTATTATCCCAAGATTTATCTGAATATCTAATAGGATGCGTTGGATTTGGTTTCCTGTACACCTATGTAACCAATTTATGGTTAGCTTAATTATAATTATTAGACCTTCTTGTATTTCTCCTAATGAAGACAGGAAGGAAGATGTACAGGATAACGTTTAATAATTTATAATTGGGTTCTTATTACTAATACATCATCATCATGATCATAGTCTAGGCGACGCCGCCCTCTCGTCGCAACAACGATTATCTGTCTCCAGCGGCGCTTTACATTTCTTCTTCTTTTACCTTGTGTATCGGACTTTTATTCGTTTTGGTACCGGTGCACCATGCATTTGTACTTTTACTTTATGTGCTGCATATTCAAAATCCATCTTTCCGCCCCATACATTATAACACTCTATACACATGACTTGATGAACCTCTTTCTTAGGTCCAAGTTAAAATGTTTATTAGTGAGAAGATTGCCTTATCTATTAACTAATTGCTTTGCCATCGCAATCCTTCTTGGTTATTTGCTACCTTGATCATCATTCGTTATAATACTTTGAAGGTAAGCTCATATTTCTTCATGTTTATGTTTCTGGGTGTTTCGCTTTATATTCACTTTTTTGGTGCCCACAGATGAAAGAGAGGTAATCGGATATATAATAGGTATAAAAGTGAAAAAGGCTCCTGGGTAGATTCAGTTACTGTGGAGAATTTAAAGGAAGTTGCACATGTCATTGCAAGCCCTCTCACAATTTTAATAAATAGATCCCTGGAAACTGGTCTGTTTCCAGATGTACTAAAAGAATCAGTTATTAAACCATTATTTAAAGGGGGAGATAAAAATGAAATATCTAATTATAGGCCTATCTATTTGATATCAAACATTGCTAAAATATTTGAAAAATTATTTATAAAAGAATAGTCAATTATATTGAAAAGTATAATCTTATTGCCGGATCTCAGTTTGGATTTAGAGAGGGATTGTCTACGCAGCATGGTTTAAACGCCCTGACTGCACAAATATATTCAGCTCTGGATACACAAAAACAAAGCATCTGTATATTTCTAGACGCTGAAAAGACATTTGATACAGTGGACCATGGAAAACTTCTCAGTAACTTGGAAGAAATTGGTTTTCGAAGTGTTCCTTTGCTCTTGATTCGAAATTATCTATATTTTAGGAAACAGTGTACACATATTGGCGACAGATGTAGTGACTTTAAACTGGTTGAGTTTGGAATTCCTCAAGGTACAGTCCTGGTGCCGCTGCTATTCAACCTTTACATAAATGATTTGTTTAAGGTACACACTGCAGGGAGTGCCGTAGGCTTTGCAGATGACACTGCCATTTTTTATCAGGATTGTTCTTGGCGGTGGCTAAAGAAAAAAAATAGAGGCGGATTTTGTTAATATAAAACAATGGTATGATCTTAATGGCTTGACAGTTGATATGAAAAAAAAATGTATGTCATTCGCGTCTTACAAGTCACAGTTACCTATTTTTGAAAAATTGGAAATAAAACACAACCAACAGAATTTACAAATTGAGGCAGCACAGACGATTAAATAGTTGGGCATCTTGATTGACCAACACATGAGATGGAGTGAACATATAGGTATGGCTGTTAAGAAGTTGAGAGTTGCTTTGTTTATGTTTAGATACATGTGGCAAACTTGAGAATGCTATAATCTACGCTAGTTGAGTCGCTTCGGACTTACGGAATTGTTGCCTGGGGAGCTGCTGCAGATTGCCATCTAAAAACCTTGGAGATAACCCAACGAAGGTTCCTAAAATTGATGTACAATAGAAATTATACTTACCCGTCAAGAGCGTTGTACAACGAGGCCAAAGTACACGATATCAGGCAACTTTATTCGTTAGCTGTATTAAATTTTGCAAAAAAAATCGAAAGTGTTCCTGGGATAGAACATCGATATCAGACAACACTGAATACAGCCGTTGCCGTTAAGACATGCACGGCGAATAAGACGGTGGGCCAGCGTAATTATTCATATATCGCTTCGAGATTATACAATCTTCTTCCAGTTAATATTAGGACTGCTCCGTCTTCGCGTTCTTACACAAATATGCTAAAGATATAGATTTTAAAGTCTAGGGATATCATTCACGGCTTGCTGCGGAAATAAGCATTGAGCTGATCGTATATATAGTAGGATATTTTTCGTTTGTTGTTTTTTTGTTTTTGTTGTTACTACATGAGCGAACATATATAAATGGGATATCTTTTAGTCTAGTTTTTTAATTATATGGGTTGTTTACACACTGTTTTTATGAGTTAAGAAAAAAGCTTCTGTATGGACCCACACACAAGTATTTTACTTTCGTGGGTTATATATGTTTATTTTAATACTTATTTATAGTTTTGTTTTTGCTCTTGTTAAATTGTACAAAAGGTTGTATTGAGGAAAATAAACTATATTATATTTATTTTCGCAGTCCTATACCCTTAATTATTTTCATTCCTATTGTTTGTTTTTGTCATATTGATTTTTTGATTAATTCTTTTTAACACTCTATCCAGCCCTCTCGGCATTCTTTGTAATTCTTTCTCAGTTTCTCTTCAAAACAAATATTTTGTACAACATGGCTTATATTTGAAAATAATAAAGCTTGAGTAATATATTCTTACCTGGGCAGCTCCAGATACGGTGAAAAGCCTAGCAAAATACAGCGGCCATGTCTTCGCCAATTCCACAACATTTCTTTTAACATTCGCCCTGTGAGAACCGCTATAATTTTCTGCAGTCACCCCGTAACCAGAAAGCATATTAACACCAGCCCTCTTCTCGTTCTGAGTAAGTCTGATACAAGGTGTGATTCCATATACATCCTGAGATATCTGACAGAAGATCAGATGCAGTGAGGAATGTGGTCCAATGGGCTCTGCTGGAGTAAAAACCTCTTTACGCACGCGCAGCTGCCAGGGCACCCTATTGTAAGTGACGCAAGCTGACGAACCTAACGGCAAAAGTCTTGTAGCTGCCTTTGGTGACTGTGGCCTGGGTTCTGATGTATTCTGTTGTGGTGCCTGCGGTTTTGGTAGTTGGACTGTCACTGGTGATTTTGATGGTGGCGTGTGAATTGGACGCATGAATTCTGGCCATTCTTGGACTGCAAAAGATGTCAAGTATAGTTTGGGTGGTAGTAAAAAGTCCCAACTTAGTAAAATATTTAACAAGATTTATAGTTAAACAGTTTAAAAAAAACTTGAAAAAGAAAAATAAGAAAATTTAAAATTTATTTAATATAAAATTATTTACTTATGATATATCTATATATATATATATATATATATATATATATATATATATATATATATATATATATATATATATATATATATATATATATATATATATATATATATATATATATATATATATATATATATATATATATATATATATATATATATATATATATATATACAGTGTGAAACACACTTATGGAATAAAATTCGTTATTCAGCAAAAAATAGTTTTTGTGGAAAACGCTGAGACACGTGAAGTTTAATTTGTCGAACATTATCTTATAATCATAGTTAAAAAAATTAAACTCCCACCATTTTAACCCCCCCCCCCAACTGTATCCTTTTTTTTAAATTTGCAACCCAACATGTTTCATCACCATTCTATACACACATTTTTCTGAATGCGGAGATACCCCATATGTATGGTCTAATGTTACAGTTTTGGAAATTTAATACCGGGATATTAAAACTAAACAGTTGACCCTGAAATTCAAATTTCGAAAATAAACTTCATAAAAACGTCCCTTTCTTATAATAAATGTTCAAAATGTTCTCCATTCACTTGCACACAATGAAATAATCTGCTCTGGAATTCTTCCCTAACTCTGTTCAACACGTTAGGCGTTACGTTCCTAATTTCTGTTGTTATTTTCATTTTCAAATCATCTAAATCAGCAGGTTGCGTTTTATACACTCTGTTTTTAAGGTATCCCCATAAAAAGAAATCAAGAGGTGTAAGATCTGGTGAGCTAGCGGGTCATTCTACGAAACCTCTTCGTCCAATCCATTTTTTGGAAAAACTTCGTGTAAATACTCCCGTAATTGAAGAGAAAAGTGGAGGCGGTGCACCGTCCTGTTGAAACCATATCCTTTCATGGAGAA
Organism: Tillus elongatus; assembly: GCA_964006375.1. Classification (NCBI taxonomy): domain Eukaryota; kingdom Metazoa; phylum Arthropoda; class Insecta; order Coleoptera; family Cleridae; genus Tillus; species Tillus elongatus. The sequence continues at coordinate 137,923,413 of OZ023268.1, read as the reverse complement.
TATTAGGTTTCATTACATTTGGATACAATTCTGCTAACATTGGGACAACCTGTTATCTTAGCATTTCTAAATATCTTGGACCGTTTAGATTTTCTATAAAAACAGGTCCAACTACGTGATCACAAATGATACCAGCCTAAACGTTCAACTTCTAAGGACGCTGAGAGTGTGTTTGTCGCATCCAGTGGAGGTTTTCGGCAGCCCAGTATTGCAATTTTGCCTGTTTACATCGCCATTCAAAATAATTGTTGCTCCCTCGAAAAACAGAACGTTAGCAGAAGAAATAACATTTCTATGTAACATGTCCATCAGAATCACCGTCAATCAACTCTTGAACGTGTTGTAGTTTATAGAAATGCATTTTTTCGTTTTTAAGACACCTTAAAACTGTTGATTGACTATCATCATTTTCACGTGCAACTTGACGGGTAGAAGTTGTTGGTTCTTCTTAAAAAGCAAATAAAATATTGAGTTTTACATCTTTTTCAACAAACTTGGGTCTCCTAAGCAGGGGTTTAACGTATCCATAATCACGAAACTGTGAATGTATCTTAGACGGAGTTCCCTGGGTTAGTGGAGGCAAATCTGGATGTTTTTCATTAAATAGATTAACAACTTGTGCCTGTGTTCTACACATATCACCATATTCAACCATCACTAATATTTCTGTTCGCAGAGTTTCAGTTAAGTATCGCATTATTAAACCAAAAATTAATTGAAATTCTCGGAACAAAATTACGACTAACTTATTAGGAGACCGTGCATTCAACACAATACACCACAAAATAAAACAGAACTGTTAAATTTCACCTTTCACACTGCAAAAATTGGTAGTTAATAAGAGACGATTAATGATACCAAGTACGTTTTAGATAAAAGAAAAGATAAGAAATTTAAAGAGTCAGTGAATAATTCCAGAGCAACCTGCTGATTTAGATGTTTTGAAAATGGAAATAACAACAGAAATTAGGAACGTAACGCCTGACGTGTTGAACAGAGTTAGGGAAGAATTCCAGAACAGAATATTTAGTTGTGTGCAAGTGAATGGGGAACATTTTAAACATTTATTATAAGAAAGGGGCGTTTTTATCAGGTTTATTTTCGAAATTTGAATTTCAGGGTAAACTGTTTAGTTTTAATATTCCGGTATTAAATTTCCACCCTATAACCCTGTAACTGTAATATTAGACCATACATATGGGGTATCTCCGCAATCAGGAAAATGTAATCCATCGAATTGTGATGAAAAAAAATGTAGGGTTGCTATTTAGAAAAAATGGATAAAGTGGTAGGGGTAAAATGGTGGGAGTTTAATTTTTTTAACTATGATTTTAAGATAATGCTGGACAAATTAAACTTCACGTGTCTCAGCGTTTTCCACAAACACTATTTTTTGCTGAATAATGAATTTTATTCCATAAGTGTGTTTCACACACACACACACACACACACATATATATATATATATATATATATATATATATATATATATATATATATATATATATATATATATATATAGTATTATGTGGACAAAGTTTTGTTTTAAAGTAGAAAGCTTTGATAAATAAATTGCCTATTATAAAAGTAAATATTCGTATTTTTCTGCTAAACCCATTTTTGCATGCAAACAAAACTCAACTACATACTTATATCAAAATAACAAGCAAATGCTTCTACTGCACATATTGGTAAACAATACGAAAACAAAAATGCATTTTTCTGTAAAATATTTCACGAAGTAAATACATAATAGCAAATGGCTACATAATTGTTTAAAGTACGTATATACAACTGGCGTACCATAATATTTACGTAGGCAGCCTATCTCTATAAGAACGGTAGAGGCCGTGTGAATCTCGTTAATTGATACTAAATGTCAACAACGCAGTTTCCGGTTTTGATCAACATTTTCAATATTAGCACATAATAAAGCTTTTTTTAATTCAATATGTGTACTAAAGTTGGTTTAAATAACTCAGTTACTAAGGCTAGATATTCTCATCATAATTAAAAACGCAAACCGGTTTTGCTCTAATTACAGCTCGTCAGTGTGATATACTAGTTATAGCGCGAACATACCTATAAAGCAATACAGCTAAGGTAGCCAGCCTACTAGAACGTTGACACAACGTTTAATTGGAATCGGCCTGTTGTAATTTGAGAAAAAGGCGTTACACATATTTTTTGCCAGCAGGTTTTGAGGGGCTCTAGTTCGCGTTTTCTTAAAGAAATGATTTGAAAATTTGAATGCTGTAATCTATCACCCAACTTTGTTTATAAAAATCAACAAAATTTAACAGCTACAAAAAAAACTAAATAAATAATTATACTTCTTTACCTTCAGTTCTTTCAGTCTTATCGGTCATCTGTGTAGAAGCAACTGAATGTTTCTTTTCCCTTTCCTGGGCAATTTTATTCAATTGATGGGTTCTAAATGTCGGCCTTTCACTTGGTTCTTTGAGATTCTTATTTTTGTCGTAACTCTTTCTTTCTACGTCCCATCGCTCGTTCACCATTCTTCTTGGCTGGTCGTTTGAGGTGACAGTGGTAGAATCATTTTGATCCCAGCTATCCCTGGAAGCCCGTCCGTCATGTTTGTCAACATCTACAATAAAAATAAAATATCATTATCACCACAGTATAAAGACGATGTTGCATTGTTTTCACAACCACGATTTCCAATATCCACCAGTTCTTCAAAATATTATGTGAAAACTTTAATTAATTTATTATTCATTTAATTTAACTTGTGTGCCTAAAAATTTATTTATTCAACGATCTTTTAAAATTATGCGAAGCAAATTAGATTATCCTTACCTTCTTTAGACCAGTTTATTCCATCATCTGCAGTCCCTTGTGTAAGATTACTCTGCACCTCCCAGTTGCCACTAAAAGAGTTTTTCTTTGGATTGTTCTGCATCCCTCTATTCTGGTGCACTCCAAAGGTATCCCTGTCTTGTCTTTGGGCTATGAAACTATCCCTGTTCTGCAATGCAAAGTTTTCTCTCTTTTGATGCATAAAGCCATCTTTGCTTTTGTGTGGAAAATCATCTTTGTTTTGATGTGAGAAACTATCCCTGTTCTGTATAAAACTATCTCTATTCTGATGAGGAAAGTCGTCCCTGTTCTGGTGAGGAAAGCTATCCCTATTCTGGTGAGAAAAGTCGTCCCTATTCTGGTGAGGAAAACCATCCCTATTTTGGTGAGCAAATACATCCCGATTTTGATGTGAAAAGCCATCCCTATTCTGGCGAGTGATGCTATCTCTATTCTGGTGAAGGAAACCATCCCTGTTTTGATGAAAGCCTTCTCTCTTTTGGTGTTGGAAAGTATCCCGGTTCTGATTAGGGAAGCTGTCTCTGTTTTGCTGGGAAAAACTGTCTCTGTTTTGATGTGAGAAGCTTTCTCTGTTTTGAAGGGCTAAGCTGTCTCGGTTCTGGTGAACTCCAAATGTGTCTCTATCATTTCTTTGTGTCATGTACGAGTCTCTGATTGGTTCAATTGGGGGTGGAGGTTGCTGTGGTCGAACTGGTGGGGGCGGGGCAGGACCTGGTGGCGCAGGAGGTAAAAAAGTAGGGCCGATTGGCGGAGGGGGTGGTCCAGGTTTCCAGTTCGAGCTTGTCCAAGAATTATGGATAGGGGATTTAGTGCCATTGTGCATATGCTGAAAATAACAACTACTATTAATTTTTGAGTACAAAAACATAAGAAACCTAAATTTTAAAAATAATAATAACATTCCTTTTGCAAACGGTTTACACCCAAATAAATGATAAGATTAATAAACAAAAAATATTTCCGAAAACAACGAAAACAATGGAGATATAAGGTAAATTTTAAAACGACAATAAATATCAATTTATAAGAGTACCCTAATAATAACATAGCAGTTTACAGATTAGATACATAATCTTCTGTGACGTTAAAAAAATTAACCAAAGGACATTTTAAATACAAATATGTATTTAAAAAAACTTAGTCTTTGTGTTTCTTTTATTTGTACAGAAAATATTTTTTATTTCTAAAATGCCAGGGCAAGCATACGAAGCTGTCACATATACTTCTTACCGCACCTCGTATACGCAGACACCAGCTGATCGAAAGAGAAACCAACATACTACGTCACAAGCGATTTGATTGTCAGCCTTATGTCTGGGGGACGACGGAAAGCTAACCAGCGTTGCCAGGTTTAGTATATGTTTCCAAAATCTAGTGATCATTTTAGATCCGATCAAATTTAAATCAAAAATGACTATTGGAGTCAAAATTTTTAAATTTGGCTAATGTGTCTTTGATAAATAATAATTATTATTTTTATAATAAATAATAATCTCCAATTCCAAAGTGAAAGTATGTTGATATCAAAAATGAAAACACTACATGAATCAAATGTGTTTGTCCATCAATAACATATTATTATCTTTATACAGTTATTAATTATGTAACCATAGAAATAAAAATTTCGGGACGCAGCAAGTTTGTTATGGTAGTGAATTTTCATAAAAATCTTTGTAATAGCAAATATGTTTTTTTTTAAGAAAGCAGGCATCAAATTTGGTTACCAGTATAATTTATATAGTAGAAACAATGTGCCATGTTTCGTCAAAATAACTTTATTGTTTGAAAATGTACAAAAAATTCCGAAACTAAACTTGAATTGTTCCCGAAAAAACTGGTTTCCTGGTCAACCTTATAGGTTAATAGCAAATTGAGCTATTCAAATTTGAAGCATTTAATGAAAATTCGCTACCATAACGCACTTGCTGCGTCCCTAATGTCTTTTCTTACAAAGATGTATTATATTTCGATGGAAAATGCAAAAATTCAGGGCGTATTCGATTAAAAAAAAAGAAAATTTCAATCACCAACGACTTATAGGCCACCCTGTAATTTTGGAAATATTTTTTAAGATGTAGCTCAAGACACCCTATAATTCATGTATACAATTTTTTTTCGTAACTTGCATAATAACGGATATATTGAGCTTTAATGATTTTTTACGAAAATTCGACAAAAATGATACCATTAAACGATAAACTCTATAGCCAACACTACTGCCAAAGCATCAGAAAAATTAATTTTCTGGGAACATTTTAGTAAAATGAAGGAAAATGAATATTGAAACTAGGAGTTTGTAAAACATTCTTCTTGGGAGATTTTCTTTCCATAGCTCATATTAGTTGTAGGTTTATTGCCTAAATATTACCAATTTTGACGTTTTAAATAACGACTTTGTCGTTTTGAGGAAAACCCTTTTTTTTAAATGCCTGTAACTTTTTTGTCCTTTAAACTACAGAGCTAGGTAGGTAGCTTATCTATAATGATATAAACCGCTGCACCAAATTTGGTTGCCCTTACTTTGTTAATTCCGGAGATATAAATTTTGTTCGAATGAAAACTCAAAATTTTCCCGGAAAACCTCGTCCGATTTTCCTGAATAACGAAATTATCCAAGCCATTTAGAAAAGGAAGGTACACGTGAAATTTTATCAAAATCGGCCCACTATTTTTTGAGTTATCGGTGTGACACGTATATATATATATATATATATATATATATATATATATATATATATATATATATATATATATACATATAAAAATCTAAACTGACCCCGGATATGGGTTCTCAGGGTCCTAGTTCGCGCTCATTTGCAAGAAATTTTTCAAAATTTCGTCGGGGATCTCCCCAATAGTGAATTTTTTCTACGAAAATTCACTAAAAGGAGAGAAATTTCAGAACACCTGAACACACATTCGAAAAATTCGTTGTGTTCATAGGTCGTCATTGGGGAAACGATGAACGTGACGTGGAAACTTTGTGGGGTTAGATATTGAGAATTTAAGCCATAGAACATCATAAGGCATGGGCTGTAAAGACTTGTGTATTTGAACTGGAACATCAGATATTTTCATCCTCCAATAACGGCTAACTTGGTCAATGAAACGTTAGTCAGTTTTTTTAAAATGTGTTGTGGTGGTACTTATCAGTGCTCATCAGAAGAATCTTCACTTAGTGAATTTTGGCTTCCAGGTCCACGAAACTGAATCTTTATCGAAGTATATTTTTATCCTTTGATGACATTAAACTGAATCTCTTTCGCCATATATTTTTATCCTTTGATGACGCTAACTTGGTTACTGAAATGATCGACAGGTTTCGTATAATGTGCTGTGGTGATTCGGGTTCTCCTAGTGTACTTATTAATCCGGGAATCTACGCAAACACCACCTTTGGACTGAAAAGCCTTATAAAATTTATACCTAGGGTACAACGTATGGAATGACACTGCGGAGGGAAAAAAATTGGGTTCTAGTATAACTAGGAAATCGAGTTGTTTCTCTTGGCGATGGTTAAAAAAACTCAAAGACGCAGCAAGTGCGTTATGGTAGTGAATTTTCATAGAAATGATCTGGCACCAAATATTTTATTATAACTTTTTTTTCTTGCAATATAGAAATCTAGATTTTTGTGTATAGTTTACTTTTTATATCGTAAACCTACCTACCAAATTTGGTTATCATAGCTTTTTTATTTTTTGAGAAAAAAATTTTTTTCGAATGAAAACTCAAAATTTTCCCGGAAAACCTTGTCCGATTTTCCTGACTAACGAACTTATCCAAGCCACTTACAAAAGGAAGGTACATGCCAAATGTTATCCAAATCGGCCCATTATTTTTTGAGTTATCGGTGTGATACATATATATATATATATATATATATAATATATATATATATATATATATATATATATATATATATATATATATATATATATATATATAAACATATAAAAATTGAAACTGACACCGGATATGGGTTCTAGGGGCCCTAGTTAGCGCTGATTTGCAAAAATTTTGTCAAAATTCAAAAGTCGGGATCTCCCCAATAGTGAATTTTTTCTACGAAAATTCACTAAAATTAGCGTTCAGTCTTCAAATGACGGTAGATTCAACTGTAGAGTTGCTGTCTTTAAGGTTATTAGAAAGCGTAGTAAAACATTATCCGTTTCTTGCCTAAGTAGGTATACCTATATCCGCATGTTTTGTTGTTGTAAACATTTATTGATAGATGAAATAGAACCAAAACGACCATAAATTTAAGCAAACGAGAAGGTGCAAAGTACACCTATTATAAAACAAATTCAGTGTTCGCTTTGAAGTTTAATTTGACAAATTTAATATACTTTTATATTATATAACCGCTTTGATTTGGCAACGTTGTAGTAATTTATAACGTGTACTTGAGTTTCATCACTTTGTTATTTGACTTTCTAATTTTTATAGGTTATGCGGGTTCATCTTGGGGATTGTAGTTCTAGACAGCGCTGCCAACTTGGTGATTTTTCACTATACTTACTGAATTTCCATTCTATTTAGTGATTTTGTGAAAAGTAAATGTCGAAAATTTAACGATTTTAGTGAATTTTCTTAAAAAAATTCACTAATGAGGAGATCTCGACTTTTGAATTTTGAAAAAAATTCTTCAAATGAGCGCTAATTAGGCCCCCCAGAACACATATCCGGGGTCAGTTTGAATTTTTATATGTTTATATATATATATATATATATATATATATATATATATATATATATATATATATATATATATTTATATATATATATATATATATATATATATATATATATATATATATATATATATATATATATATATATATATATATATATATATGTATCACACCGATAACTCAAAAAATAATGGGCCGATTTTGATTAAATTTGGTGAATAAATTCCTTTTGCAAATGGCTTGGATAAGTTCGTTAGCCAGGAAAATCTGACCAGATTTTCCCGGAAAATTTTGTGTTTTCTTTCGAAAAAAATTTATATCTCCCGAATTAACAAAGTAATGGCAACCAAATTTGGTACGCAGGTTTATGTCCTTATATGTAAGTCACCTACCTAAATTTAGCTCTGTATGTCAAAAGACAAAAAAGTTTAAGCATTTAAAGAAAAATAAATTGGGGTTTTCCTCAAAACGTCAAAGTTGCGACTTAAAACGTCAAAATCGGCAACATTTTGGCAAATAACTTGAAACTAATACGGGCTATGGAAATCAAATGTCTCAAGAAGGATGTTTTACAAACACTGAAGTCTTAGTTTCAACCGTCATTGTCCTTCATTTTACTAAAATGAAAATTCATTTGAAATAGACGCTTTCCCTGATGCTTGGCAGTAGCCTTAGCTATAGAGTTTATCGTTTATTGGTATATAATTTTTGTCGAATTTTCGTAAAAAATCAATAAAGCTCAATATATCCGTTATTATACAAGATTTGAAAAAAATTTGTATATATTAATTATAGGCTGTCTTGAGCTACATCTTAAAAAAATATTTCTACAATCACAGGATGGCCCATAAGTCATTGGTGATACAAATTTTCTTTTTTTTTTAATCAAACACGCCCTATGTTATTGCATTTTCCATCGAAATATAATGCATGTTTGTAAGAAAATAAATTCTGGATGCAGCAAGTGGTAGCGAACTTTGATCAAATGCTTCATATTTGAATAGCCCAATTTGCTATTAACCTATAAGGTTGACCAAGAAACGAGTTTTTCCGGGAACACTTTAAGTCTTCTTTTGGAAATCTTGGTACATTTTCACACAATAAAGTTATTTTTATGAAACATGGCACATTGCTTTTACTATATAGGTTATACTGGTAACCAAAATTGATGCCTGCTTTCTTAAAAAGAAAACACACATATTTGCAATAAAAACATTTTTATGAAAATTCACTACCATAACGCACTTGCTGCGTCCAGAGTTTTTTACATTATAAACTTAGATTGCTCGATCCTTTAAAAAAGCATAAAATGCTCCATAAATTTAAATAATACTAAAGTGAGAAATATGCTTTCGGCAAAGACTAAAAGAATGATAAACCATAATTGCAGTAACTTTTCACTACTACTGAGTTTTGAGAAGAAGCATTGTGTCTTAATTATGTAAGTAACGGCCTACTTCATATTCTATTTCTTGTTGGTTTATTTCGCATAAAAAAAAAACACAAAGCTTTCGCAAGTGGCTCATTACTGTAGCCAACCAAAATTATTTATGAATTTATGAAAAAAAAATGCTTTCAATATAAAGAAAGAAAGTTGACTATCGTGGCTTATAAACGCATGAACTTGGATATTCTTTTAAAAGTCTGGACGCAGCAAGTGCGTTATGGTAATGAATTTTCATAGAAATGATCTGGCGGCAAATATTTTTTTATAACTTTTTTGCCTGAAACATATAAATCTAAATTTTGGTATAGAGTTTCCTTTTAATGTCATAAACTTGTGCACCAAATTTGATTACCTTAGCTTTTGGGGATAAATTTTGTTTCCGGAAAACCTGGTTCGATTTTCCTGGCTAACGAACTTATCCAAGTCACTTACAAAAGGAAGGTACATGCTAAATTTTATCAAAATCGGTCCATTATTTTTTGAGTTATCGAACATATAAAAATTGAAACTGACCCCGAATATGTGTTTTAGGGGTACTAGGTCGCGCTAATTTGAAGAAATTTTTTCAAAATTCAAAAGTCGGGATCTCCTTATTAGGAATGTTTTATAAGAAAATTCAATAAAAAGGGGTTTTAAGTAATCATTTGAGAATTGGCCTATATCAAAATAAATTGTAGCTAGAGTTTAAATTTAGTTTGTTATTTCTACGAGGTTAAGTCAATATAATAAATTAATAAAATGTTGAGTATGTCATTTTGCAGAAAGTAAGTTTGTAAGTAAAATTGTGATAGTTTGAAAGGTGTGCGGGAAATTTTCGCTGTTTGTTTACCCAGTAGGGCGTCATGCTGGTGGGCGTGGTCTTAAGCTGTTTTAGTGGCATCGGCATAGTCTGTAGGGGTACAGCTGAGCTCGATCTAGGTATCCATTGCACCTACTCTTGTCGATGCGTTGGTATTGGAGAGGGCACAACGTAGTGAGTTCACCGTTGCGTCCATTGCACTTCTCAGTATTCACAGTGGGAAACCTTGATGCATCTTAGAGCCGATCTGGTCCGAGACATCGTGGTTGAGTTCACCATTTGGTCTCATTGCACGTGTCAGTCCCAGTGTAGGAGTTGGGGTACTTGGGAAAGGGCACACCCTGGCGAGTACACCTTGTGCCCATTGCACTTCTCGGTATTAAACTGTAGCTGTACCGAACACTCTAGGTGAGGCACTGAACTCTGCCTCATTGCACGCCTGGAAGCTGGCACGGACCTAGTGTCGGGAACAGCACCCAAATAAACAAACAGGTTAAACTATTGTCTAAGAAACTATTGTTTGAGTAACTATCGTTTGAGTAAGTATCGCTTGAGTAGTGTATGAGTCGATTTCCCTTATAAACAAAAATGGCTCCTCCTTGTACAAAAGATTCCGGAGATAAAATACCACTCCATTAGGATCTCCGGGAGAGGGGTGTACAGGGGGCGCCGACATCAAGATTGAACATATCATTCTCGAATATATGTGGCCTAAATTCTAACCTGAACTCCGTCCACCATTTTCTCCAAGCTAATAGGCCCCAACTTCTCTTCCTCACCGAAACCCAAATCAGTGCTAAGACAGCCACTAATCGCCTTAATTTCCCGGAGTATGAGCTCCTTACTTCCTTTAGATTGCATGGAGGTATGTGCGCATACGTCCGTACAAACTACCCTGCACCAGACTTCCCAATTTGGAAGCTGGAAGAAAAGACATTCTTTGGATAAAACTCTTTCTCGGGGCTACAACTTAATTCATCTGTTGCATTTACCGGTCACCTTCTGACAACTACTTTGTCCAGCTCTTCGACTACCTTTCTGAAAAAACCGACCATCTGATTGCTGAATATCCTTTCTCCGAAGTCACTATTCTTGGTGACTTCAATGATCATAAAAAGGAATGGCTAGGATCTTCAAAAACCGATCTACAAGAGAGAGCAGCAAAGGCCTTCGCAGTCAGCAATTCTTTAGCCAATATGGTTCAGCAACCTACTTACTTTCCTCGCATCCCAACACACAGCTCAAGTCCCTTGAATCTCGTTCTTACTACAAAACCTGAATGCGATAAGACATCAATCACCGCCCCCCTTGGTCGCTCAGACCACGGCATTGTCACTGCTTCCTGCGCAATGCCACCCAAAGTCACACAGTCATCACACCCACGTATCGTTTGGAACTACAACTCCGCGAACTGGGACGAAATGAGGGATTACTTTTCCTCATTTCCATGTGCGTCCGTCTGCTTCTCTCATCCTGACCCCTCTGATATCTCACAAAACGTCACCGAAATCATCCAAGCTGACATGGAATTATGTATTCCATGTACACAGAAAACCTCTTTAGCCACTCAAAAGCCCTGGTTCTCTAAATCTCGTGACAAGGCCAGACTTGAAAATATTAAAGCTCACAAAACGCTTCTACACAATCCCAGTCAAGAAAACCGTCAAGCATTTAACGACGCAAGAAACCGCTATGTCCGCGTTCTTTCTAAGGCAAAAACTCGTTTAGTAACCACATCAAAAACAAAGTCCTCTCAAGCTCCAGCGGCAGCAAACCCTTCTGGACTCTTGCTAAATCTATTGAGAATAATTTCTGCAAGAGCACGTTCCCACCTCTTGTTTCAGGGGATGAAATTGTTTCTACCGCCCTGGGCAAGGCTGAACTTTTTGCTTCGTTGTTCGCCGGCAATTATGCTCTCAACCCACTTCCAAATATTCAACCACCAACAGTCCCCAATGTCGCGCATTAAATGACGGATACCATTTTCAAAACAAAAAAGCTACAAAAGATGCTCTCTTCTTTTAATACCAGGAGAGCCTCTGACCTTGACGAGAGCCCAGCAATTTTTCTCAAAAAATGCGCACCAGGACTTGCTCCTCTCCTGACTCGTCTGTTCCAGATATCTTACAATAGAGGCATATTCCCTAGTAACTGGAAAATTGCTCGAGTACAACCCGTCCCCAAGAAAGGATCCAAAGCGCTTCCTAGCAACAACAGGCCGATTTATCTCCTTTCAGTCGTCTATAAAATGATGAAAAAGTATAAAAACACCGAGTTTCTAAAATTTCTTGAAAAACAGTCTAATCCACGACAGGCAGTATAGATTCCGTCAGCGCAGATCAACTGCCGACCTCCTTTCCTTTGTCACCTATTCTTGGAAGAAGTCTATGCAACTACACGGTGAATCCCAGATTGTCGCTCTAGGCATGTCCAAAGCATTCGACCAGATCTGGCACGCAGCGTTGCTTAATAAACTTCCGGCCTATGGCCTACCACCAAAACTCTGTACCTGGACAGCAAATTTCCTCTTCAACCGGAGCATTTCTGTTGTCGTGGATGACCATTCCTCTAAACTGTATCCAATTAATGCAGGAGTCCCTCAAGGTTCAACTTTAGCCGCTACTTTGTTTCTTCTCCACATCAATGACCTTCTCTCTAGCACATCCAACCCAGTTCACAGTTATGCGAACGACAGCACCCTCCACTCAAATATACAATATTCCAAGTCTCTGCAGCCCAATTAGATGATCGCAGACTCATGGGGGGTTCTGTCTGTGTGGATCTCCAAAAAATATTAGACTGGGGAAGAAGAAATCTTGTACAATTCAACTCCATCAAATCTCAGTCTTGCCTTCTATCTCGTAAAAGATACACCAGCCCTAGACCCATCACAATGAACAACCAAGTAATTCAAAGTAATGAGTCATTTTCACTTGTTGACATTTCTGTGGATCGAAATCTCAATTGACACCAACATGTCACATCATTTGCAGAAGCGGTTGCTAAGAAATTAGGTTTCCTCTTCCGGGCTCGCAAATACTTTTCACCAGCTAATCTCCATACCTTATATACTTCAAAAATACGGCTAAACGTCGAATACTGCTCCCACATCTGGGGTGCCGCTTCTACACTCGATATCCTGGACTCCATTCAGAAGAGAGCTATACGTCTCATCAGTGACCCTACCCTCACCTAAAGGCTGCCATCCCTTGCCCACCGATGTGCCGTTGGTGACGTCTCTCTCTTTTCTAGATATCTGCATGGGCACTGCTCAGAGGAGCTTTCTTCCATAGGTCCTCCACCTGCTGCCCCCAACAGATCTACTAGGGGAACAGAGTGAATGCACCCTTTTACTGTCCAGGTCACCAGACATAGAACATCTTGTTATGCCCGCTCTTTTGTCCCAAGGACTTCCAAGTTGTAGAACTCCTTGCCAGCACATGTTTTTCCTTCTCCTCCGAACCTCCAAACCTTCCAGTCCACCATTAACAAGTTGTCTCTTTCCTCCTTGTCGACACCCACGGTACGATAGAATTTAGGCGTAAGCCCTCCTGGTGTGTTGTTAAAATATAAAAAACACCAATGGTCATTAACAGAACAAGGTAAACAACGCACAATTTAAGAAATATCGTTCGCAACACACTAATCTATAAGAAATCGCCTAAACGCGTACCCGTACTAGCGCCGTACTAAAAGCGAAGTTATAAACTGTCAGTTATAATGGCGATGGCCGATGAGTCTAGAATATTCTAGGAATTCCCAAACTCAATGTGAACTTTATGTCAAATGTAATGTTTAGGAGATAAAGGGATGTCACGGGACAGGACCGTACTGGGCCATTGTTAAAAAACTTTGTAATGTGTAAGGAACTTTAAATGCCAATAACTCGGGAAATAAGAAAGAACAAAAGGTAACAATAGTGTCAGCGTGCATGTAAGACACCAAACTTAAAATCGTTCGGCAGTTAATCTCCAAATTCACCCTATTCGCGAATATGCAACCCTACGTATTTTGAGTCTGATGTCTTTCGCGCCTTAAAAGTTGTAGCCTCGTTGCGTTACTAAAGCGCAACAGGTGTAAATGGCATCTGGTACGTATTTTACTGTTTGCATAATGTTTCTTGAATTCTAGTGATAAGTAAAAATTTAGTTAAATCTGGTGATTTTTTTAGTAACATACCGGTGAACATTTTTACAGTTAGCCTGGCAACGTTGGTTGTAGTGTAGTTGGTTGTTATGTTATATTATAATACTCGGTTCGGCTTATCTCATGTCTCATTCAGTATTCAGTACAGTAGTACAAAGTACAATACAGTTCCGGTTGGTTTCGTTGAGTGCTGTCTTTTGTCCTTGTTTACCTATTATTTTTAACGGCCAGTTTCATTCTTCCATTCCGTGTCCGTCATCGTTTAGTCACATTGTTAGGTTAATATTAAATAGGTTGCTGTTTTAAACTCGCTTCATACAAAATCCTCAAATTTAATTTAATGTTGTGTTCTGTGTTGTGATTATTTTAAGGAAACGGGAAAAGCATCAAAAAACCATGTTTGCTTTAGATGGAAACAAGGTCGTAGTTCCATCTCCTGGGGCTCATATCGAACAATTAAGGTTGGCCCAAATGTCTCCAGAAGAACGAGCTCAAGAGTATGTCAATCTCCCGCTTATTCCTTACGAACAAGAAATAACAATACACAAGATCGGAAGGCAGCACAATATTAAATATAAATATTTTAGAATGCTGAAACCCGATGAGTTCAAAAAGTGCGAGAATCCCGAACTGGATTATGAAGACGAAGAAGATGTAGAACCTGTTACGTTTATTTCCGGGGCAACAACATATAGGACACCTGAGCGGTTGTGGTTTCCGTTGTCTGATGCTGTAAATACAATTTGTACAAGGCAGATGGAATTCGGAAGAAAGTTGTTGCCGATAAATGTGCTTCTAGACAAGCGTGACCAGTGGGTGTGCAAATTATTTAACGTTGGACTACAATAAACAAGTAAATGAAGAAGACAATTACCTAGGTAACGTTTCACTGGTGGCGAAACAAACCCAAATACTGAAGTTTTTTTGTTTGTATAAAATAGTTTCTCTTGCCTTTAAAATTTGGAAAATACATAGTTATTTTGTATCGAATTTTTATTAATTTTTTTATCTTTAAACAGGTACTTAGCAATATTTTTACCTAAATCATAAACTATTTTTCTTCTTATAGGCATTCTTTAGACATAATAATTTTTATACTAAAACTTTTTTTTGTACTATGATACTACCACAAATACTTTTGAAAAACTTGTTTTGCATATTAAAAAATGTAGATGCGTATTTTGACAAAACATGATTAAATTTTATTGAACTAAAAGTATGGTTTTATTATTTTTATACTTTATTGTCTGCTTTAATTTCCTTAAACTATGAAATATAAATTATAAATACAGGCCTTACATGCACGCTGACACTATTGTTGCCTTTGTTCTTTTCTTTTTGCCGAGTTATTGACATTTAAAGTTTCTTACACATTGCACACTTTTTTTATAATTTCCCAGTACGGTTCTGTCCCGTGACACCCCTTCCTTTCCTAAGCATTACATTTCACATAAAGTTCACTTTGGTTTTGGGAATCCTTTGAACATTCTAGACTCATGGACCATCGCCATTAACTGTCAGTTTATCACTTCGCTTTTAGTACGGCGCTAGTACGGGTACGCGTTTAGACGGTTTCTATATATTAGTGTGTTGCGAACGTTATTTCTCAAATTGTGCGTTGTTTGCCTTGTTCTGTTAATGACCATTGGTGTTGTAGTGGCTTAACGTGCATGTGTGGCCTTTTCTTACTCGGTGACATGTTATTTGTTTTCTATGTTGTTTGATGAGGAAAGTGCCATGTCAAAGGCTGTGACCCATGCCTAGGGATGGATGGCACCAGGGTGATCGTGTTGTAAACTGAATCTCTGTAGTACCGTGCAACCCTCCAGCGTAACCCGCCTTGCACCACACAGGAGGTTCTGATGGTGTGGACAGTATTTCCCCCATTCTCGTGGGAACAACATGAAGATCATAAATATATATGGAACCAAACCAAACGGGAACGAGCCAGGGGGCGGCAGAGTCCGCAAGCTTTAGAGGTGTCACGACCGACGTAGATTCGGAGGGTAGCTTCGGCCACAGGCTTGTCCCCGACACCCAAGCTGGAGGCTGGATCCCACCGGAGAGCGGCGAGGTCCGCGGACTCTGGGGACCCCTCCACCAGTGAGGACCCTACTGTAAGGGTAGAGGGACTGCACCGGCAGTCCAAGCGTCTTTCTGGGGCGCAAAGAAATAAGCTCCGGAGGGCGCAGAAAATGGCGACCGTGACGTGGACGGTCGAGAAACCTGTAAAAGCGCAAGAGGGGAGTGCGAGTCAGAAAAGGACGCGCTCGGACTCTAGTATGCCTACTACAGGCAGACGTCCCAAAAGAACCAAGACCGGAACACCGGCGCAGACTGGCTCGTATAGGGAGGTTGCGGAGGGCCTCGGGATGGCGTCGATTGACAGACGCCATCCTGAGGTCACGCTAGACCAGGGAAAGGCGGACCTAATCCAGGCTGCGGTGGACTCTCTTCAAGAAGAGGAGAGCCCGCCTCAGTTCCACCGGCCGCGCCTGGCGGGAGGCATTCTCTGGATTACCTATGCCGGGCCGCAGTCGCGGGACTGGCTGCGAAAAACGATCGTGGGCCTCGGCCAGATTTGGGAGGGGGCGGACTTGACAGCCGTCGAGCCCAAGGAACTCCCAAAGAGACGCAAGATCCTCGTACGGATCTCTGACACCGTCCCGCAGGAGACCCACGTTTTAAAAAATACTGCGTAAGGCAGTCATGACCTTAGCCGTCACTGGGCGGCTATATGGAAAAACGTGGGGACTAAGACCTAGTATGGCCCACTGGCTGTACACAAGGGTGGTCAGATCATCGTTAACATACGCGGCACTGATCTGGTAGCCTAAGGTGACACAATCCAGTGCCAAACAAAAACTAGGCAAGCCAAAGGATGCACTGTGTGTGAGAACAAGAGGAGGGGCTACAACAACAGGCAGATCATCATTTCCACATATATCCAGGCAGCCCTTAAGGCCCTAAGTAGCCCAAGGGTAAATTCCTGGCTGGTGAGTGAGTGCCGAGACGAGACGAGCGACCTGCCTGGGCAGAATGAGGTCACCCACATCTGGGTGCCGGGTCACTCGGGCGTCAAAGGCAATGAAGAAGCTGACAGTTTCGCGAAGAGAGGGTCAGTAGAACCATTTATGGGACCAGAAACGGGTCTGGACGTGACAAAGAGCACTCTCAGGGGAGCCATTAAAGCCTGGGTCAGAAACCAACACCAGGTGTACTGGACAGACTGTCCAGGGCTCAGACATGGGAAGTCAATAATTGACGAAGTCAGTTCAAAGAGAGCAGTGGAGCTGCTAAATTTTAGCAGAGGACAGCTCAGAAAGATAACAGGTCTCTTGACGGGACACATGGCCGTCAAGAAACACCTGCATAAAATGGGGCGGTTCGACGGGGACCTGGCATGCAGACTCTGCGGCGAGGGGGAGGAATCAGCCCAGCACATCTTGTGCGAGTGTAAAACTCTGGACCGCAAAAACAACTGATCTACGGTCAGTCTAGACCGGAGACAGAGCATTATAAAACTTGAGCCTACCAATTGCTGCGCAGACTAGTTCAAGGCACAGTGATTTTGGAATGGGTGGAGTAAAAGACTAAGGGCATGCACAATAAGCCAAAGGTTGCAGTGCTATCGGGGCGGCAAAGCCGCGGACGAACCGTGAGGGAGAAAAAAAAGTGATATGGGATGTTCTCTTTTTGTTGTACATACTTTGCCACTTATATTGTAATATGGGTTTTCCTTCCTCTAGCATTCCAGTTTTGTCGGGGGTGTGTGTGTGTGTCTTCGCCGTAGGGATTTTCCTCCCCTCTCGTGTGCGTACATCCATCCTCGTTGCATAGACCACAAGAAAAAATTCTACTCATACCCCTTAAGGACGTTACGGGACTTGGCACGCATAAAGGTGCTGTGCGGGGTGGGCAGGGTTTAGAGAGGTTATGGCTGCAGGAAGTGAAAAAGACAGATTTCAAGCAGTTTTCTTAGCATATCTTATCCATGCCACTTGCAAAAAGGAGGTACTCACCAAATTTGATCAAGATCGGTCCATTATTTTTTGAGTTATCGGTACGATATATATATATATATATATATATATATATATATATATATATATATATATATATATATACGGATCTCCTCATTAGTGAATTTTTTTAAAGAAAATTCACTAAAAATCTGTGTACGTAATTAATATTACTTTATCTCATTTATATAAAATGTTCATGTATTGGAAGGAAAATAAATACTATTATTACAATTATTATTATTATTATTATTATTATTATTATTATTATTATTATTATTATTATTATTTCAGCTATTAGTAGAGAATTGTTAGTCTACTTACATGAAGTGGTGAAGGACTTTCTGGGCTACTCTTCCCACTCGGTAAGTCTTGGGTATCGTCGCCCCATCTACCAGCCAGTTGCTGTTCTAACATCATTTTCCTTGCGTCTTCCAACTTGTTTACAGATCTGCCTGGCTTATCCGCGTTGCTGCTTGTTGACCTCACGGAATGGTTGGCAGTCACTTTCTCCAGACGTTGACGCATTTCTGAACTTAACTTGAGCTTACCAACACTGCCTGGTGAGGGACGGGCAGCTCCGATTTCAAATGCACGCTTGGAATGTACTGTTTACATTAAAATATGTTACTATTTTCTTGCATCAAACACCGTAGGGGCGTAGGGGTAAGTGATTTAAAAAAAGAAATAGTACAAGAGTTCTCAATCCAAAATCTTTTGATAAAACAGCGTTAACCTAAAGGTACCGTGTAAAATAATAATATTTAAGGAGTGAAGATTGGAACCTGTGATGAGCACTGGTCAGTACAATTTGGAGAACCCAGTTCATCACAATACAGTTTGTAAATCTGACGATTGTTTCGCTAACGAAGTTAGCGTCATCAGAGGGATGAATACATAAAGTGAATAAAGACTATAACTAATATTTATATGTAAGTTGCCAAGCAGTTGCTAAAGGTGTCCTCTAGGAAGGTATACAGACAGAGCCCCACTGTTGAGTCTTAAATCCTTGGCAACAAACATATAAATAGTAGTTCTAGATTTTATTTTCTTAGTTTATTCATCCCTTTCATGTCGCTAACTATGTTAACGAAACGATCGTCAGGTCTAAAAACTGCATTGTGATGACTTGGGTTCTCCAAATTGTACTGAATAGTTAAGGACTAATACGTTTATTGGAGCTACCGAGATGGCGACCCTGTCGTACATCTCACAATGTTAGTTTCACAAATGAAGATTTATACCACTACTGCTTTAGCCCCCTCTCGAGTAAAAAATAAAGGATCTAATTATTTGGTCTGTATGATCCACAAAAAAATACAGTATTGCCTCTTTATTCAAAACATACCACCAACAGTCCACAATGTCGCCGATAAAATGACGGATATCATATTCAAAACTAAAAAGGTACAAAAGGTGCTCTCGTCTTTTAATACCAGGAAAGCCTCTGGCCTTGACGAGATCCCTGCAAATGTTCTCAAAAAATGCACACCAGAACTTGCTCCTGTCCTGACTCGTCTGTTTCGGACATCTTACAATGGAGGCATATTCCCTAGTAACTGGAAAACTGCTCGAGTACAACCCGTCCCCAAGAAGGGATCGAAAGGGCTTCCTAGCAACTACGGGACTATTTCTCTCATCTCAGTCGTCTCTAAAGTTGTGGAAAAGTATATAAACACGGAATTACTAAAATTTCTTGAGGAACACAGTCTAATCCACGACAGGCAGTATGGATTCCGTCAGCGCAGCTCAATTACCGACCTCCTTTCTTTGTCTACTATTCTTCGAACAAGTCTATGTAACTACAGGGTGAATCCCAGATTGTCGCTCTAGGCATATCCAAAGCATTCGACAAGGTCTGGCACGCAGCGCTGCTAGTAAACTGCCGGCCTATGGTCTACCACCAAAACTCTGTACCTGAACAGCAAATTTCCTCTCCAACTGGAGCATTTCTGTTGTCAGGGATGGCCATTACTCTAAACTGCATCCAATTAATGCAGGAGTCCCTCAAGGTTTAGCTTTAACCCCTACTTTGTTGCTTCTCTACATCCATGACCTCCTCTCTAGCACATCCAACCCAGTTCACAGTTACGCGAACGACAGCACCCTCCACTCAAATATACAATATTCTAAGTCTGCCTCTTTAGCCCAATTAGATGAGGATCGCAGACTCATGGAGGGTTCTGTCTATGTGGTTCTCCAAAAAACATTAGACTGGGGAAGTAGAAATCTTGTACAATTCAACTCCACCAAATCTCAGTCTTGCTGTCTATCTCATAAGAGATACACCAGCCCTAGACCCATCAGAATTAACAACCAAGTTATTCAAAGTAATGAGTTATTTTCACTTGTTGGCATTTCTGTGGATCGAAATATCATTTGGCACCAACATGTCACATCAATTGCAGAAACGACTGCTAAGAAATTAGGTTTCCTCTTCCGAGCTCGCAAATACTTTTCACCAGCTAATCTCTATACCCTATATACTTCACAAATAAGGCGAAACCTCGAATACTGCTCCCACATCTGGGGTACCGCTGCCGCTTCTACACTCGCTATCCTGTACTCCATTCAGAAAAGAGCTATACGTCTCATCGGTGATGCTACCCTCACCCAAAGGCTGCATTCCCTTGCCGACATGCCGTTGGTGACCTCTCTCTCTCTCTCTTTTATAGATATCTGCACGGGCACTGCTCAGAGGAGCTTTTTTCCATAGTTCATCCACCTGATGGTGTATAATTTTAATGAAATATGATAGTGTTTAATTTTTTATTTTCAAATTAAATCATTTTGTTGAACTTTTTAAAACACATTTCATTGGGCGAATGCCTAAATTTGTATATATCTAACTAGGGAGATGAATATCATTTTTCGATAAGCCGAATATTTCGACCATCCGGAACACCTAGTTCAATTATTAATTTGGTTTAAGGGGGTTGTACGGTATATGATTTTAGATGCATAGCCAGCCACTTTGGTGAGTGATGTTATAAAACTTTCAATATTAACTAATAGACACCTGTTTATCTATTTTTTCACTTACCCTTTGTACTTCTTTCAGGTTCCCTAACAACCGGTTCAAAATCTATTTCCTCCCATTCTGCTGAAGTCTGTTCTGTTCTGGTCGAAGTGACACTGTGACCATTAGTAATCGCAATCATCTGATCCTTGTTTGGTGTTACCTTTCTTTGAAACTGTCTCATCTTAAAACGCATGAAATCGTCTTCATCTTCGTTTTGGGTACCGCCTTTGGGGGGTGGCCATCTCCATTTACCTGTAGTGTATAACAATGTATTTATTTTATTGCCGCAAGGACATGTATATGGTTTGGGCTTTATTACCTAACATATATAGGTGCCCCATAATTAATTGGACATTAGCTAAGGCGTGATAGCTGGCACAAAAATAAAGCTATTGGGCTCAACTTGCCTTAGTCAAATATTACTCGTTTTCGTTTTACAGGGTGTTGAAATAATTCTTCTTAAAACTATTTTTTCAAATATCTTGAAAGTGGTTCAACATGAGAGTGGTCGTGGTATCGAGCTGTGACGATGCTCGTACATATGACAACTATATTCAGATACATGTCATACCTCTCCCTTTAAATTTGAAATTATTTTATTTACATAATCGTATCTTAAATTCTAGTCATGACCATACCTTTTTTTTTGTTCCCTCAGGGCTCGTCCGCGGCCTTGCCGCCCCGATAGCACCGCAACCCTTGGTTGATTGTGCATATCCTTAGTCTTACTCCACCCATTCCAAGATCACTGTGCCTTGAACTAGTCTGCACAGCGATTGGTAGGGTGAAGTTTTATATTGCTCTGTCTCCGGTCTAGAGTGACCGTAGATCAGTTGTCATTTCCGGTCCAGAGCTATACACTCACACAAGATGTGCTGGGATGATTCCTCCCCCTCGCCGCAGAGTCTGCATGCGAGGTCCCCTTCGAACCGCCCCATTTTATGCAGGTGTTTCTTGACGGCCATGTGTCCCGTCAAGAGACCTGTTGTGTTTCTGAGCTGTCCTCTGCTAAGGTTTAGCAGCTCCACAGCTCTCTTTGAACTGGGTCCGTCAATTATTGACTTCCCATGTCTGAGCCCTGGACAGTTCGCCCAGTACACCTTGTGTTGGTTTCTGACCCAGGACTTAATGGCTCCCCTGGCAGTGCTCTTTGACACGCCCAGAGCCGGTTCTGGTCCCATAAATGGTTCTGCTGACCCTCTCTTCGCGAGACTGTCAGCTTCTTCATTGCCTTTAACCCCTGAGTGACCCGGCACCCAGATGAGGGTCACCTCATTCTGCCCAGCCAGGTCGCTCGTCTAGTCTCGGCACTCACTCACCAGCCAGGAATTTACCCGTGGGGTACTTAGTGCCTTAAGGGCTGCCTGGCTGTCTGTGGCTATGAGGATCCGCTTGTTGGTGTAGCCCCTCCTCTTGTTCTCCCGCACACAGTGCAGGATGGCGTACATCTCGGCCTGAAACACCGTTGCATGGGCTCCGAGGGAAATACTATGACTTACCCTCGGTCCTTCCGAATAAACACCTGCCCCCGTCCCACGCTCCCCGCCAGATCCGTCCGTGAACCAGACGAGCGCGTCCCGTGGCATGCCCGGCGTCTCCTCCCGCCATGCCTCGCGATCAGGGATTTCCACTGTAAAGTTGTTTTCCCTGCACATTCGCGGGCTCGCGAAGTCTGACCTCATTTCAAGCATGGGCTCCTTCACGATCTCCTGAATTTTGCAGTGGCCCCTGAAGCCTGGATTGATCTTCAGTCTACCATTGCAGGCTAGTCTGTATAGTCCTAGCCTGGCCTCTCCCATAATAACTAAGTGTAGGGGGGGTAGATCCAGTAACACCTCCATGGCGGCTGTTGGGGTTGAAGACATGGCCCCTGTGATGCCTAGGCAAGCCATATGACCATACCTTAGGGGTGGTTTAATATTTCGCTTAGGGCGAATTGGCTTCGACTTACAAAAATCGTGGGGTAAACCTATGATTTCCAATAGTTCATTGTGAGTGTATTCTTTAGAACTACTTATGTCTACATTACAACCATCGGTAGCGACTTCGTTGGGCGAGCCTGGAACACTAGCCTGAGGATTTACACTATTCTCTAAAAAGTTTTTATTACAGCTATTTACAATTGTTGTACTAGAGTTATCTACATTAACACTAAGATTAGGGTATGTTCGGTTAAAAGAGACAGGATCTATTTCGGTACTTATTATCTGGTTGACATGCCTTTTCCAGACATGGCCTTCATTTGTCGTATAAATATAAACTGTTCCACAAATACGCTTAACCACAGTTGCCGGAGCCCACCCTTTTTTATTCGGTACTCGATAATCCATGATCATTACAATTTTTCCAGGCAAGTGAGCTCTTGGAAGTTTTGTATGATCATTTTGTGGCTGTGGCACGGGTAGATCTCTAAGTAGATCTAATCTTGTCCTTAGTTTTCTACCCAGCATAAGTTCAGCTGGTGATACCTTGGTTGATGCATGAGGAATAGATTGGTACATAAACAATATCTTACTTAATATTGTGTCTACTTCGTTCGCTGCTCTTTTCAGATTGCCTATCTCTGTTATCAACTTATGTTTTATAATTAGAACCGCATTTTCCGTTAACCCATTACTCTGAGGATTAAACGGAGGATATGTTACATGACTAATTCCATTGTTTTTATAAAAATTCTGCATCTGGTTGGACACTAGTGAGGGTCCATTGTCAGATACCACGGTATTAGGAAGACCAAACCTTGTGAAACAATTTCGCAGCACTGCAATGGTGTTGTCAGAAGTCATGTCGTTCATTGAGTATACTTCTATCCATTTTGAGTATGAATCAATTAAGATTAAGTAGTTTCTATTATATACAGAGAATATCAACGTAATAATGTGGATGTTGATTTACCGTCGACTGGTTAGCGAGTGGCCGTGGTATCGAGCTGTGACGATGCGTCGATGTTGCGCTGGAGGGCGCATGCTCGTACATATGACAACTATATTCAGTTACATGTCACAAATTTTCGAACAAAAATAAAGAAAGCCCATTTAGTTACCCCAAAAAGGGTATACTTGTTTGCAGTCGAAAAAGTTGACCGTTTTCAAATAAACGTACTTTTTTTAATGAAATTAAATTAACAATTATGCGCAAACATGATGTATTCTCGAAGGCAAATTATGTGTATATGTTGTATATACTTTTTAGTACAATATACTGTATGTTATCGAAAGAATCATTTTTATTAAGAATTCAACGAAGCCATTAAATAAAATAACATCCGTAAAACTATTAACTAAAAAGAAATAGTTAACAAAATGGATATCGGAAAGATTGTTATAAATTGTATTAATCTACCTTATTAAATTAATTTAAAATTACACAGCAAACTTTGGAAGCAAAAAAAACAAAAAATCAGAGTAAGTACTCAAAGTGTTCACCACGGCAATGCATTTTCTCACTAGTTTATTATCTCTTACTTTAAAAAATGAATTTTTGTTGAGCTCTGGTATCATTACGATCGTTTACCATAATCGCTGGCAGTTATTTATTTGATCTTTGTAGACCAGTGACTTTAAATAGCCCCAAAGGGAAAAATTTAGCGAATTTAAGTCGGGACTACGTGCTGGCCATAGGTGCACACTACCTCTACCAATCCACCTTTGAGGGTAAAATTCATCTAAATAATTTTGTACATCTCGGATGTAATGTGCTGGAGCACCATCATGCATGAACCAAGCGTCACTCCTTGAAGTTAAATATACATCTACTAAAATAATCGGTAAATTATCTCTCAAAAACATAAGACACGTTGCTCCGTTGAGTCTAGGTGACAGTTCAACTGGCCCCACAATACAATTTCCAAGAATGCCACAACAAATGTTTATTGAAAATTAATGTTGAAAATGATGTTCGCGGATGGCACGAGGATTTTCAATTGCACAGGTATGGCTATTCCGCAAATTAAACATACCCCTTCTACGCAATGAAGCTTCATCAGTAAATAAAATTTTCTTGTAGAACATTGGATCCTCCAAATAGCGTTCTCTCATAAACTGACAAAATTGAAGTCTTCTTGGTAAGTCCTGCGGTAAAAACTGCTGAACTCGAGTGAAATGGTACGGATGCAACTTTTCTTCGCGTGAGATTCTGGACACCGAAGATTTGCTTATACCCGTTTTTTCCGTCCTCAGGGCTCGTCCGCGACTTTGCCGCCCTGATGGCACTGTAACCTTTGGCTTATTGTGCATGCCCTGTCTTTTTACTCCACCCATTCCAGAATCACTGTGCCTTGAACTAGTTTGCACAGCGATTGGTAGGGTCAAGTTTTATAATGCTCTGTCTCCGGTCTAGACTGACCGTAGATCAGTTGTCTTTTGCGGTCCAGAGCTTTACACTCGCACAAGATGTGCTGTGCTGAATCTTCCCCCTCGCCGCAGAGTCTCCATGCGAGGTCCCACTCAAACCGTCCCATTTTATGCAGGTGTTTTTTGACGGCCATGTGTCCCGTCAAGAGACCTGTTATTTTTCTGAGCTGTCCTCTGCTAAAATTTTGCAGCACCACCGTTTTCTTTGAACTGGTTTCGTCAATTATTGACTTTATATGTCTGAGCTCTGGACAGTCTGCCCAGTACACCTTGTGTTGTTTTCTGACCCAGGACTTAATGGCTCCCCTGGCCGTGCTCTTTGTCACGCCCAGAGCCGGTTCTGGTCCCATAAATGGTTCTGCTGACCCTCTCTTCGCGAGAGTGTCAGCTTCTTCATTGCCTTTGACCCCCGAGTGACCCGGCACCCAGATGAGGGTGACCTCATTCTGCCAAGCCAGGTCGTCTGTCTTGTCTCGGCACTCACTCACCAGCCAGGAATTTACCCGTGGGCTACTTAGGGCTGCCTCTGGCTATGAGGATCTGCTTGTTGCTGTAGCCCCTCTTCTTGTTCTACCGCACACAGTGCAGGATGGCGTACATTTCGGCCTGAAAGACCGTTGCATGGGCTCCGAGGGAAATACTATGACTTACCCTCGGTCCTTCCGAATAAACACCTGCCCCGTCCCACGCTCCCTGCCGGATCTGCCAGTAAACCAGACGAGCGCGCCCCGTGGTATGCCCGGCGTCTCCTCCCCCATGTCTTACGATCGGAGATCTCCACTGTAATGTTGTTTTCCCTGCAGATTCGGGGGCTCACGACGTCTGATCTCATTTCAAGCATGGGATCCTTCACGATCTCCTGAATTTTGCAGTGGTCCCTGAAGCCTGGGTTGATCTTCAGTCTACCATTGCAGGGTAGTCTGTATAGTCCTAGTCTGGCCTTAAACCCGTTGGTGCACTAACACGTCTCGTGCTGGTTTCCGCGTCTTCTACTATACGAACTATGATTTCGTCTTCTATATCAGCATAAAATACACCCTTTCTTCCTGAATTTCTGCTTTTGGGATGAAATAAGCCAGTTTCACCTAATATATCGTACAGTGCGTTGAACGTTTGATGGTTAGGCAGGATAAAGCTCAAGATGGCTCTGTGCTGCTCTGCGCGAACAAAAATTTTCCTAGGCATAAAGACACACCAAATCTCGCATTTGTGAGTTTGAAAATCATTATGACGCGGGATTTTAGCGCAAATAACAAGAATGAAGTGACAATTAAAGACACTTGTTTAATGACAGTCGATTTTGACAAGTTGTAGTAAACAAGTTACTAGTTGCTACCATGACATACTTAGCAACAAGGTAAATACAGATTTTTGGTTTTCTTTGAAAAAGCACGTTTATTTTGGAAACGGTCAGCTTTTTCGACTTCAAAGAAGTATACCTTTTTTTGTGTGAAACTAAATGGGCTTTCTTGATTTTTGTTCGAAAATATGCATACAGGGCGGACAAAACATTATGACCATGTTAATGAATCAGTGTTGCTGTCGGTGGTGCCACCAAGCGGCAGTGGTGAAATTGATATCGTCATCGTATTACACATGATTCCTAATATTACCATGTCACATTTCACAATAATATGTTGAACCACTTTCAAGATATTTGAAAAACTATTTTACAAAAAATTATTTAAACACCCTGTAAAACGAAAACAAGTAACATTTTAATAAAGCATGTTGAGCCCAATTGCTTTATTTTTATGCCAGCTATCACCCCTTAGCTAATGTCTAATTAATTATGGGGCACCCTATATCTGTCTGTAATACTTAGTAGGCAAATAAGTTACTATGATTGACTAAAACAGTTTTCTGACCTATTCTGACAGTCTTGGCTCTTCCATACGGGTCCATAAAAGGCCTAGCTTCACTGGGATCAGTGCCATCTATCGGTGGAGGCATTGGAGGTGGAGGAGGTACTCCATTACGGCTGATGATGCTCACATTGGATTCTGAGCTTATTTTACGAGACTTATAATCAGAAGAATTGGTGCTTGGTGAACTCACTTTACGATTGTTCAGAATGTTGCCCTGTTTAAAGCTTTGCTTGCGATTTGCAGGCGAGGTCTCCTGATGAATCTGCAATAGAGGAAGAAAAGCAATTCAATTATCCATTTAATGGGTAAAACAAAAACTGGGCAGCACATTTTCCAAGAGACTTACTTGAGCTTTAACAGTGGTTTGGATAGTTTCTGTCACCTTCACTTCGCCACTAGCTTGCTGTGTTAACAATTGTTGTAGTGCTTGATTTTGAGCTAGAAGTTGTTGCTGAATTTGTATATTTTGTGCCATAGCTGACTGTAGAAATGCTCTCTGCAAGTTTTGTTGATATGCTGCCATATCAGTTCCATTTGGTGGTAAACTCATACCCGGCATGTTGTAAAGAGGCAAAAAGCTTTCTTGTGGCGACCCAAGTAAAGGCAGCATCAAAGGCGGTGAACTCACAATGGGTGTTGGCATGGACGGGTAGTTAAAACTAGAAGAAGTAGTACCATTTTGTTGGTGAGTGGTACCTCCGCCCTTAATAGAGTCCACCAAATTATGCTTCTCAGTCAATGTCTTCAAACTTTCGTTGATAAATATTGGCTTGAAAAGATCTGTAATATAATCATCTACATTTCCAGAGGCCTGGTTACCAGGTATAACTTGGTTATTTCTTTCAAGATTTTGAGAGGAGGTTATATTTTCAACTTCTTGATCCAAAATTGAGCTACTTTGACTATTAGCTCTATTTCTATGCCCACCGCCTTTGATTTTGGTAACCAATAAGTTTGGATCAGACATTTCAATGCTTGGATTGTTGATAGAATTGAGAACATCATCTAAAAAATCATCTAGACCATCTATGTAGTCTTCCGAATCGATTTCTTCGCTATAGTCTGCATCACCACCTTTAATGCTAGCAGCTAAAGATCTGGCATCACTTAGCTCGTCTAGATTTCCATCCAAAACCGGACTGAAAAGTTCGTCAAGGAACTGGTCAACATCCGAAGCTTGACTGGGTACTCGAACTCGTCTGACATGACTGGCTAAGCTAGGAGCCTCGCTTGTATCTGACATAGCCGAACTTCTGACACCACCAAGTTCCGAGGATCTCTCAATTTGGGCTTTGCTAGAATGTGATCCGGGTGGCGCCTTCTTACCAGCATATTGTGATTTGATATATCTTGGACCACCACGATTGGAAGTACTTACACTAGATATATCCGGATATTCGAATTCGATTTCTTGTTTCGACATGTAGTTCTGGTTTGCAATGACCGGCTTAATTGGAGCCAACTGTTCAACAGAATGATATCTGGACAAAAAAAGTGTTCCAATTAAAATATCAAACTTTATAAGCTAAAAAAGTTTTTAATGTAAAAATTTTACCTGTCGTTTAATCTTGATTGACTCAGTCCCAAATCTGCCAAAGGTGTGGGTTCGGGCTCACTTAAAAGATTATCTAAGCTTCTTGATCTGACTTTCTCTATGTCGAAATATCTTTCGTTCAAGGCCGAGTTCCTGGATAGGACATCATGAGAAGACTTTCGTGTGGGGGTACTTGTTGTTACTGGAGAGTTCCTCTGAGGAGAATAGTCAGGACGAATTTCTCTAGAGGATTTCCTGGAGGCAGAAACATGGTGCTCTGTTTGAATTTGAATTACAGGAGATTGACGAGATGCTTCTCGAGACATCTTGCGTGGAAGGTGAGTTGGAGGCTCAGGTGGTGGAACCTAAGAAAAATAATAAGAAAGTGTTAACTAGGTATTCATTATGTATAAACTTAATTAACATGTCCAAGACTTAAATGATGCAATTTACGGATTACCTGCGGTCTAGTTGGGGTAGTAGGAGTAGTTGCGTGATGATCATGTTCTACGGGAGATTGGCGTCTTATACCAGACTTTAACAGTTGCGGTTTATTCACTGGAAACGCAGGACATAACTCTAGTTCTGAAACTAGGTCTAAAACATAGTCAAAACCACTACATTCAGTCAAAACACCAGCATCATCCATTACGATACTCCATCCTTCGGGCGGTATACCCAGAGAATTTACAGCCAGTGCAGCAGCCTAGAAATATAACAATAAATTAAGTTTTTGTTGTCTACATTGGTAAGAAAGTGTGGGAGCAATAATAACTTACTTCTTCGCAGGTTGTCCAAGAATCTACATTTACTGTAGACACAGCTCCATCTGGCAAAGTGAGAGGCAAAGCTGTATTCGATCTTTGCCGGGTACTACGCCATTCTAACAAACTAGGTGGCATAGATCTGGCGTGAGGTGCTTTTTGAATACCTCTAGTCAGCTTTCTTTGAATTACTTCTTTGTAATTTGAAGTCGCATGATCTGTGATAAACTTCAGCAAGTATCTATAAATAAATGATTAAAATAGTGATAAATTAATCAAAATATAACTTACTTGCTTAAGGGTGGGCTTGGCTGGAAGCAGCTTAGGCAATGTGTCATAAGTTGCCAAATTCTATCAGAGTTCTCATTTTTCCAAGCTTGATTGCATAACTGTACCAAAAGCTCATCTCTCAATCCCCTCGAATTCAATCCCTTGTATACTACATAATCAGCTAAAGCCCTTTCTCTAGTTCCTGTTAACTGTGGATCATTAGACCAACGCAATATAAGTTTGAACAAAGCAACTGCATCTTGGAAATCTTGATCTCTAGCGGCAGCCTTTGAAAGAAACGGTGCAATAATAGGTTCTCTTTTCATTCCAAAATCTGCCCCTTTGAAATAAACTGAACTAAATTTTGCAAACTCAAACTGGTTGAGATCTTGAGGCAATATCAACTGGGGTGGGCTACCATTTATTCCACCTAAAACCTTCACCAGATTCCTTTCAGCGTGGGGTGGTGTATAATTTTCAAGTTTAGTAAATATAAAAGCAAGTTCTGCTGGAATTTCCAAGTGATGCACAGTAGTTTTTGGAGTAGCTTTCTGGGCTTCTCTAGCTTCTTTTGCTTTTTCTGCCTCTTTCGCTGCTCTTTGTTTCGCCCGTTCTTGTGCAAACTTCTCTGCTTCGACACGTCGTTTATATTCCGCCTTTCTCTGAGTGTATCGCTTACGTTCTCTTTTACCCCTATACAGAGCCTGGATTCGAACGATTCCGTTTCTGAATATAAGATGTTTTTTTCTTTGGTTATAACCTCGCCAGTATTTCTGGATAGTGATGGCACTAATTTTGTAAGTCTTGAACTTTCTTCTAACTAAATATCCTCGAATGTGTTTTTGAATTGTTACAGCAGCGTCTTTTAGGCACTCTGCTCTTGCGATTTCGAGCTGACGTTGGTGGCTTTCTCGGAGGAATACTCGAGTAGCGCCCAGTTGGTAATCTGGACCCTCTAGGAAGCAACAAAAAGATGAATTTAAGCGTTATTTTCGATTGTGATTTGAAATGTATTAAATTTAATAGCACAAGCAAGTTTAGATGTTTGGTTTTACAGTTTTAAACATAATTAAATAAATAATATATACTACCTGTGTTTGAAGAAGGAATTTGTCCCATGATGGCTCTACAAATATCTCGGTAAGGTGCGCCTCTGGGTAAGCTTCCGGTAAGTAGGTAACTAAAACAATATGATTAGACACACGAAAAATCACGGAAATTAAAGCGACTTACCTATATCGATCAACAAACTGCTGGAATTTCATTCTGATCGGATACCCGCTTTGTCTAATTTTAATAGTATCCAACATTCCTAAGTATCTAAGCTGTTCTAGAACTACTGGCATATCGAACCTCATTGGCGTCTTCTCGTTGTTAGGTTTAATACATCTTATGAACCAAGGATTGCATCTGGACATGTTTTCTAACAATTGTTGCAGACTATCGCTGAATCTTGCTGCCACAGTTGGAGTTCTGGGCTTCATGGTGACGAAGCGTCCATTAGCACCTCTTGGTAAGGTTCTTGTTTGAGCTTGGTTGAAGAGAGGTCTGGCAATCGCCGCTACCAGAGGTTCTTTACTCGAAGATAGAAGTTCTACCACTTCTGGTCTTAAAACGTCCCGGTTTTTATCTAGGAATCCATCAGTTGAGTACCAGACTTGGCCAGCGAAGTGCCTTATCTACAAAAACATTAAATTAAAGTCTGGACGCAGCAAGTGCGCTATGGTAGCAAATTAAAAAAAAACAATAGCAAATGTCTGATGAAAGCAGGCATCAAACTTGGTTGCCTATATAGTTGCAGAAAATGTGTTATGGAAGTGAACTTCCATAAAAATATTTTTTATAGCAGATGCGAGCAAGCATCAATCTGATTACCGGTATAGCCTATGTAGTAGAAACAATGTACTATATTTTATCAAAATTACTTATGGTTTGAAAATATACAACATTTTTCCGAAAATAAACTCAAATGTTGGTTTCCTAACCAACAAAACTTACGTTAATAGCAAATTAAGTTACTGAAATTTGAAGGATTTAATGAAAATTCGATAAATCTGCAGATTAGCTCCCGAACGCTTTTCAAAAAATTGTTTTCGGAAACATTACTAGGACCCCACCTGGATGCAAAAACCACAAAAAAATTCTTGTTCACATTCCCCAAGGATGTTACGGAACTGGGAGTGGATAGTGGTGCTAGGCGGGGTAGGTAGTAAAAAGGAAATATGAGCAGAAAATGCGAATAAAACTGCTTGAAAGCTGTCTATTTGAAGCCATATCCCCATTAAATCGTGCCTACCCCGCACAGCACCCCTATTTGCCCCAGGTCACATAACTTCCTTGGGGGGTATGAACAAGAACTTTTTCTTGTGCTTTATGCAACGAGAGTGGTTGTATGCACACGAGGGGGGGGGAAACGCCTACGACGAAGCAGAGCCCCCCGGTTCGACTTGCTCCAGGAGTGGGGGGGGGTCTGCTTCGTCGTGGGGATTTTCCTTCCCCCTCGCGTGCATACAACCACCCTCGCTGCATAAACCACAATAAAAATGTCTTGTTCCTACCCGCCTAGGAAGTTACGGCACCTGGGGGGATAGGGGTGCTGTGCGGAGTAGGCAGGGTTTAAGGGGGATATGGCTTCAAGATGTGAAAAAGACAGCTTTCAAGCCCGTTTTATTCAAATTGTCTGCTCATATTTCTTTTTTACTACCTACCCCGCTCCGCACCCCTACTCACTCCTGGTCCCGTACCTTCCTTGGGGGTGTGAACAAGAAATTTCTCTTGGGGTTTGTGGATCCAGGGGGGGGGGCTAGGCTTTAAAGCTAGAGACCTAAATTTTGGTATAGAGTTCACTCTTTATAATAGAAACACGCGTACCAAATTTCGTTGTCCTTACTTTGTTATTTTCGGAGAAATGAATTTTTTTAGAAAGAAAACACCAAATTTTCCTGGGAAAACCTGGTCCGATTTTTACACAGATCTCCTCATTGGCGAATTTTTTTTAATTCGCTAAAAATTGAGGTGTATAAATATAATCTGGAAAATTGTTTTGTATATTATAATATCTAATTATTAATTTTATTTCTTTCTGGTGAAAAGATCTCAGAATTTAGGTACCAAAGGGGATATATATATATATATATATATATATATATATATATATATATATATATATATATATATATATATATATATATGTGTGTTTGTGTCTTTAACAAGTTAATCTCCACTGTACAAACACATTTTCGCGTTAACTAAGCCTCAATGTGTTTTTTTGTTAAACTATATGATGGTGTTTGATAAAGAGGGTGGAACGAGTAATGGAAGTCTCTTTCTAAAAGACAGTGTAATAGAGAAACTAAAGTCATTTAAATATTTAGGAAGACTGTTCAAACGACGAATGAATAGGTGACGACATACCAAGGAGGGCAAATGTAGGCAGAAAGGTGCTGCGAGCTATGACCACTGTAGTTAGAGGTGAATGTATACCTAAAGAGGCCAAAGTGTCTGTATATCCGACTGTCTTATACGGTCTGAAAGTTGGGTGTGTCGGCCAAAGCATGTAAAAAAATTGAATGCTGTTGGAATTGACTACCTGAAACGAGTGATGGATAAATTAAGGAAGGAGAGAGTTAGAAATAAATAGGTTACGAGCTAATGTAATGCGTGCTTAGATGGTTTGGATACATAGAACTAATGGATAGTAATAGAACCACAAGTAGAGTTTTTAGAGAGCATGTAAATGGAACACCCAAGAAACCCATTATAAACTTCTACCAAGGTCATGTTTTCTACCATATCTAGCTAATGACTATAGTAAAATCTTATCAACTTACCCCGAATTCTCTGCCGCCGACCCTTGGCCTACAATAATTTTCATTCAAAGCATGATTATAGTGGCACTTTTCCAGAAACGAGTTATCAGAAGCTTTGGGGAAATTGCTTTCGTCATCCAGTAGATGCAGAATACCAACCGGTTTCTTCCCTAGCAAATGAATAACAGGCGTGTTGTCAGTCCAAGTTAAATTGGTCCACTCCAAGCGCTCCCTGGCGTACTCTTGTTGTTCTAGTTTAAACACGTGCTTGTTGAAGTATAACTGAAGAGATTCAGATGCAAAATTGATACAAAGCTGTTCAAATGAGTTTTCTTCCAGGTTTTCAAACCCAAAAATGTCAAGAAGGGAAATTCTGGCAGCATCGTGTAAGCCACCTCTTTGGACTATGGAGTTTACGCGGGTTACCAACCTAAATTGAAAAAAAAACATAAGTAAATGAGTTACAAAACAGAAACACGTTAAATTTCAGTTATGCAAAAATATTACATCTTCTTAGTAAGAAGAAACAGCGAATGTCAGGTGAATCCTAATTATCACCGTTTTTTTATAGCTAAGATGAAAAGCAACGCCAATACCTTACATGTTACAATAATTTGCGTCATGGATATCTTAGGTTAGGAAGAATATGTGTTTAAACAAAGAGTTGGGAGTTTTCTAGCTCTATATGGTGCTTACCAAGTAAAAAGTGCTGCATACAATGCTTTTGCAAAAGCATCTCTTGCATCTAAAGCTTGGTCTATACTCAGAGGTGAATACACTCGTTCAGCTCTAGCTTCCGTGATCCTAGATGTCAGCGCCCTCTGGAGGCCAGTAGCTGAGATTTGCAACAAATGCGCAGCCCACTTGATCTCCACATCGGATCCTATCTCCACCCCTTCCTGACCGTGCCTCAATTGTCTTCTATGAAAATAAACATTGCCCAAATGCAACACTGATGCTAAAACTTTCAAAATTCCTTCTTGTTCCGATTCGCCTACTCCCATGACTTGCATAGCTCTAGTAAGGGATCCCCAATCTGCCCCAGATCCGGAATGACCAGCTGCACAATCACCGCCGCCTTGATTTAAGTAAAAATACTTATCAGCATCGACCAGACCGTATTTCTGACGTTCTGTGTTGTTCAGGCCGCCCAGGAGTTCGTAGAAAACGTGGTAATTGCGTTCTCCAGGTGCCTGGGTTACTATGCGGGATTTTTCTAGGAGATACTGGGTTAGTTTGGCACCTATGATAGCGCCGTTTTTGAAGTACACCTCCAAGTACTTGCCAAATCGGGAGCTGTTGTCATTTCTTGTTGTCCTTGCGTTACCTGAAATAAAATAGTATGTCATATAATCTGACTTTTACATGAGCTTTAAAAGTTTCTTGAAGTTATTTATAAAGCCACGCAAATATCGTTAAATAATTAGAAAATTATTTCAATTTAACAAAGTTATTTAGATATAGAATTATATGCAGTGTATGCTAATTTTTACTAATAATTACTGTCGCTAAGAAAATTAAAAGTGAAAATACATGAAAAAATAAATAAATAGTACATGTGTTGATAGCTTACTGCATTTTTATGAATTTCCTCAATTTTAGGATTAAAAGTTTTGAAAAATGTTTAATATATCAAGTTGAAAAAATTATTGAAGGATTTTTCATATAAAAAAAAGCTGTTTCAAACAGCTGGTGGAAATAATTTCAAAATTCTGCATTTAAGAAGGAGTTTCGAATACTAGCAAGATGTTACATGGACCCACACTACAGTTTAAAACTATTATTCAATAACCATAAAAGCAAGGTTTTTATGACTTTTCTTTCTTGTAAAGGTCCTAAAGACACATTGCTTTAAATGCCTAAAGAAAAAAATTATATCTTGAAACAGAAATTAAAAAAAATATTGATTAACTGTTAGGTGCCATAAAAAGGTTATTATTATTTTTTTATTTATTTCGACAACACACCACGAGGGCTCACAGCCTAAATACTATCGTACCGTGGGTGCCGACAAGGAGGAAAGAGACAACTTGTTAATTCTGGACTTGAAGGTTTGGAGGTTCGGAGGAGAAGGAAAAACATGTGCCGGCAAGGAATTCCACAACTTGGAAATCCTCGGGACAAAAGAGCGGGCATAACATGATGTTCTATGTCTGGTAACCTGGACAGTAAAATGGTGCATTCGCTCTGTTCCCCTGGTAGATCTGTTGGGGGCAGCAGGTGGAGGAACTATGGAAGAAAGCTCCTCTGAGCACTGCCCGTGCAGATATCTATAAAAGAGAGAGAGAGAGGTCACCAACGGCACGTCGGTGGACAAGGGATGGCAGCCTCTGGGTGAGGGTAGGGTCACCAATGAGACGTATAGCTTTCTTCTGAATGGAGTCCAGGATAGCGAGTGTAGAAGCGGCAGCGGAACCCCAGATGTGGGAGCAGTATTCGATGTTTGGCCTTATTTGTGAAGTATATAAGGTATAGAGATTAGCTGGTGAAAAGTATTTGCGAGCACGGAAGAGAAAACCTAATTTCTTAGCAGCCGCTTCTGCAATTGATGTGACATGTTGATGCCAATTGAGATTTCGATCCACAGAAATGCCAACAAGTGAAAAGGACTCATTACTTTGAATAACTTGGCTGTTCATTGTGATGGTTCTAGGGCTGGTGTATCTTTTATGAGAAAGAAAGCAGACTGACTCTCTTCTAAATTAGTTGTCTTCGAATTCTTTGTTCACAGTGATGTTTTCTGTTCTCGTAATATAATAGACTTATTTATATGCCTTTTCGGCTGATGTTCTCATATTTCTTTCTGTCTCTAAATTATATTTTTCTCCTTTCTAATGATGTGTTATAGGTATTCTCTTATATGACTTTTTGGCTGATGTTCCACTTCAAAACCAGTCTTTTTACTTTCCTTCTCTACTCTGACAACTTGTCATCCTCTTCACTTGATTTCTTTTTTTCTACTACTAAGTCTTATTGCTATGGATACATGGTTGGTTAAAACGTTACAACAATTTTGCTTTCATTTCGTATGATAAATATGGGAATTGTCAATTGAAAACTATACTTAACTTTCTTTTTATAAAACTGATTTTTTCCAAATTTAAAGGCTCGCAAATTTACCTATGGATTCATATTGTATAATTTTCAAAATGATTCCAATTGTGTGTATTTAAAATTTATATTATTGTTACTAGTCGTCTAGCAACAGACTCTACCTCAACAAATTTATTTAACCAGGTATAATTCCCCTTACATCCACCAAAATTCGTTTTTTATATTATTAGTTTGTTTTTACTATCCTGAGACAGAATTAATGACGAACATTTTTCAATAACTATGATATCATAGCAATATATATATATATATATATATATATATATATATATATATATATATATATATATATATATATATCTATATATATATATATAAATTGAAACTGACCCAGGATATGGGTTTTAGGAGTCCTAGTTTGCGCTCATTGAAGACATTTTTCAAGATTCAAAAGTCGGGATCGCCTCATTAATGAATTTTGTTAAAGAAAATTCACTAAAAATGGTCTCTGGTGAACCACCTGAACAATTTCTTAAAATAATGTGTACAGTCTACATTAGAACTCAAAAAAATTATCTTTTATATTCGAGAAATAATTGATGTTTTGCTAAAGCCATTCTGGATGCCCGACTCTCCCTTACTTGTGATTAGTCATAATATAAATGTGAAATCAATACATTATTTTTATCAGCTTTCAAATGATTATTCAAGCAAAAGACAGCTTTAATTCCGTGGCAAAATTTATAAACTACTATTTAATCTTCATATTGTAGTTAAAGTTACCATTATATTACATTCATTTGACATTGTCTTAAAACTATCAATTCCTGTTTCGTATCAAATTAATTCATTTATTTATCTTCTAGATAAAAAAAAAGATATTTTATATTAGGCACGTAATTTATAACACAATGACAGAGATTTTCTTCTTCAGTAAACAAGTTTATCAGCTTTTGTCCCCAAAACCTTCAAAATAAGTATACCATTATATATACAAAAGAAAGAAACTACACGATTCAACCTATAATTATCGAAAACCTATTATTTACTAAATTTTATTCAATTTATTTGATCCCATCCTCAAGGTTATTTTTTACATTTTCTACAAAGATTATTTCAAGGTCTGTCAAGCAGGCAATATTGAGCTGCCAAGTTAGATCAAAATAGTATTCATTAATTTATCACTTTAACACCCAAGAGGGAAACTTCTTCAATACCTGGTCCGATTTATGACGCGCGAAAGCTGCAAACAATGTGAAAGAACTGCTGAAGACAATAACCATGGTTTCGATGAAGAGGCCACATTGCCTTTTTTTCCCATTATTTCAACAACACACCACGAGCGCTTACAGCCTAAATACTATCGTACCATGGGTGTCGACAAGGAGGAAAGAGGCAACATGTTAATTCTGGACTTGAAGGTTTGGAGGTTCGGGGGAGAAAGAAAAGCATGTGCCGGCAAGGAATTCCACAACTCGGGACAAAAGAGCGAGCATAACAAGACGTTCTATGTCTGGTGACCTGGACAGTTAAAGGGTGCATTCGCTCTGTTCCCATGGTAGATCTGTTGGGGGCAGCAGGTGGAGGAACTATGGAAGAAAGCTCCTCTGAGCAGTGCCCGTGCAGATATCTATAAAAGAGAGAGAGGTCACCAACGGCATAGCGGTGGGCAAGGGATGACAGCCTTTGGGTGAGAGTTGGGTTACCGATGAGACGTATAGCTCTCTTCTAAATGGAGTCCAGGATAGAGAGTGTAGAAGTGGCAGCGGCACCCCAGATGTGGGAGCAGTATTCGAGGTTTGGTCTTATTTGTGAAGTATATAAGGTATAGAGATTAGCTGGTGAAAAGTATTTGCGAGCCCGGAAGAGGAAACCTAATTTCTTAGCAGCCGGTTCTGCAATTGATGTGACGAGACATGCTGGTGCCAATTGTGACTATGATAATCATCTCAACGCCAAGAAATTAATTTTGTATTTTTGATTACATTGGAACCCTAAAAACAAACAAACAGCCCTTTGTGTTAAATTAGTAGTTTCATTCGCTCCGATAGCCTCTGTCTCTGGTATTGTATAGATTTTTAGGAGAATAACATAACTTTGTTTTGAAATAAGTTCGGTTCAATAGATTGTTATTTAATGTTAATGTTCGCGGATATAATAACTTATTTCTCTCCTAGTACATACTTTGTAAATATATGCTGGCATTCTCTTGTGTAAGTAGATTGTAAATATTACCCGGTATTTTATTTGGCTCTTCCAAGTTATCCACCTCAGCCCTCATTACTATCAAACTCGTCTCTAATAAACTGACTTTCCTTAAGTCTTAGGAGAACCCTGTCTTCACTGTAGTTTACCCTGTTTCTAGGTAGCTGTAGACAGCGACCTGACCTGACCTGGAAAGGAGGTATTGTCTTGAGGGAGCGCGTCGACTTCCTAGAAAACCCAATCGATGCTGGCGCCTGAGCATAGTCCGGTAGGAAAACCGCATTGTCAAGATGACAGCAGGAATTCCCCATATTAGGGAACAGTAATTAAGGCCCTGCGAAATATGTCCGTTACAGTGTAATACGGAATTTGCATAAAATTTATTCCACATCTCTTCCATTTTTTTAATGCCTTAATTTTATAGTAAACATCAATAATCAAAAATGAATAGGAAATATTTGATTTTAGAGTTTTTATACGTATTTGAAAATCCTTGCTATTTTAAATTTTGGCACGTGACCATAAACGCTCCGGCTATTGTTGTGACGTCATATGCTCCACCTAAAATGCAGAAGCAAGGTTAGATCTGCACGTTTACGTATACACTTGGTTAAGTACACTTAGAGAACCCAAATCACCACAACACATTTTAAGAAACCTGACGATCGTTTCACTAACCAAGTTACCGTCAGTGGATGAATAATTCTCCTCTGATGACGCTAACTTAGCCAAAGCCTTTGACCAGGTCTGGCACGCAGCGCTGCTTAATAAACTACCGGCCTATGGTCTACCACCAAAACTCTGTACGTGGACAGCAAATTTCCTCTCCAACCGGAGCATTTCTGTTGTCGTGGATGGCCATTCCTCTAAACTGTATCCAATTAATGCAGGAGTTCCTCAAGGTTCAGCTTTAGCCCCTACTTTGTTTCTTCTCCACATCAATGACCTCCTCTCTAGCACATCCAACCCAGTTCACAGTTACGCGGACGACAGCACCCTCCACTCAAATATACAATATTCT
The DNA here is from genome assembly GCA_964006375.1 of Tillus elongatus. Taxonomy (NCBI): domain Eukaryota; kingdom Metazoa; phylum Arthropoda; class Insecta; order Coleoptera; family Cleridae; genus Tillus; species Tillus elongatus. Next base: position 137,883,565 of record OZ023268.1, on the reverse strand, counting down.
AAGCATGTCTCTTTGGCCCAACTAGATGAGCATCGCAGACACATGGAGGGTTCTGTCTCCGTGGATCTCCAAAAAATATTAGACTGGGGAAGTAGAAATCTTGTACAATTCAACTCCACCAAATCTCAGTCTTGCTTTCTTTCTCATAAAAGATACACCAGCCCTAAAACCATCACAATGAACAACTAAGTTATTCAAAGTAATGAGTCCTTTTCACTTGTTGGCATTTCTGTGGATCGAAATCTCAATTGGCACCAGCATGTCACACCAATTGCAGAAGCGGCGGCTAAGAAATTAGGTTTTCTCTTCCGGGCTCGCAAATACTTTTCACCAGTTAATCTCTATACCTTATATACTTCACAAATAAGGCCAAACCTCGAATACTGCTCCCACATCTGGGGTGCTGCTGCCGCTTCTACACTCGCTATCCTGGACTCTATTCAAAAGAGAGCTATACGTCTCATTGGTGACCCTACCCTCACCCAAAGGCTGCCATTTCTTGCCCACCGACGTGTCGTTGGTGACTTTTCTCTCTCTTTTATAGATATCTGCACGGGCAGTGCTCATAGGAGCTTTCTTCCATAGTTCCTCCACCTGCTGCCCCCAACAGATCTACCGGGGGAACAGAGCGAGTGGATCCTTTTACTGTCCAGGTCACCAGACATAGAACATCTTGTTATGCCCGCTCTTTTGTCCTGAGGACTTCCAAGTTGTGGAATTCCTTGCCGGCACATGTTTTTCCTTCTCCTCCGAACCGCCAAACCTTCAAGTCCAGAATTAACAAGTTGCCCCTTTCCTCCTTGTCGACACCCACGGTACGATAGTATTTAGGCTGTAAGCCCTCGTGGTGTGTTGTTGAAATTTTAAAAAAAACTTGTTTAGTGAAACGGTAGTCAGGTTTCTTTAAATGTGTTGTGGTGATTTGGGTTCTCCAAGTGTAATTAACCGTGGTATACGTAAGCGTGCACATCTAACCTTGCTTCTGCGTGACTAATTGAAGCATCTGACGTCACAGCAATAGCCGGCCGTTTATGGCCACGTAACAAAATTTAAAATAGCAAAGATTTTCAAATACGTATAAAAACTTTAAAATCAAATATTTCCGATTCATTTTTGACTATTGAAGTTTACTATAAAATTAGGGTATAAAAAAATGGAAGAGATGTGGATTAAATTTTATGCAAATTCCCTATTATACTGTAATAAACATATTTCGCAGGGTCTTTATTACACATTTTAAAAACCTGACTATCGTTTAAATAACCAAGTTACTGTCAGAGGATGAATAATTCTCCTCTGATGACGCTAACTTGGTTAATGCAACGATAGTCAGGTTTTTAGTTAATTTTCTTAAAAAACATTCACTAATGAGGAGATCCCGACTTTTGAATTTTGAAAAAATTTCTTCGAATGAGGGTTATTTAGGACCCCTGGAACTCAAATCCAAGGTCGGTTTCAGACTTTATATGTTTATATATATATATATATATATATATATATATATATATATATATATATATATATATATATATATATATATATATATATATATATATATTTATGTGTCACACCTATAACTAAAAAAATAATGGACCGATTTTGATGAAACTTGGTACCTTCCTTTCACAAGTGGCTTGGATAAGTTCGTTAGCCAGGAAAATCCGCTGAGGTTTTCCCGGAAAAATTTTTAATACCTGAATTTTTTATTAACCTATAAGGTTCGTTGGCCGGGAAACCAGTTTTTCGGGAACATTTTAAGTTTATTTTCGGAAAATTTTTGTACATTTTCAAAAAATAAAGTTATTTTGATGAAATATGGTACATTATATTTCGCCTATACAGGTTATACTGGTAAGCAAATCTAATGCCTGCTTTCTTAAAAAAACAAACAAATTTACTGTTAAAAACATTTCTATGAAAATTCACTAACATAACGCACGTGCTGCGTCCAGACTTTTTACCTATTATATGCCTTCGTGGTACTACGTAATTATTATAAAGGAATCAATAAACTATAACTGAAATATTTGTATGTGCCTGATGTCTTCAAAAAAACTTATGTATACTATCATTAAAACTACCACTCATAACTATTTGGCTATTGACTTTCCATACATTTTTATAATTTTTACCTACCAAAAGCTTCCAGAAGCGGTGCGGCCTCCAATATCTGTTCAGTGACTAGTGCCTGTCCTCTGGGTGCAGATGGAGCCACCGCTGCCAAATACTGCATCACCAATTTGGTGGACTCAGTTTTTCCTGAGCCGCTTTCTCCGCTTATTACTACAACCTGAGGAGCTGGCAACCCTGCATAGGCTGAAGCGCCAAGAGCAAAAAGATGCGGTGGTAGGGCTCCGATCATTTTGCCTTTGTAACGTTGAGCAGACTCCTTGCCGTAGCAGTTGTCGAACATCCTATAAAATAAATATGTAGTTAGAGGAGATTTTCACAAGCTGAAAAAAAAATGTCGGAGCAAATGTGTTATGGTAATTTTTTTTATTTATTATTTTTGTATTTCAACAACACACAACGAGGGCTCACAGCCTAAATACTATCGTACCGTGGGTGGAGGAAAGAGGTAACTTGTTGAATAACTTGGTTGTTCATTGTGATGGGTCTAGGGCTGGTGTATCTCTAATGAGATAGAAAGCAAGATCGAGATTTGGTGGAGTTGAATTGTACAAGTTTTCTACTTCCCCAGTCTAATATTTTTTGGAGATCCACAGAGACAGAACCCTCCATGTGCCTGCGATCCTCATCAAATTCGGCTAAAGAGACAGGCTTAGAATATTGTATATTTGAGTGGAGGGTGCTGTCATCCGCGTAACTGTGAACTGGGTTGGATGTGCTAGAGAGGAGGTCATTGATATGGAGAAGAAACAAAGTAGGGGCTGAAGCTGATCCTTGAGGGACTCCTGCATTAATTGGATACAGCTTAGAGAAATGGACATGTCCAGGTACAGAGTTTTGGTGGTAGGCCATAGGCCGGAAGTTTATTAAGCAGCGCTGCGTGACAGACCTGGTCGAATGCTTTGGATATGTCTAGAGCGACAATCTGGGATTCACTGTGTAGTTCCATAGACTTTTTTAAGAATGGGTGACAAAGGAAATAAGGTCAGCAGCTGATCTGCACTGACGGAATACATACACAGATGACAGATGAGGCTTTCAAAATGTCTATGTGATGTATGTCATTTTGAAAGCGTCATCTGTCATCTGTGTTTCATTTTATTTTCAATTTGATAAACATTTTTTGATAAAAACATCATATCATAACATAGCAACATATCTTTATTTGTAGTTGTCATGATTTCATACTAATTCAATTTTGATCTGTCTGAGAATGCTGTCAAGCAGCGAAACTACAGTCACAGAAACGTTGAAGAATATCCTAGAACATCCAGAATTCGAAGGGCCAGTTGCTCCAGTTAGCTTACGCGCTGGCTACGTCCTTCGCCTACAAAAACGAAACCCAACAGTGAAACTAGAGAAGTAGTCTCCAAGTCTGTATGTAGTATGGACAAGTTTCACCAAGTAAGGGCAACAACAATCAATGAAACCCCTTAGAGCTACAAAAATAAGTTCGTGAAAATTGATTGAGTTCAAGAACAGTATAACCCCACAGAAAGGTTGCTTTTAAAGCGTGATATAAGTCGTCTGCACATACAAAAGTTGTATTTTCATCAATAAAAAATCTAACAAGTTTTTTTTGATGATCTCAAAACTAACTTTTTGGGCTAATACTGTTTTTGAACTCACCAATTAATTCAATTAGATACAATGTATGGGTTACGTCTCACAGAGTGTACACAAAGTTTAATGTAATTTCTCAGCTCTAGTCCAAAGACCGTCTAGGTCGTAAATAAGTGTATACAAAGACAGCATGAGCAATTAAAATTCATCAGGTCTTACTTGTAAGGGTTAACGGCCACAAGTATACTTCCGGCGTAGGTGTAGATGAGATTCCGGTCATATCTGAGCTTCAGGTTCCATAGTAATGCCGCTTCGTGTAGATCTGACAACTGTGTCATGTCCTCCACGCCGCCAGGACCCAGGTCCTGACGACGTCTCACTGAACCTTCCCCATCTGTTAGTGCGAATGTCTGAGGCTGAAACAAAAGAAAGTTGGCATTAAAACAAGCCAAAATTAAAAAATCATTGCAATAAAAATAGTGCTGCAAATTAAATCATAACATAGCTGTGATAATCTACTCTCCTCAAAAAGACATTCTCATGAAATGAATTCAAGGTCCATGACTTGATCACAAAGAAAATATTCGTATTTCTGTACCCATAAAGTTCTGAAACGTTATATATATATATATATATATATATATATATATATATATATATATATATATATATATATATATATATATATATATATATATATATATATATATATATATATATATATATATATATATATATATATATATATATATATATATATATATATATATATATATATACCCAAGGAATTGGAGAGCTGATGGTGGGTAGCGGAGCAAGTGGATGGCAGACCATCATCGGCATGGATGCGAATGCGCACCATGAGTTATGGGGAAGCTCGGACACAATCTCTAGGGGTGAGTCACTTTTACAATTCTTTCTGAAATTTAATTTAGACATATTGAATAGAGGTAATAAACAGACCTTGTCACAAAAGGGCGTGAGGAAGTTTTAGATCTAACAGTTTCCACCCAGTTTCTGGGTGATTTTGTTAAAAACTGAGATGTGTCTGGGGAATTGACCAGAAATACATCCGGTTTGAAATCGCCAAAGTCGAAAGACAAACGGTATGGTGCCGGGACCGCCGCAAGGCGAACTGGATAGCCTACAGGGCAGACCTAGCAGTGGAACTGCGGGAGGTTAAGAGTACCATAGACAATTCAATAGACCTCGAGATTGCGGCAGCTCAAGTGCCTTGGCCTATAACGCCAACTGCGCCCTGAAAATGAGGGCGTTCACCAGGAACGTCCCGTGGTAGAACAAGGACCTCAGGCAAAGGAGGACGCAGGTTCGTAAGCTTTTTAACGTGGACAAAAGGTCAGGAGCATGGGATGAATATAGACATGTCCTAACGACCTATAACACAAGACTGAGAGACGCCGGGAAGTAGTCGTGGAGGAGGCACTGCGAGGAAGTGGAGAACATATCCGAGAGTGCTCGACTACACGAGATCCTGTCCAAGGGCACTCAGACCAACATAGGCTCCCTTAGAATATCCACGGGAGGCTTTACAAGCTCGGGGGAGGAACCTATGGAAATTTTACTCCAGACGCACTTCCCCGTCTGTAACATAATAAACCATAAGTAGAACGGCAAATTAGAGCGAAACCGGTCTGCGGTTCTAATTATGGTGAGAAAACATCTAGATTTACATACATTGTCCCAATATTAGGGAATAAATGTCTCAGGGCTCACAATTTACAAAATTGTTAGTTGGTTGTACACAGTGTCTATTTTATATTTTTTTGTGTTAACTAGAGGTGTCGTGACAACATACGAACTGGTTCCGCACCGAGACGTATCGCACATCTCACAATGTTCTAGGAGTGTGGCCACCATAGCCGTATTACTTTATAGGTGTGTTCTCGCTGTAATTATTATACCGTACTGATGAGCTCTAATTAGAGCGAAACCGGTCTCCGGGCGTAATTATGGTGAAAATACGTCTACCCTTACATGACCTTCGATGTTATCGCACCCCATACCATCACCCCTCGTGTAAGAGCCCCATGCCGTTCTGCAGCAAACATCATCCCTGGCGTCGATGATTGCCCCTAGTCGCGGAAATGGACCCGCGGTAAAAAAAATGTGAAGGAAATGCTAATATAAAAAGACAACTTTCTGATAAAAAAGTGTACACCTGTTAAATGTTTTAGTCCGTATTGTTTCCATTTCTTATCAGAGACATAATAGAGTAGTATAGAACAAAATTTCATTGCAATTAGTCGACTTACTGGATGTTTGGATTGTTTGGAAAGTCAATATATTTGAAATATGCACATGAATGTATTATCTCAATCCAAATAAGAATGCACCAATCAGAAGCTGCAAATTTGTGCCATATAATACGAATCTAGTGCAAACTTAAATCATCCCACAGGGTTCTGCTATCTCCCCTCTGCTGTACAATATATTTGTCGCTAAACGTGACATACGCACTGTGCACAGACGACACTACCATCCTCAGCAGCTCCACTCAGCCGAGCATAATAACACAACGACTACAGACCACCTTAGTCGAGCTGCAAGCATGGTATAGGAAATCCCTTCTAGCCATAAACCCCGATAAATGGTTAGCAGCCCTATTTTCCAAGAGGAGACCCACACCTCACGAACACGTAGCATTAGACAACCGTCTAATTCCTTGGCAAGATTCCGCCAAATACCTCGGGGTTTTCCTCGACAAACACTTAACATGGTACGCCCATGTCGAACACGCCCGACGAAAAGCCTCGATGTTCATTTCGAAGCTGTTCCCACTTCTAAATAGAAATTCCAAATTGTCCATGAACAGCCTTGACCTATGCATTCCCCTGCATGGGCCACCGCGGCCGACACACACATCAAGACCCTTCAAATCATCCAGAATAAAATTCTGAGAATGGTTACCGGAGCGCCATGGTTTGTCAGAAACAGTCAGATTCACTATGATCTGGAAATGCCTTCGATACTTGAGTTTATAACTCAACTATCCACAACTCACTTCGCAAAAGCCGCTTCTCACCCAAATGCTCTTCTCCGTAGTGCCACCGACTACGATGAGCAACTTCCATATAAGCATAAGCGTCCAAAGCTTATACTTACCCGCTAACGCCCCCGCGCCAAAATCAGAATAAAAACATTTAAACCCAAAAGTCATTGTGTGTATTCTTTCCGACGGAGGTATGGACTAAGGTCCGGTACTCCTAGGGAGCGGCTTTTGTGAGTAGGTGTACTAAGAGTACGAGTCTCACAGTACCTCGATATCCTACGGCTCTATTGTGTCGTGAATGGGGTCTGCATGAGGCATCTCTTCCTCCTGTATCAAAAAAAACTCAAATCATGCTTTAGGGTTTAAGGAGACTCAAGTCGTTAGTCTCGATTTGTAACGAGCGGAACTGGGTCCTTTTAAAATTACTAGGCGGCAGCCGTATCAATCTTACTTTTGTCGTTTGGGTCTCATTTTGATACTTTTTCCTGGAGATGTCATAACTAATTCTTCTTACGAAAACGAGTTCAATATTAAAGCATTTTGTTTCAAATATTTTAGCTAAAAATCAGAGAGCGAGTTATTCTACAAATAATAATTATATAGGTATCTTTGAAAAGTGTTACAGCCATAATCCAGTACATAGTAATTACGTGTACCTTATAAAGTGTATGCAAATAATGACAAGGTATGTAAGCGTGTATACAACGTAAATAAGGCTAAATCAAATAGTGATACCAAACAATGAGAACAATGTATCTATTACAGTGCCAACTTTCTAAACGTAAAAATTTATGGCTGACCTGTGAATCTATCACGAATATCAATATGCCTACTAGTGCTCACAAACGCGTCAAAAACTGTCACATGTACCAGGCCTTGTGTACATGGCGTGAGGACGGGTACAGACATATCCTGTCCCCTGGGCAGGTGCGCCACTATTTTTCAGGATACAATCTAGGCACTCACAGCATTCGCTAAATAAATTAACAAGAGCGCCTATTCAAATAAGCTGATTATTATTTCGCCAGACAATCAATCAGCCCTTAAAGATATTGCAAGCTACGAGGTGGTCAACGAACTCATTTCATTGGGAAAAAAAGTGGATACTTACGCCACTAAAATCGGTCCATTGTTTTTGAGTTATCGGTATCAGTATATATATATATATATATATATATATATATATATATATATATATATATATATATATATATATATATATATATATATATATATATATATATATATATATATATATATATATAAGTCTCAATAAAGACTATCGACCTCAAAAATCTATGGGCATTGAAAAACGCAAGTTCTTTGAAACAAAAAGCATAATGACCGCAAAAACTACAAAAATAATAACAAAGAGTTATACGCAAGATACTTATTTCGACAACTAAGTTGTCGTTATCAATAGCTGGCGCTAAACAAGTTCTTTGCTAAAACATGCTCTATATTTCGCACTTTTTATGGTACTTCCTCAGGATACTAGGAAGACTTACAGCTATGACATAAAATCCAAAGTTAACTTAGAACTGCCTACCAAAAACTGAAAAAGTATGAGAAGCAGCCAGTAAGGGAACACACAAAGAGAGTGACACCTCACCGGTTTTTGGTACTTCACACACAATAAACACACAGAGCAACCAGGAGAACAGTGTAAAACCTTGGTTATATTGTCACATTAACAAAATACAGTTAAAGTTTAAAACTTGCAGTGAAAAATGTCATGCAAACATGCGGTTTTTGGCAACCTATTGATTGTCAGCTGAGTTTTCTGTCATGACATGTGGGCCGGGAGTGCCAATTGAGAGATGGCAGACTAAAAACTTTCTGTAAGAAGAGCATAGAAGGAAAATAAAGAAGACAGATGGTTTGTAAACTATAGACTTATAAAAAAAATTAAACCATTTAGTAAAAAGCTAACTCTGAATCCTGTTGTAATGCGGAAATTATGCATTGTTATTATATCTGAGTACCTGCCAGTAGGCAGATGCATTTAAAGATAGTGTTAGATTTAATGCTAACATAAAAACCTTCTATAAAATATTATATTCTGCCACTTTAGGGGTGGGTTGTGCTAGGGAGAATGTCGTTATTAGACTTAAAGGACTGAACATCGTCCACATGGATCTTTTAAATGTCATCCTTTTAAGTAGAAATTTATTTACCCCAACTCCCTCTGAAGCCTAACTACCCGCACAACTTATTAAAAAGTTGATAATGTCATATGATACCTCTCTTTAAGGAAAAATTTAATTATCTATTCAACACTATCAAAAAAAAATATTCACTTAATGGTGCTCGAAAATCTTAAATGATTTTCAAAAACCTAGGAATAAATTTGCTTTGTCGTTAGTATTTTATTCAAGAGAAAAAGATCCATGCAGGTGAACTTTAATTTTTAAAATCTAGTGTTAGACTCTATTTTTGATTCTGAAAATGTTATTTCGTTATCAATTTAGATTGGAATGAAGTGTTCGGAATTTTTCACCAATTAGTAACTTCTATCACAAAATATTTTAAGGAGATAAGGACTTTACATGTTTCTTTTTTAGTTTTCTTCTTTTAGTGATTTTTTTTAAAATCACTAATGAGGAGATCTCGACTTTTAAAATTGTGGAAAAATTTCTTCAAATGAGCGCGAACTAGGCCCCCTAGAACCCATATCCAAGGTCAGTTTCAAATTTTATATGTTTATATATGAGACATACTTGGTTCTCGGGTTGAACCGCGTCCAGAATTTATGAAAACTTACGTTTCGGCTCCTGTTTTGGAGCCATTTTCAAGAGGTAAAGGAAATATGTAAGGACACTCTAAGGCCCTAATCTACGTACTCCTTAAAGTGGTGGACAAAGGTGGGTTGGGTTGGTTTCAAAAGGTAAAGGAAATATGTAAGAACACTCTAAGGCCTCAATCTGCGTACTCCTTAGAGCGGTGGACCAAAGTGGGTTGGGTTGTTGTAGTTCGATTACGGGGCCTCAAGCTGCCTACTTCCCAAATCTCGTCGGAGATCGTCTGTGAGGTCTCAGTGTGTTCAACCCTAGGCGTCAGAGAAATCTGAGCCCTAGAGTTGAACACGCTGAGACCTGACAGATGATCTCCGGCGAGATTTGGGGAGTAGGCAGATTGAGGCCCCGCAACATCCCTGGTATGTATGTATGTATCGTATCACAGTGATAACTTACAGAAATGATGGGCCCATTTTGATCAAATTTGCTGAGTACCTTCCTTTTGTAAGTGGCCTGGATGAGTTTCTTAGCCATGAAAATTAGCCCAGGTTTTCCCGGAAAATTTTGTGTTTTCTTTCGCGAAAAATTCATAACTCCGGAAATTACAAAGTAAGGACAGCCAAATTTGTTAGGCGTATTTGCATTATAATGGGTGAATTATTTACCAAAATTTAGGTATATAGGTTTATAGACGCAACAGTTATAAGCATTCAAAAAAAAAATTTGAAACATCAACATTTGCAATTTTCAGACAACGCATCTGAAACATACAAGGATTATGTAAAAGAAACATACTAGTAAGTGTGTTTTAAAAAGCCTGATGTTTCAGCTTCAACCATCATTGTCCTTTATTTTAATAAAATATTTTCGGAAAATCCATTTCAAATAGACCCTTTCTCTGATGCTTTGGCAGTAGTTTCAGCTAGAGAGTTTATGGTTTAATAGTCTATATTTTAGGAAATTTTCGTAGACCAAATTCGTTATTGAGAAGATCGCAACTTCTGTGAATTTTAAAAAGATATCTTCAAATGAGCCCAAACTAGAACCCCTAAAACGCATATACGGAACAGTTTCAGTTTTTATATGTTTACACATATACAGGGTGACGCATTTATACGGTTAAGCTCAATATATCCGTTATTATAGAAGATATGAGAAAAAATCTATACGTTAATTATAGGGTCTCAAGCTGCATCTTATAAACCTACTTTGACAATCACAGGCTGGCCCATAAGTCGTTGGCGATACACACTCTCGTTTTTTAATAGAACTACCCTTATGTTATTGCATTTTTGTATTTTCCATCGAATTATAATGCATGTTTGTAAGGAAAAAAATGAATATGGTTCATCGTTTTTGAGTTATTTCAGTTGTTTTGCAACTTTTCACGTTTTTGGCACATATCACAAACACATATCACAAATTGCGATACGCCGTTTTTACCACTAGATAGCGAGATCCCATGGAAATGATGCATTCAGATAGCCTTTTGTTTAGATTACTCCTCGAAAAAATCGAGCTGCCGTATACAGGGCGCTCTCAAATAGTGGCTGAATTTTAAAAGATGTCGCAGAAATGTTTTTAGTATTTCCGTATAAACCATTTTTTGTAAGATTTTTGTGTAATGTTCGTGATTAATAATAAATGTTTACTAAGCGATTGTAAAAAAATGTAGAATTTTTGTGAAAACATTAATTTAGTGTTACATTACTGAACGCAAATTCTGTAAAAAAAATTCATTTTTTTCTAAATTTTGGTTCTAAAGCCGTTTTTGAATAATTATATCCTGGTAGGTGTGTAAATAGCTTGAAGAAGTTCGTTGGCCACGAAAATCGGAAAGGTTTTTTCTGAAACTTTTTGAGTTTGTTTTTGGACAATGTTTGTACTTTTTGAAGCAACGAAGCCATTTTTTACAAAAATTAGCTACCATAACGCACTTGCCGCGTCCAGACTTTTTCCTATCTCCATTTACTACTGAAAAAATGGTTGTTAAAAACATTTTTCAAACATTCTTAATATTTCGAAAACTACGGAACATATTTTTTAACACTTGGTACATTGATGTATTTTTCTACACAAAAGGTGTCTTAGGTATCCAGGGGACACCGGGTTGATGAAGTAGTATAAATTGTACCGTAATAAGTTGAACTCCTTGGTCAAGAAGGCTAAAATCAGTCACTTTCGAAAGCAGGTGGAGCCAAATAAGTCCGACAGCGACAAACTTTATAGATGTGTTTACAATTTGTGCAGTAAAGTTTGCAAGAAGAGTTCTAAAACAGTTGCCCAAATTAGAACCGAGAAAGGAACTGTGGTGGGCGCGAGCTTTGAGATAGCGAGTAATTTGAATGCCTATTTCTCTTCAGCGGGCAAAAATCTGGCTAGCAAAATTCAGGTAAGTACAGATAACTTAAGTCCAACATTACTAGAGTTAAAAATTCAATATATATGAGACCGGCAACAGAGGAAGAGGTTGAAACAATTATAAAAGAGCTAAAGCCACGAAAGATACTTGGGCATGATGGAATAGCGCCTGAGATGTTGAAAGAAAATTATGCATTTGTTGTTAAACCGTTGACTCACCTCTGATATAAAATTATTGAGACTGGCGAATTTCCGGCACACCTAAAATTAGGAATTATAAAACCATTTTTTAAAGAGGGCGCATATTAGATATGATTAACTATATGCCGATTACTTTAATCACCGCAATGGCCAAGATTGCAGAAATGGCACTGAAGAGTAGACTAATCGCATTTTTTGACAAACATAGGGTCATATCGGAAAGGCAGTATGGCTTTCGCGAGACTAAGTCAACTAGCGATGACATCGCTTGCTTAACTGCAAACATTTACAAGGCCTTGGATGCAGCCAAACCATCTCTATGCGTCTTTCCCGACTTGGCCAAGGCCTTCGACACCGTTGACCATCGTATTCTCCTGAAAAATTTAGAGGCTTGCGGGGTCAAAGAGATCACCTTAAGGCTAATGGAAATATTTGTCTATTTGCCTATTTGTCTGAAAGGAAGCAGCGGGTTCAGATAGAAGATGTATATAGTGGCGATCGGGAGGTTAGCTGCGGAGTTCCACCGGGTAGTATTCTGGGGCCTACCTTCTTCAATCTCTATATAAATGACTTATTGTCTTTGGAATTCGAGGATGAAATCATGAGCTATGCAGATGATACGGTGATATTCTGGAGTGATTGAACTTGGGACGGGGTCAAGCAAATGGCTCAAGGTGAGTTTGCCATAGTTGTTAACTGGTTCAACGTAAACTTCTTGACAGTTAATCAGGAGAAGACTAAATTTTTGCCATTATCAACGTACAGCAATACATTACCTGACAGTGACCCGCTGATGATTAAAACAGAGACGCAAAAGGTTCTTAGAATAGATCAACCAGAAAGTATGCGATACATGGGCATCATCATAGATAGACACCTCAAGTGGACACAAGTGGATCAAATTGTGGACAGGGTTAGATCTTTACTCTACAAGTTTAAGTTTCTGAGGGACTATTTAAACACCAGGGAAATGAAGATCTTATATTATTCACTGGTACAGTCCCAGCTAGCTTACGGAATAGTTGGTTGGAGTGGAGTAAGACAAACTTATATAGGAGATCAGATGTTGTTCAAAAATGGGTACTCAAGAATTACCGTAAACCTTTAACCTACCCTAGTGAAGATCTTTTTAGGGAAGCTGGCGTTCTACACTGTAGAAAAAAAAACAATATTCTGACCCTGATCGTACCTGCCTCGAAAAAGTCATTTGATTTTGATTTGGCACATCTATACATTTCGGGAGTTCCAATAAGTTCCATAGAAAATCAGAAAATAATCGGATGGGAAAAACTTAACTATTTAATTTTCAAATTGAAATAGATTCATGTATATCATGGACAATCAAAATAGGCTTCACTTCTGATTGAGACAATCATCTTTTAAAACAACAGAAACGCTTATTTACCTTATAATGCTTACATTGTTATCTAAACGTTATAAAATTAGTGTGGAAATAGTTAGATAATTACTAAGAAGTCAGTGTGTTGTAACCCACTATCCACTTATCTTCTGTTTTGTAACACCGGTGTTCTGTATTCATTTCTATTCAGGCTATCCAATTTGGTTAATTGTCCGGAAATTTACATGATCATGTGAAACAGACGTTACCATAACCGAAATTACTTTGTTCTTCATTTTATATGAAGAAGGTTACTCAAGAAATCTACACCAGTCAACCCATTTTATTGATATCAGTTACTGTAAACCAAATAGGTAATTATTTATCAAAGGTTTTATTAACTTTTACCATTATTATTAGAAGATAAGACCCGAATATGGGCCCCCTATTGGTTTTTTATTAACCATTTTTTGTTGGTTTTTTTTTATGGAAAAAAACAACAAAAAATTAGCTTGCATTTAGCCCGAAGCCTCTTCTATAATTGTAAAAGCAACAAACTTTCAAACAGGCAAAAATTACTGTGATTTTAAAGAAAATATGTTAACATGTCAATTTTACATAGGAATGCAGACTCTGTGACATATGAGCCCCTATCAGAAATGACACGAAAAGCTAAGGAGTAACAAAATAAACTTTATTTTCAGGAAATAAACTTCTTATTAATCCTCAGGCATCACCCCTTCTACAAAAACCAACACGCATACCAGCGGTGGAAATCGACGGCGGCTGTCTTCAGGGCCTTTCGCCTCATCTATGGTGTCTAGTCATGGACGGCCTCATAGAACGGCTCTCCGAAAATGGCTTCTACGCTCAGGCGTATGTTGACGATGGCCTGATCTTAGTCACCGGCAAATTCCTCGGCGTCGTCTGTGCATGTGTGCAAACAGCCTGTAGCATAATTGGCGGTTGGTGTCGTGAGCTGGAACTCTCCGTAAACACAGCGAACACGGAGATGATCATCTTCACCAAGAATAGGAATCTGGAGTGGTTCAGCGCGTCGGTGATATTTGGAAAATATTTAGCTTTAGTGTGGGAGGTCAAATATCTGAGGGTGGTCCTGGACCCCAAATTATCACGGGAGTCGCAAATAGAACGAGCAGTGAGGAAGGGAGTAGCGACCCTCTGGCAGCTGCTTCATGTGATAGGGAGGACCTGGAGACTTAATCCTCGGATCCTTCATTGGATCTACACTGCGATCGTCAAGCCGAGAATCCTCTATGGGGCGTTGGTCTGGTGGTGTAAACCAAACTGCTACCTGGAAGCTGACCAAACTTCAAAGGCTGGCAAGTCTCGGTATCACCGGCGGTATGAAGATGACACCCTCAGCCGCACTAGAGGTCTTGTTGATTCTGCCACCGCTTCCGATCTGTATTAGAAGGGAGGTTATGGCGTCGTAATTCAGAATGCGAGACTCTGGTAACTGGTGCGGAGAGGGAGCAACAACAGGACACGCCAAAGTTGCCAAGGAGGTGGAAAAAGAAATTCCAATTTCCACCATCAAGGTAATACAGAGGATCATATTACGCTGACTAGGACATAAGCGCTCAGAATCCCCAGCACGGATCAGTGGAGGGAAAATGAGGTTGCTTTCCAGCCTACTAGCCTGGTCTGTTTTACCGACTGATGACGGTTGGAGGAGCACCACTCCAGACGCATATACCGGGGCATTCGAAACGGAGGTGTACGCTATTCTGTCTGTAACAAATCGACAGGATGAGGGGATGAGCCGTGAGAAGTGTGTATACATTTGCTCAGATAGTCAAGCGGTTCTCCGGGCAGTCTGCGCGTCCAGATTTAGGTCAGCGCTGGTTCAGGAGTGCGCTGACGCTCTTACGGGACTGTCCTGGCCAAAGTAGGTACAACTTGTGTGGGTCCCCGGACACTGTGACATAGAGGGGAATGAAGTGGCGAATAACCTTGCAAGGCTTGGTTTCCGACGACCGTTTTGTGACCCGGAGCCTGCTATAGGGACAAGTAGGAAGGTGGTCTCCGACGCCCAAGATAACTGGACTGAGGAGACCATGGAGAAGCACTGGAGGTAGGTCAGTGGCTGTAGGCAGGCGAGGGATTTCATGGAGAGGCCGGACAGGAACAAGACTATCTGGTTTCTTGTTAGGAGTCGTTCTGCGCTTCGCCGCATCATTGGAGTGCTAATCGTGTGCTCTCAGAAGACACGTTTGTAGCTGTCGAGAGGGATCCCATTTGCCAGGAATGCGCGGAGACAGAAGAAACGTCTTACCACTACCTTTGCGAATGCGATGCTTTTGGGAGTCTGCGGATAGAATTGTGTAGTTCAAGGGCTCTGCAGGCGAGTCAGGTAAGTTCCGTCCAAAGAAAGACCGTCATTGCCTTTATTTTGAGGTCGAGGAGGTTTGGTGACGGAACAGAGAAGGGGTAGAGCATCGTTTCTGTGTTTTGGTGGTTCGCAAGAAGGGCCCGTTGCGGCCTACTTGCCGGGCGTTAGCCTCCCCACCATTGCTACTTCTACTACATCTTAATATATTTTAAATGGAAACGTTAAATTACCTGAAAAAATCACAAACATAATTGTTATTCTCTGCCTTCGAACATTGCTCATCTATCTACATATTGCACATGAGGCAACGGACCCATAGCTCCCATCCGTGGTGTTCTGAAAAACAACCATCACAAAACAGGTATGTGGCATCTTTATCATCTGGAACGATTTGGTCGATATCATCGATCTGCGTGCCATCGTCAGCTGGAACAAATGGTTCGTTTTCTGCGTTGGAGTATTGGTCTCGATCAGCGTCATTACATGTCTTTTGTTTCCTAGATGCCTCCCTTGACGGAAACACTTGTCATTTTGTGGGTGGCTTCTCAGAGGTGGAAAGTGATTGCTCTTAGTCTTTTTATGTGGTGAGAAAGTGATAACTTGAGATTTGCATGGCTTTCTCTCATGATTCGATGCTTTCTTCTTTATGACAGCAATGGGTGCAATATCGGAAGGAGATACATGGAATTCAGGGCCTGTTGGTGGAGATATGTGCATGTTTAAGTCTTGTTCATCTCTTGACATGGGGGTTCTATGGAACTGAGCATAAACAACAGGCTCCTGGCTTAAAGTGCACGAATCAGGAACCGGTGAAAATGGCGCCTTAGCTTCTTTATTCGAAGGTACTGAATACTGATCTGCGCCTGCCCACGTGGAACATTCTGGCTGAGGTTCTGAGGCGAAACTATTTTCCGTAACTAACTTCCAGTGATGTCATGTTGCAGTTTTTTCGACCTTAGTTTCTTGATTTATAAAATCGGCATCTGAGAAAATATGAGAATCGAAGGGAAAAATGTCAGTTGCTCTAAAACCATTTGCAACAATTTCACCAGGCTGCGATTTTAGAAATCCTTTCCCTAGAAGCTGAGCCAGGTCAAACTGAGTAATTGAGTAATAGCATGTTGATTGGTACGAAGTCAGTTACGGATTTACTATAATAAACCTTAAAACTACACATAAAAGTTTTCTCCAGCGGCTGAAGTTTGTGAGTTGCGTGGAGAGGCAATGAAATGCCAGTTAAATGACATCTAAAATTCTCGTAGCTGTAATGCCCATCCAGCAGAAGTAGAACTGGAGATTCTTCGGAAGGTCTGACGAAAGCTATGAAATGTGTTATCCAATCAATTAAAAAGTTTTGTTGAACCAACCTGCTGGAATGAACAGCGTATATTGATCCTGAGGGGGCACCATGCATCAGCTGATCACTATGATATTTCCTTGGAAAAATCAACAAGGGTGATACAAACTGACCGCCAGAGCTCACGATCAATGTAATTAACGAGCCACGTTCTGCGGATATAATAGACGCTGTTTGTCTCTTTCATTTTCTTTCAATTACTTGGGCCACCTTGCTTTGCATGACCGACAAGCCTGTCTTGTCGACGTTGAAGATTCTATATGGCGAGAAATTGTGTTTTGTGTACTCCTCCTGGAAATGATCAAAAGACTCCTTCACATGTTCTTTGTTGAAGCCCAATGCTCTGACGAAGGAAGGTCTTCGAACGGAAAGTGAAATGCCATGGCGACGTAAAAATGCATCAAACCAACTACGCCCAATAATTCCACTTTTGAATACATTCAGTCTCCCAGTCACTCAAGTATACGCCATTCTATGCATATCTTTTCTTGTTAATCTTTAGTAGGTACTCGGCTTTCATGATTAAAATATAAATAACCCGATCTTATTCTGTCTCTTCTCCTAAGCCTCTTTCTCGTCCTGGTTGGCTTGGAACTACTTTTTCAGCTGCCAGGTTATTATCTTTTTGTCTTTTGAACCTTTGAAGTGTCAATCTTAGTACGTTAAAAGAGTTACTTGCGGTTTTTAAGCCCATACGTGAAAGTTGTGCATGGTGTATTGACAGCTTCCAAAAACATGGGCTGTCGCATGTCAATCAAAATGCATTTCTTGCATTCTCTCTAAATTTTTTTCGAAACAACTTTGGAACCATGGGCGAGGAACATGGAAAGAGGTTCCGTCAAGACATTAGAACAATGAAAAGACGTTGTTAAGGTAAATGGGATAAAAGAATGACGGGTGATTATAGGTGGATGATCATCCGAGATAGATGTGGCCAATATAAAAGAAAACGTGGTTCTACCACCCATTTTGAAGCTTAAATAAGTAATACAATGAAGTTAAGTTGTTTTTTGTAGCAATAAATGCACAACCGATGAGACGTATAGCTCTCTTCTGAATGGAGTCCAGGATAGCGAGTGTAGAAGCTGCAGCGGCACACCAGATGTGGGAGCAGTATTCGAGGTTTGGTCTTATTTGTGAAGTATATAAGGTATAGAGATTATCTGGTGAAAAGTATTCACGAGCCCGGAGGAGGAAACCTAATTTCTTAGCAGCCGCTTCTGCAATCGATGTGACATGTTGATGCCAATTGAGATTTCGATCCACAGAAATGCCAACAAGTGAAAAAGACTCATTACTTTGAATAACTTGGTTGTTCATTGTGATGGGTCTAGTGCTGGTGTATCTCTTATGAGAAAGAAAGCACGACTGAGATTTGGTGGGGTTGAAATGTACAATATTTCTAATTCCCCAGTCTAATATGTTTTGGAGATCCACGGAGACAGAACCCTCCATGGGTTTGCGATCATCATCTAATTGGGCTAAAGAGACAGGCTTAGAATATTGTATATTTGAGTGAAGGGTGCTGTCGTCAGCGTAACTGTAAATTGGGTTGGATGTGCTAGAGAGGATGTCATTGATGTGGAGAAGCAACAAAGTACGGGCTAAAGCTGAACCTTGAGGGACTCCTGCATTAATTGGATACAGTTTAGAGGAATGGCCATCCACGAAAACAGAAAAGCTCCGGTTGGAGAGGACATTTGCTGTCCAGGTACAGAGTTTTGGTGGTAGGCCATAGGTCGGAAGTTTATTAAGCAGCGATGCATCTCAGACCTGGTCGAATGCTTTGGATATGTCTAGAGCGACAATATGGGATTCACTGTGTAGTTCCATAGACTTGTTCCAAGAATGGGTGACAAAGGAAAAGAGGTCGACAGTTGATCTGCGCTGACGGAGTCCATGCTGCCTGTCGTGGATTAGACTGTGTTTTCAAGAAATTTTAGTTATTCTGTGTTTATATACTTTTCCATCACTTTAGAGACGACTGAAAGGAGGGAAATAGGCATGTAGTTACTAGGAAGCGCTTTGGATCCTTTCTTGGGGACGGGTTGTACTCGAGCAGTTTTCCAGTTACTAGGGAATATGCCTTTATTGGAAGTGTAAGTGCATTTCTTAGTTGGTTTATTGTGTCGCATGGACATTTTCGATAAAAACAAGTTTGCTTCTGTGAAGATGTCCAAGTCCTATAAATCTTAGGATATTTATTAACTGATTTAGAATTTGCAGCACTATTTGAAATTGCACAAATTAGATTTTTGTGTCTAGTGTGACTAGATGGGTGGCGAAAATTACAGTGACGCATCAACGTAAAAACAAATAATGCTTCTTTTGCTACGACAGAAACTATAAATATATATATTTTACGTAACAATTTGATTTTGTGAAACAAATTTCTATAATCATAACACTTAGCGAAATCTTTACGCTATTTATATCGACTTCATAACTATTACCTAATAAAAAATATCTATTGTATTGGTTTAACGCTTCATTAGACCGCATTCTGTAAAATTCCAATTAGAAATTGCACTCTAATTCCAACTAAAATAAGCAAATAGAGGAAATTGCACACTTTTAGTGCACTAATCACCTAATCTTGTTAAATATGATATTTTCTGCATTCCCACGGCCACCAAAATCAGATCTGATCATCTGAACTTTCACTTGACTTTACCTTGTCTGCCGTGAATTGTAATAATAAAAAGGAACAAGAAGATCCAGTCGAAAGCACTATATAAAATGATTGTTCTTGGAAAAAGTTTCATGTCGATTAAAAGAAGAGCATTCTTCGTAATTCCAGTCTTGATTTATGACAGTTTGTCTGTCATGAATGTCACAACTTTTAGCTCACGTTTATAGCGTTTTAAACACCATTTAAGTGCATTGTTTTTAACGGGAATCTATTCAGGATGCTATCGCATTCTTATTTATCACGCTATCCATGACAGTATTCTCGGCAGATTTGCAGTAGGCATTGCAAACCTGTCATGTTACCCGCAGGTGGTCCCTGTACACTGTACAGAATTAGAAAAAAAACGAATATATATATACTTATTATACTGTTTGTAGAAAGATTAGACCAGGTAACAAATTTTAACTTTTGTTTTGTTTGTTGTTTATTTTTGCTTTTTAGCGAATTTTCATTAAGAAAAATTCGTTAATAAAGAAGTGACGATGAAAAGCTTTTGATAAAATTTCTTCAGATGAAACAAAACTAAGGTCCGTTAAAATTTTTATGTATCCGAGCGATAACTCTAAAAATACTAAACTGATTTCAATCAAACATTTGGCAGAAATCTTATTTGGGCGAAACTGAGGTCGAGTTCGTTAATCAGCATTTATGCTCAAGTTTTTTCGGTGGAAAATCGGGGAAAGCTTTTTGAAAACGCAATACTTTTGTAAGTATCAGAGTAACAGGAACGAGATTTTACATGTGGCTAGAGACACTGCAAATAAACATATGTTGTGAATTTTAAGTAATTTGGTACACAATATTTAAAGTTTTTTTCCAAATTAAAAATAAAATCCCAAAGACATGCGTTCGAGACGACTTAATGGTTAAAATCAAATGCCTGACAGACAGAGTAGTTAACTGCCACGCGTACTTTGATTCTTACAGCAGGTATAAACCATACATTAACGGTAACCAAACTAAATATATACCAGACATAAAATATACTACCCAAACCAACAATCGTGAAATCTCGGTCGCAATTATGCAAAATGATAGACGACATGAAATTAAAAATATGCCAAGTTATTGTTATTTAACTGGGGGATTCAATCAATTATTAAAAGACACTATTTGTAGCTTTATGAGCGGCCTCAAATACAGTTTCAGCTCAGCATCGTTATATCATGCTACCGCATAATATAGCAGAAATGTAAACAAAATCAAGCCAAGTCTCTATAAAAATGATTCTAAAATAGTTTCTTTTATCTTTAAACTTAAAAATAAGACGTCATATAAGACCGAAATAGTCGTGGGATGTGTTCCTAATTCTGTAATTAATTGTTACGTGTACTTTGAATATAATATCCCGGGCATGAAGCCGATCTAATGCATCATCTAAACAAAACGTTCGTTAACGTATGCCTAGATGGCTGAGATGCGTCGCGCATGTCTCATAAGCAGAAGGTTAGCGATAGAATCCAGCTCGATGAATGTATGTTTTTTATGTTTTATTTTGACATTTGGAGAAACAATAGTGCACAGATTTTATACGTTTTGAACAAGATCTAATTTTTGTTTAAAACCCCTAAATAAGTTTGTCACCTTTGAGTCTGAAATTATAATTTTGTTATTGATCATATTGAATAAACCGGTTTGATTAGGTTGACGAAAACGAAATTATACTGGCGATTAATAAGGAAAAATAACTGCTACATTCATAATTTGGCAGATACTCTACTTTTCTAAGTATGAATTAAGTGTTATTGGACTTTAACCACCAAGTCGTTTCAGCGCATGCGGGATTTTATTTTTAATTTGGAAAAAGGTATAAATATTGTGTACCAAATTACTCAAAATTCACATGGTTTATTTGCACTATTTCTAGCCACATGTAAAGTCTCATTCATGTTACTCTGATACTTACAAAAATATAGCGTTTTCAAAATGTTTTTTCCGATTTTTCAGCGGAAGAACTTGAGCATAAAGGCTGATTAAAGAACACGACGTCGGTTTTTGCCCAAACAAGATTTTTACCAAGTTTGATTGAAATCACTTCAGTACTTTTTAAGGCATCAGTGTGTTAGATTGTTAGGCGCTATCTTAAGGTACACAAATATTAAAGGGGTTTTATTTGAAAAAATTTAGGCAATGATTTTCAGTGGGGGTTATTTTCTGACATTTTTAGAGAAGGATTATTTTTTAGTGAATTTTCTTAAAAAAGAAAAATCACCAATGACGGGATCCCGACTTTTGAATTTAAAAAAATCTTCAAATGAGCGCGAACAAGGCCCCCTAAACATATAAAAATTTTAACGGCCTTTGGTTTTGAGTTCTAGGGATCCAAATTCGCGTTCATCTGAAGAATTTTTTTCAAAAGCTTTTCATCGTGAAATCTCTAATAGAGAATTTTTCTTCATGAAAAGTCGCTAAAAATATCAGCAACTCTATTTATTACCAGATAAAGAAAGAATTAAAGTAATTTGAAAAAAGAAACAACTGTAGAATTACAAATTGCACAGTGTGTTTATACAGATATTATATGAATATATGTTATTAACTCATTTACATCGTGAGACAGAATAATGATTCTTGCAGTTGGTATTCCGGAAACTGAGAGTCTATGTATGGTTTAATAGCTGTGTTGCCATCACTAATTGTTGCTACATCTTCCTTACAATCTTCATTCTTCATCATCAAAACAATCTTGCAGCACATGCCTTTCTTTGGTTGGTTGTAAGGAAAGAGCATATTGAAATAGTTGCTTTTGCAATGGTATTCATTCATTATACTGCATTGTACTAATGATGTTAGCGATGTGTCGGTAAAGCTGTGACTTAAAATGAGGTCGTTTGATCATTCGATGATTCACTGTATCCGATTGTGATTACTTCTTAGATCTGAAGGATGTTATAGAGTTGTATCTTTTATCTATTTGTCACCTGACTTACAATAGAAATAATAGGTACGGCCATCGCCAATACATATAAACAATATATTTTGGGACAGAAAGAGTTTGTTTTATTTTCCCACTGAGCTGCAGAAGGATGCAGCTTCGTTAATTAGCAATGAAGAGTATTGTTGAAATGTGGATTGTATTTAAACTGTAGTTGAACTGCAGGTACACTGGGTTCCAAAGAACTCCAGAAAAATAGATTTTGATTATATATACGGGAAAATATTGGGGGTGTTTCATTCTTTTTGCCCACACTCTGTGTGTATATAAAGCGCTTCCTGGCAACTACAGGCCCATTTATCTCCTTTTAGTCGTCTCTAAAGTGATGGAAAAGTATATAAACACCAAATTACTAAAATTTCTTGAAAAACATAGTCTAATCCACGACAGGCAGTATTGACTCCGTCAGCGCAGATCAACTGCCGACCTCCTTTCCTTTGTCACCCATTCTTGGAGCAAGTCTATGGAACTACACGGTGAATCTCAGGTTGTCGCTCTAGACATATCCAAAGCATTCGACCAGGTCTGGCACGCACCGCTGCTTAATAAACTTCCGGCCTATGGCCTACCTTCAAAACTCTGTACCTGGACAGAAAATTTCCTTTCGAACCGAAGCATTTATGTTGTCGTGAATGGCCATTCCTCTAAACTGTATCCAATTAATGCAGGAATCCCTCAAGGTTCCGCTTTAGCCCCTACTTTGTTTCCTCTCCAGATCAATGACCTCCTCTCTAGCACATCCAACCCAGTTCACAGTTACGCGGATGACAGCACCCTCCACTCAAATATACAATATTCTAAGCCTGTCTCTTCAGCCCAATTAGATGAGGATCGCAGACTAATGGAGGGGTCTGTCTCTGTGGATCTCCAAAAACTGTTAGACTGGAGAAGTAGAAATCTTGTACAATTCAACTCCACTGATATTCCACTCACACACATTCAATCTCTAATTTAGTTTGAGCGCATAATACCAGATGTTTGATTAAATAGAATATTTTCTAATAAACCAACCTTAAAACGTTGTATTACTCGAGTTTTAACGAAAAAATGTAAATTTTCACCAAATTCCCTAGTAACTGGAAAACTGCTCGACACAACCCGTCCCCAAGAAAGGATCCAAAGCGCTTCCAAGCAACTACAGACCTGTTTCTCGCCTTTCAGTCGTCTATAAAGTGATGGAAAAGTATATAAACACCGAATTACTAAAATTTCTTGAAAAACACAGTCTAATCCACGACAGGCAGTATGGATTCCGTCAGCGCAGATCAACTGCCGACCTCCTATCCTTTGTCACCCATTCTTGGAACAAGTCTACGGAACTACACGGTGAATCCCAGATTGTCGCTCTAGACATATCCAAAGCATTCGACCAGGTCTGGCACGCAGCGCTGCTTAATAAACTTCCGGCCTATGGCCTACCACCAAAACTGTGTACCTGGACAGCAAATTTCCTCTTCAACCAGAGCGTTTCTGTTGTCGTGGATGGCCATTCCTCTAAACTGTATCCAATTAATGCAGGAGTTCCTCAAGGTTCAGCTTTAGCCCCTACTTTGTTTCTTCTCCACATCAATGACCTCCTCTCTAGCACATCCAACCCAGTTCACAGTTACGCGGACGACAGCACCCTCCACTCAAATATACAATATTCTAAGCCTGTCTCTTCAGCCCAATTAGATGAGGATCGCAGACTAATGGAGGGGTCTGTCTCTGTGGATCTCCAAAAACTGTTAGACTGGAGAAGTAGAAATCTTGTACAATTCAACTCCACCAAATCTCAGTATTGCTTTCTATCTCATAAGAGATACACCAGCCCTAGACCCATCACAATGAACAACCAAGTTACTCAAAGTAACGAGTCCTTTTCACTTGTTGGCATTTCTGTGGATCTAAATCCCAATTGGCACCAACATGTCACATCAATTGCAGGAGCGGCTGCCAAGCAATTAGGTTTTCTTTTCCGGGCTAGCAAATACTTTTCACCAGCTAATCTCTATACCTTATATACTTCACAAATAAGGCCAAACCTTGAATACTGCTCCCACATCTGGGGTGCCGCTGCCGCTTCTACACTCGCTATCCTGGACTCCATTCAGAAGAGAGCTATACGTCTCATCGGTGACCCTAATCTCATCCAAAGGCTGCCATATCTTGCCCACCGACTTGCCGTTGTGGACCTCTCTCTCTATCTCTCTCTCTTTTATAGATATATGCACGGGCACTGCTCAGAGGAGCTTTCTTCCATAGTTCCTCCACCTGCTGCCCCCAACAGATCTCCAGAGGAACAGAGCGAATGCACCCCTTTACTGTCCAGGTCATCAGAGATAGAACATCTTGTTATGACCGCTTTTTTGTCCCGAGGGCTTCCAAGTTTTGGAATTCCTTGCCGGCACATGTTTTTCATTCTCCTCCGAACTTCCAAACCTTCGAGTCCAGAATTAACAAGTTGCCTCTTTTCTCCTGGTCGACACCCACGGTACGATAGTATTTAGGCTGTAAGCCCTCGTGATGTGAAATATATATATATATATATATATATATATATATATATAATATATATATATATATATATATATATATATATATATTGTATAGGTTTTTGTGTGTTTGTATATGATTTCAGGTGTGGTTTTCTGTATACTGTATGCATTTTATTATTTATATGCATAATTGTTATGTTTATTGTATAGTTTAATTATGTTTTTGTTGAATGACTTCAATTTTCTCTCACACATAACTGCACCCCTCGTCGAAAATTACAGTCGACTCTGTTAGGTAATTTGATGTCATTCAATAATGGTCCACTTATTATTGATGCTACTCCACAAATCTTCCGAAGTTTGAACTGGTGTCAAATATACAAATTCTTTTAAAGCTCCCACAGAGAAAAAATATACATTGATTCAAGTCTGGTGATCGCGTTGGCCAATGTTGAGGGCAATTAATTCCAAGACCTATTCATCGATTTAACAAGTGTTGGTTTAAAACTCCACGAACATTTGTAGTGAAATGTGGTGGCATCCCATCATGCATAAACCACATTTCACTGCGCAGTTGTAAGGGTAGCTCCTCCAATAGCTCAGGAAGAACATTTTGCAAGAAGAGCAAATATGTTGCGCCGTTTAAGCGGTTTGGTAAGATAACCGGCCAAACCAGATGTCCTCCAACACAACCTGCCCACACATTTATTTTAGAATCTCTTTGGAAATGGCGAGTAACTGTAGTATGTGAATTTACATCCGAATAAACGTGGTAGTTGTGCACATTCGTAATCACTCTTCATCCGTAAAAAGAATAGTCTTGGGAAAATCAATGTTCTGATGTAAGATGAAATTAAAAATAAACAGTCGTGCCTCTAAATCCTGCAGTAGCAGTTCTTGCACTTTTTGAAGGTGATAGGGATGCAGATGATTGCGTCGGATAATTCTACGAACCGTCAGCTGTGTTATATGAAACTGCCTGCATAGTCGCCTGGTGCTGGTTTTTAATACTGTCTAGAAGATGCTCCTCAGTTCGTACGTTCACAGCATGAAAGCGTCCTCCAGCATTTTTATATGAAAAAGCAACCCGTTTCCCAAGCTCTACGTTCACCATTGGCAAACGTTTAACGATGTGGTATATTACGATTAGGAAATCTTCTTCGATATACATCTACACTTCTGGGGGAATTACCCTCGCAAAACCCTAACACCATAAGCATGTCAACTTGTTCATTAACCGAGAATTTTCCAGCCATTGGAACCATTTTCAAGAGGTAAAGGAAATATGTAAAGACACTCTAAGGCCTCAATGTGCCTACTCCTTAGAGCAGTGGACAACGTTGGGCTGGGTTGTTGTAGTTCGATTACGGGGCCTTAATCTGCCTACTCCCCAAATCTCGCCGGAAATCGTCCCTAAGGTCTCAGTGTGTTCAACCCTAGGCCTAAAATAGATTTGGCAGTTCGTTTCAAGTCTTGTATTGTATGTATCGTTTCGTCTACCTGCTTCGTTATCAGTGTAATGATTCGGGTCACGGTCAAGGATTGCAGGTATTTGTTGAGTTAGGTAATGGGGAAATAAAATTGTCTATTGAATTTATTTTTCCGTGTTTATAATGAAGATATAATAGGTTTCCAAGTAATCGGAAGACGAAGACCACTATCTCTCTTATTTAGACAATCGGGACGTTTTTCGATCTTGATCGCTTCGCGGATAATTCTGGTTTTGAAATTGTGAACTGGGGCTATTGTTTTGGCATTGTCGAAGTCTATTTTGTGCCCTGTATGAATATGGTGCATGGCGAGCGCCGATGAGCGGTTGGAATTTCTAACTGCGTGGGTGTGTTCATATATTCTGTTGTGGATGCGTCTATTTGTTTGTCCTAGAGTTTGTTCGAGAGCAGTCAGAACAAGGAATTTTGTAAACTCCGTGGGATTTGTTTGGAATCGTATCCTTGGGAGTTTTTATCAGATTTGACAGTTTTTGGTGTGTTGTGAAGATGGTTTTGATATTATTAGAGACGATCTCCGGCGAGACTTTGGGGGTAGGCAGATTAAGGCCCCGTAATCGAGCTACAACAACCTAACCAACGTTTGTCCACCGCTCTAAGAAGTACGCAGAGTGAAGCCTTAGAGTTCATGCCCTTACATATTTCCTTTACCTCTTGAAAATGGTTCCAAAACAGGAGCCTAAACGTCGAGTTTTAATAAATTCTAGACGCGTTTCAACCCGAGAACCAAGTATGTCTCACATTAAAGACCGCGGAAAAATTTCCGAATATATATATATATATATATATATATATATATATATATATATATATATATATATATATATATAATATATATATATATATATATATATATATATATATATATATATATATATATATATAATTTCAACATAATGAATTGATCTCTCTTGCTTTAACTAAAAGGTAATTTGTTATTGATTGTAAACATAGATACATCTTTCAATGAGAATAATTTTTAGTAGTAACTAGTGTGCCTAAAAACAACACAGAGTTCAATTCTTTAACAGAAATGTCTAATTCTGAACACACACTATTAGAGAATAATTACAAGTATGGTTATATATATATATATATATATATATATATATATATATATATATATATATATATATATATATATATATATATATATATATATATGATTATATAAAAATTTAAACTGACCCTAGTGTTCTAGGGGGCCCAGTGCGCGCTTATTTGAAGAAATCGTATCAAAATTCGATAGGCGCGATCTCCTCATTAGTGAATCTTTTCTACGAAAATCACTAATAACGGAATCAAACTTGTGTAGCATTATTTAATCAATATCCGTTGCTAGTTTTAATGTAGCTACTTTCTGATCTTATTACCAAAGCGATTTGCAAAGATATCGAAGAAAACTTCTCATTAACAAATTCTTTTCTTCAGAGAGAAGGTACAAAAAACCGCTAATGTGTAAAGTAACTTTGAATAAAAGCCTTTGGATTTCCAGGAATGCATTTATGACTACTTGTCTCGTACAAGACGCTTTCTCCAGATTTCCTGGTGGCATGTTAATGTTACTTGAGTGCTGTATACGCTCATGAATAAAACAGATAAATTGTTTTTCCTGGATGGAACATATCACTGACGTTCACTTACTTTTGTCGGATTTATGATATTTTATATCGCAATCGAAACACATTTACTTGAAACTGGTATATGATTAAAAAGTGAAGCAAGGTTATTTCACTCGACTAGTCGTTAACTCACTTTATCGGTCCAGCATGATATTTAGTTAATCGAGTTCACACTTTGGTACTTTTAATGTCACGAAGATACATTGTGAATTGGTTATGCAATTAAGGAATGTTTGTAAGCCGGTGTTTTATTTACATAGTGTAAAATTAAATACAAAATGGAATATAATTGATGTGTCAAAACACATTGCATCAACTAGGTATTTTTAATACATTTGCCTGCATTTGTACAGGGTGAGTATTATAAATGATAACCTCCTTTTTTTCTCTTTGTTTCTGGGCGAATTGATTCGTTCAAAAACTTCTTTTGAACAATTTTTAACGTAGTTTCTGAATCTGCTATCGCTTTTCAAGAATTTTGGAAAATGTACGAGGTGGAACAACAAATATATTTTTTTTAAATGGAGCATCCTATATTTTTTACATATTATAGTTTGTTGATTTTTTTCTAATTACAAAAATATATAGTTATAGCACATTTGGATATGCAGTTTTTAAGTTATCATGAAATATGTAAAACGACAAATCTGTTTACGTATTACTCAATAATATATGAAGTAGCCTTTGGAAATAAAATGTTAGCTTTGTATTAACGTCAAAAAGGTTAATATTTGTTAGTGCTTTTTCTATTAGGAATCTATATTGTGTGGAAAAAAGCGATCATGCCTTATCATAGTTTAGAGAATAGGCGTAGAATTTTAGAAATATTCTTATATTGTAATAAAAACATGACTGCTTCACAAAGGGAGTTTAGAAGACAGTATCCGAATGAGACTGTGCCTGGCAAAGGAACATTCAAGAAAATGTACAATAAATTTTGTGACACAAATTCATTAAAGAATGCAAATAGAAGAAAAACGAGAAATACCATTGGTGAAGAAATACAAATGAATATTCTATTATCAGTTGTAGAAGAGCCAAGTCGGTTTACTTATTTTGTAGCTAAAGATTTAAATGTAAGCCAAAGCAGCGTTATACAACTTTTAAAAATAAATAAGTATAAACCTTTTTACATTCTTCCTGTTCAACACTTAACCGAAAATGATCGTAGACAGAGAATACTGTTTTGCCAACAAATTATTGAAAAATATAATGAAAACAATGATTTTTTGCGAAATGTGTTTTGGACTGATGAGTCGTCCTTTCCTACAGCTGGTTTGTTTAATAGACATAGCAAACATCATTGGGCTACAGAAAATCCACATATGGTAAAGCAAATAAAAAAACAAGGACGTAAAACTGTCAATGTGTGGTGTGGGATACACCAAAACGAAATAATTGGTCCATTTTTTACATACAAATCTCACAGGTGTAGTTTATCCCCATTTGCTACAAGAGCAAGTTAAGGAATATTTGGATGACTTGCCAGTTATTGTACATTTAAGAGCAATCTGGCAGCAAGATGGAGCTCCCCCACATAACGTTAGACCTGTGACGAACTACTTAAACCAAAAGTATGACCTCTGGATAGGAAAAAATGGTCCCATCCATTGGCCGGCTAAAAGCCCCGATTTAAATCTGCTAGATTTTTTCCTTTGTGGCGCTCTCAAGAACAATATTTATAGTGATGTACTGTCGGGGGACACTGTGCAATTAAAACAGCTTATACGACGAGAAATAAATTATTTTAACGAAAATGCAGCGGTATTTGAAGATCAAGATCAAATTTTTTACGGAGATGTTTCAAATGCTTAGAAAACAACGAAAGTTAGGTAGAAGATACAATGTAAATCTTCATATTATTTTATAATTTTTGTAAGTTTGATAGGTTTATTTTATTTGTTTCCTTGTGTATGGTTTCGTTATATATTTTGTATAATAATTAACTAATTATTGACAAATCATATTTTTTAGGATAAACTAATAGTTTGACGTTTATATACAAAATTAAAATTTGGTTTCCAAAGGCTACTTCGTATATTATTGAGTAAACTGTCAGTTGAAATTTGGTTGTCACTTTGGCTCTAGCTAAATCATAAAATCTAATGTAATAATAGAGTGAAGAAAAACTAATCTCAGGTCAGAAGCTCGAATGGTATTGTCAAGATTACTTTAAAATAAAAGTATTGATTAATACATAAAGATGGAAAAGGGATTGAGAAAACTATGTTATTTGTCATGTGAAAATTGGAAGTGATTGATGTTTTGGAAGAAAGGTGTCAAATATATTTTGAAATATTCTTATTAAATTTTGTCAGCAAATACTATACTAGGACTTGTACTGACATATGTATAATTTTCAGCAAATAAATAAATAAATAAATAAATAAATAAATAAATAATAATAACAATAATAATAATAATAATAATAATAATAATAATAATAATAATAATAATAATAATAATAATAACAATAATAATAATAATAATAATAATAATAATAATAATAATAATAATAATAATAATAATAATAATACCTAAACAGATTTGTCGTTTTACATATTTCATCATAACCTAACAACTGCTTATCCAAATGTGCTATAATTATATATTTTTGTAATCAGAAAAAATCTAAAAATTATAATGGGTAAAAAAATACAGGGTGTTCCATTTAAAAAAAACTATATTTTTTGTTCCACCTATACATTTTTCAAAATTCTTAAAAAGCGATAGCAGATTCAGAATAATAATAATAATAATAATAATAATAATAATAATAATAATAATAATAATAATAATAATAATAATAATAATAATAATAATAATAATAATAATAATAATAATAATAATACCTAAACAGATTTGTCGTTTTACATATTTCATCATAACCTAACAACTGCTTATCCAAATGTGCTATAATTATATATTTTTGTAATCAGAAAAAATCTAAAAATTATAATGTGTAAAAAAATACAGGGTGTTCCATTTAAAAAAAACTATATTTTTTGTTCCACCTCATACATTTTTCAAATTTCTTGAAAAGCGATAGCAGATTCAGAAACTACGTTAAAAATTGTTCCAAATAAGTTTTTGAACGAATCAATTCGCCCAGAAATAACGAAAATAAAAGGGGGTTATCATTTATAATACTCACCCCTGTACACTTAGGTGGACAGCTGTCATTTAAAACGATCTAGGTAACATATCAATTGGATATCAAAAGAAAGCTGAATTATTACGCGTGGAAAGAAATTTTGCTAAATCGCAAGACAATGAAACAAATGGTATTTAGGTATTTAAAGACAATAAAAAAAGTTCGGGACGCAGCAAGTGAATTATAATAGTGAATTTTAATAAGAAATTAGTATGTTATATTATTAAAACTAATTCTTTAAATTTAAATGGATCTTGGAGATTGGTTTTAGAGGTCCCAGTAAGGGATTACTTGAAGACATTTCTATTTTCTGTGGAGCTAGAAAATTTAAATTTGGTACATATACGTATATACTGCAAGTCGCTTTAAAAAAATGTGTTACAAATTTCATTAGTGACAAAAGTTTTCCAGAAAAAAATTAATTATTTACAAACAGAATGTACGTGACAAATTATCAAGATAGCAGGTATCTTTCCTTATTAATTGCTTGGATTGTTTTGTTTTAGTCAACCCGTTTTTGGAAACAAAACAACCAAAAAGGTATTTTACATAGGTTTTACTATAGATCAAGATTGAAGATTATAGCTTAATGGAAAATTGCGTTACCGGATTTGAAATCATTTAACAAAAATTCGCTACCACAACGCGCTTGCTGCACCCAGACCCTCATCATCGCTTATTAACTGTTGCTGTGTACATATTTTTTTAAATGATATAATATTGTAGCTCTCTATGTGAGACTGACAAACAAGGCAACCTGAAATTCATTTAAGGCAACCTGAAATTCATTTTTGGAAAAATATTTTAAACAAATGAAATGAGGTAACAATTTAAAAATAAATTGAAAATCTTGGTTCGAGGCTTTGTCACGGGGGTTTTCCTTCCCCTTCTGTATCATAATATACTAATATACTGCAGTCACAGGCATCGCCCGAAGGCATCCACCTATTATTTGTATTAGCTGTTGAATATAGGTAGTTGTTTTATATTCTGAGATTCTAAGGTATTAGCGGAGTCGAATTCGAGGTTATGCGCAGAACGTACACGTTTCTTTCATTGCTCCTGTCAGCTAACAAATAGTGGTGTTGTCAGATTAAACTAGAGAGATGTAGATGGCTTTTAAATACCGTAAAAATAGGAAGCTTAATGTTTATATGTATAATTTAAATATAATACAATAAAACATAGTTCTAGATTGCTTTTAAACAAATTGAATCACTTTCATCAAAATTTATATTTATTTACATTTTTCTGTTATCTACAGACTTAGATGAGAGTTGTCGTAAATGGTAACCCCGGGTATGGTTTATTGTGACATAATTTCGTGACCTGTCCGTTTAAAACTAAATTTTGTGATTTTGTTTGCAATGGCAGCGGGACCCTGATTTATCTGTCTGACCTTGTCTAACATTATACATCTATTTAGAGGTAATTTCAGGTCTGCAAACCCTTAGGTTTCAGCTTCAACCGTCATTGTCCTTCGTTTTACTAAAAAGGTTACAGAAAATGCATTTCAAATAGACCATTTCTCTGATGCTTTGGCTGTAGGTTTAGTTAAGTTGATGCTTTGGCTGTAGGTTTGCTTAAGTTTGTGATTCGACAGTCTATAATTTTTAGCTAATTTTTGTAGAACAAATTCGTTAATGAGGAGACCGCGACTTTTGAAATTTAAAAAGATTTCTTCAAATGAGCGCAAACTAGGCACCCTAGAATCCATATCCGGGTTTACTTTCAGTTTCTGTCTGTTTACATATATACAGGTGGCGTATTTCTACGGTAAAGCTCGATATAATTGTTAGTATACAAGATACGCGAAAAAATTGTATACCCTAATTATAGGGGTCTTAAGCTGCATCTTATAAAAATATTTTGACAATCACAGGGTGGCCCATAAGCCGTTGGTGATCCCTCCAATTGTTTTTTTTTCTCGAACACCCTTATATTATTGCATTTTTACATTTTTATCGAAATATGATGCATGTTTGTATGAAAAAAATTGACACGCAGTAAGTGCATTTTGGTATCGAATTTTTTATTAAATCCTTCAAATTTCAATAACTCAATTTGCTATGAACCTAAGTTTTGTTGGCTAGGAAACCAGTTTTCTCGGAAACATTTTAAGCCTATTTTCGGAAAATGTTTGTACATTTTCAAACAATAAGTAATTTTGATAAAATATGGTACAACGTTACTACTATATAAACTATATCGGTAACCAGATTAGTGCCCGCTTGCATTAGATATATATATATATATATATATATATATATATATATATATATATATATATATATATATATATATATATATAAATTTTAACAACACACCACGAGGGCTTACAGCCTAAATACTATCGTACCGTGGGTGTCGACAAGGAAGAAAGAGGCAACTTGTTAATTCTGGACTTGAAGGTTTGGAGGTTCGGGGGAAAAGGAAAAACATGTGCCGGCAAGGAATTCCACAACTTGGAAGTCCTCAGGACAAAAGAGCGGGCATAACAAGATGTTCTATGTCTGGTGACCTGGACAGTAAAAGGGTGCATTCGCTCAGTTCCCCTGTAGATCTGTTGGGGGCAGCAGGTGGAGGAACTATGGAAGAAAGCTCCTCTGGGCAGTGCCCGTGCAGATATCTATAGAAGAGAGAAAGAGAGAGAGGTCACCAACGGCACGTCGGTGGGCAAGGGATGGCAGCACTTGGGTGAGGGTAGGGTCACCGATAAGACGTATAGCTCTCTTTTGAATGGAGTTCAGGATAGCAAGTGTAGAAGCAGCAGCAGCATCCCAGATGTGAGAGCATTATTCGAGGTTTGATCTTATTTGTGAATTATATAAGGTATAGAGATTAGCTGGTGAAAAGTATTTGCGAGCCCGGAAGAGGAAACCTAATTTCTTAGCAGCCGCTTCTGCA
The DNA here is from genome assembly GCA_964006375.1 of Tillus elongatus. Taxonomy (NCBI): domain Eukaryota; kingdom Metazoa; phylum Arthropoda; class Insecta; order Coleoptera; family Cleridae; genus Tillus; species Tillus elongatus. The sequence goes on along the minus strand of OZ023268.1, from coordinate 137,849,215 downwards.
ATTGATGTGACATGTTGGTGCCAATTGAAATTTCGATCCACAGAAATGCCAACAAGTGAAAAGGACCCATTATTTAGAATAACTTCGTTGTTTATTGTGATGGGTCTAGGGCTGGTGTATCTCTTATGAGAAAGAAAGCAAGATGTGCTAGAGAGGAGGATATTGTTGTGGCTAAGAAAAAAGTAGGGGCTAAAGCTGAACCTTGAGGAACTCCTGCATTAATTAGATACAGTGTAGAGGAATGACCATCCACGACAACATAAATGCTCCGGTTAGAGGGGAAATTTGCTGTCCACGTACAGAGTTTTGGTCGTAGGCCATAAGCCGGTAGTTTATTAAGCAGCGCTGCGTGCCAGACCCGGTCGAATGCTTTGGATATGTCTAGAGCGACAGTCTGGGATTTACGGTGTAGTTCCATAGACTTGTTCCAAAAATGGGTGACAAAGGAAAGGAGGTCGGCAGTTGATCTGCGCTGACGGATTGCATACTGCCTATCGTGGATTAGACTGTGTTTTTTAAGAAATTTTAGTAATTCGGTGTTTATATACTTTTCCATCACTTTAGAGACAACTGAAAGGAGAGAAATAGGCCTGTAGTTTCTAGGAAGCGCTTTGGATCCTTTCTTGGGGACGGGTTGTACTCGAGCAGTTTTCCAGTTACTAGGGAATATGCCTCTATTCTAAGAAGTCTGAAACAGACGAGTCAGGACAGGAGCAAGTTCTGGTGCGCATTTTTTGAGAACAATTGCTGGGATCTCGTCAAGGCCAGAGGCTTTCCTGGTATTAGGAGAAGAGAGGATCTTTCGTATCTTTTTAGTTTTGAAAATGATATCCATCATTTTATGCGCGACATTGAGAACTGTTGGTGGTTGAACATTTGAAGGTGGGTTGAGAGTAGAACTGCCGGCGAACAACGAGGCAAAAAGTTCAGCCTTGCCCAGGGCGGTAGAAACAATTTCATCCCCTGAGACGAGAGGTGGGAACGTGCTCTTGCAGAAATTATTCCCAATAGATTTAGCAAGAGTCCAGAAGGGTTTGCTGCCGCTGGAGCTTAAGAGGACTTTGTTTTTGATGTGGTTATTAAACGAGTTTTTTGCCTCAGAAAGAATCCGGACATAGCGTTTTCTTGGGTCGTTAAATGCTTGATGGTTTTCTTGACTGTGATTGTAAAGCTTTTTGTTGAAAAGGTCAATTTCAAGTCTGACCTTGTCACAGGATTTCGAGAACCAGGGCTTTTGAGTGGCTGCAGAGGTTTTCTGTGTACGTGGAATAATCAATTCCATGCCAGCTTGGATAATTTAGGTGACGTTTTGTGACATATCAGAGGGGTTAAGATGAGAGAAGCAGACAGACGCCCATGGAAATGAGAAAAAGTAATCTCGCATTTCGTCCCAGTTCGCGGAGTTGTAGTGCCAAGCGATACGTGGGTGTGATGACTGTGTGACCTCGGTTTGCATTGCGCAGGAAGCAGTGACCATGCCGTGGTCTGAACGACCCAGGGGGGCGGTGACTGATATCTTATAGCAGTCAGGATTTGTAGTAAGAAGGAGATCAAAGAGATTTGAGCTGTGTGTTGGGATGCGAGGAAAGTAAATAGGTTGCTGAACCGTACTGGCTAGAGAATTTCTGACTTCAAAGGCCTCCACTACTCTCCGTTGTGGATCGGTTTTTGAAGATCCTAGCCATTCCTTATTATGGACATTGAAGTCACCAAGAATAGTGACCTCGGAGGAAGGATATTCAGAAATCAGATGGTCGGTTTTTTTAGAAAGGTAGTCAAAGAGCTGGACAAAGATGTTGTCAGAAGGTGACCGGTAAATGCAACACATGAATTTAGTTGCAGTCCTGAGAGAGAGTTTTATCCATAGTATTTCTTTTCTTCCAGCTTCTAAATTGGGGAGTCTGGTGCAGGGCAGATTGCTGCGGACGTACGCGCACACGCCTCGATGCAATCTAAAGGAAGTAAGGAACTCATACCCCAGAAAATTAAGGTGATTAGTGGCTGTTTTGGCATTGATTTTAATTTCGGTGAGGAAGAGGAGTTGGGGACTATTAGCCTGGAGGAAATGGTGGACGGAGTTCAGGTTAGAATTTAGGCCACATATATTCGAAAACGATATGTTAAATCTTGATGCTGGCGCCCCTTGTACAGCCCTCTCCCGGAGATCCGAATGGAGGGGTATTTCACCTTCGGAATCTTTTGTACAAGGAGGGGCCATCATCATTTTTGCTTATAAAGGAAACCGACTCATACACCAGAACCGGAAACGTCCGTTGGGACTTCACCGGCCCCTTGATGTAAGGTGTGGTACCTCCTCGGGCGTGAAAAAATCCTTTCCTATCACGTAAAAGAAAATTCAACTACCACCTACCATATTGCAAGTACACCACACCAGCCAACTATTAAAGAGCTGACCAGCTCTAGAACTTGCGCAAATATTAAAAACATTTTTATGAAAATTCACTTCCATAACCCACTTGCTGCGTTCAGACTTTTTAAGTATCGCGGGATGAGGATTGTGCTGCTAGAATATAATAGACTAGTCTCTAACAGAGATTACAAAACATTTTGTTTTAATCGTGTGTCACCGTTCTCATTATGTTTACTAATTTACCTTTCCATTAATGACAGCTTGCACTGTTAGTACATTTGCACTCTTGTGACACTCCAGTACTTCTCCTGGCAGCCAGTGTCCCACGCCGGGATCAAACCACACCAGGTCTCCAGTCGACCACTCCATCTTCTCCAAAGAGTAACCCCAATCCTTCACTTCTTATCACACACGCACACACAACACTGTCACTTAAACCACATTCTGATGCCACGTTCAGTGAAAGTCCTCTCTGTAACAAAATAATGAATATAAGACTCATGGTAATTGCTTATTGTAACGGTAACTAGTTATATAATATCGTCGATGTTGTCTTGATTTGTTATTCAAGTATACAGAAGAATTAATATACGGTAATACAGTATGTAACATAGGAGTAACAGTGGCGTTCGCAGGCAAAGTCAGGCAAGGTTAAACTTTCATTATGTAGGAAAATTAAAGTACATACTGAATTTTATTGTATCCTTTCCGGATATAGTTACAACCTTTAGTTTGTTTTTTAGGTCAGTGAAATGTAAAAAAAACACTAAAGAACATAATAAATTAACATATTTAAATTAACAACTGAAACAAAAGTATTTTATAAATATGTGTCCAGATGTAACAAAGTAGAGGATAAAGCTGAACCTTGAGGGACTCCTGCATTAATTGGATACAGTTTAGAGGAATGGCCATCCACGACAACAGAAATGCTCCAAGTACAGAGTTTTGGTGGTAGCACATAGGCCGGAAGTTTATTAAGCAGCGCTGCGTGCCACACCTTGTCGAATACTTTGAATATGTCTAGAGCGACAATCTGGGATTCACCGTGTAGTTCCATAGACTTCTTCCAAGAATGGGTAACAAAGGAAAGGAGGTCGGCAGTTGACCTGCGCTGACGGAATCCATACTTCCTGTCGTGGATTAGACTGTGTTTTTCAAGAAATTTTTGTATTTCGGTGTTTATATACTTTTCCATAACTTTAGAGACGACTGAAAGGAAATAAATAGGCCTGTAGTTGCTATGAATCGAATTGGATCCTTTCTTGGGGACGGGTTGTACTCGAGCAGTTTTCCAGTTACTAGGGAATATGCCTCTATTGTAAGATATCTGAAACAGACGAGTCAGGACTGGAGAAAGTTTTAGGGCGCATTTTTTGACTACAATTGCTGTCATCTCGTCAAGGCCAGAGGCTTTCAGGCTTTCCTGGTGTTAAAAGAAGAGAGCATACCATCTTAGTTTTCAAAATGATATCCGTCATTTTATGCGCGACATTGGGGACTGTTGTTGGTTGAACATTTGGAGGTGGGTTGAGAGTATAATTGCCGGAGAACAACGAGGTAAAAAGCTCAGCCTTGCCCAGGGCGGTAGAAACAATTTCATCCCCTGAAACAAGAGGTGGGAACGTGCTCTTGCATAAATTATTCCCAATAGATTTAGCAAGAGTCCAGAAGGGTTTGCTGCCGTTGGAGCTTGAGAGGACTTAGTTTTTCATGTGGTTATTAAACGACTTTTTTGCCTCAGAAAGAATGCGGACATAGCGGTTTCTTGCGTCGTTAAATGCTTGGCGGTTTCCTTGACTGGTGAGCTTTGACCTTTTCAAGTCTGGCCGTCTCACAGGATTTAGAAAACCAGGGCTTTTGAGTGGCTGAAGAGGTTTTCTGTGTACGTGGAATAAATAATTCCATGTCAGCTTGGATAACTTCGGTGACGTTTTGTGAGATATCAGAGGGCTTAAGATGAGAGAAGCAGACATACGCCCATGGAAATGAGGAAAAGTAATCCCGCATTTCGTCCCAGTTCGCGGAGTTGTAGTGCCAAACGATACGTGGGTGTGATGACTGTGTGACCTCGGGTTACATTGCGCAGGAAGCAGTGACCCTGCCGTGGTCTGAGCGACCAAGGAGGGCGGTGACTGATGTCTTATAACATTCAGGTTTTGTAGTAAGGAGGAGATCCAACGGGTTAGAGCTGTGTGTTGGGATGTGAGGAAAGTAAGTTGGTTGCTGAACCATATTGGCTAAAGAAGTGCTGACTGCAAAGGCCTCCGCTGCTCTCCCTTGTGGATCAATTTTTGCAAATCCTAGCCATTTCTTATTACGGACATTGAAGTCACCAAGAATAGTGACCTCGGAGGAAGGATATTCAGAAATCAGATGGTCCGTTTTTTCAGAAAAGTAGTCGAAGGGCGGAACAAAGTTGCTGTCAGAAGGTGACCGGTATATGCAACAGATGAATTTAGTTGCAGCCCTGAGAGAGAGAGAGTTTCATCCGAAGTATGTATTTTCTTCCAGCTTCTAAATTGGGGAGTCTGGTGCAGGGTAGATTGCTACGGATTTATGCGCACACATCTCCATGCAATCTAAAGGAAGTAATGAGCTCATACCCCAGGAAATTAAGGTGATTAGTGGCTGTTTTGGCACTGATTTGGGTTTCGGTGAGGAAGGAGAGTTGGGTCCTATTAGCTTGGAGGAAATGGTGGACGGAGTTCAGGTTAGAATTTAGCCCACATATATTCGAGAAGGATATATTAAATCTTGATGCCTGCGCCCCCTGCACACCCCTCTCCCGGAGATCCGAATGGAGGGGTATTTTATCTCCGGAATGTTTTGTACAAGAAGGAGCCATCATTATTTTTATTTATAAGGGAAACTAACTCATACACCAGAACCGGAAACGTCCGTTGGGACTTCATCGGCATCTTGATGTAAGGGGTGGTACCTCCTCGGTCGTGCAAAAAATCCTTAACTATCACGCAAAGGAAGAGTCCACTACCACCTGCCAATAATATTTGAGCTGTTCACTATCTGCAAACTGTATATCATAATTTGGATGAAGTTACACGCGAAATAACACTTATTTCGAGGCTCAATAATCAAGTTTATAGTGTCTTCGAGACACATAAGCTTCATGTTTCATTATCAATTTCTTAAAACGAAAAAATAAAATTTAAAACCCTCATGCGACATAAAATAATAAAGTCGTTGTGTATGGTTACCTATTTTGTTAACAATTGTTTAAATCAACAGTAAAACACATTTCTAGCTAGGTTTCTGGGAGTTGCAAAGATATTTTGACGAGCCGACACTGCAATCTGCATGGGAAGAGTCTCGTGAAGACGAATACTCATTGTATGGTCTGCGTGATATTGCGTAAATTATTTATGACCTAAAATACTTGGCATTACATGGTATTATCATTATTATTATTAGCCTGGGAGAATCACCTTGGAACTGCTTCCAGACTCGTAATTAAAGAATATTTATAAACAGCACTTTTAGAGTATCTTCTTAAGTTTAGCTTGTGTTCAACACAACTGACGCAAGATTTCAATGGCATAATTTTTGCGCAAGGTAATCTGTCACCTACAAGACACAACCTACGAAAATTATTTTTTCTCACTTACAAACTCATAGGACGTTTATGTGAACCGAAAATTCAGGTTTCGCTTAATGGACTTTTCTTGAAGAAATAATAAAAAGTGCCGGACGCAGAGAGCACGTTATTATTTATTTATTTCAACAGCGCCACACGAGGGCTTACAGCCTAAATACTATCGTATCGGGGGTGTCGACAAGGAGGAAAGAGGCAATTTGTTAATTCTGGACTTGAAGGTTTGGAGGTTCGGGGGAGAAGGAGAAACATGTGCCGGCAAGAAATTCCAGAACTTGGAAGTCCTCGGGACAAAAGAGCGGACATAACAAGGCGGCAGCAGCACCCCAGATGTGGGAGCAATATTCGAGATTTGGTATTATTTGTAAAGTATATAAGGTATAGAGATTAGCTGGTGAAAAGTATTTGCAAGCCCGGAAAAGCAAACCTAATTTCTTAGCAGGCGCTTCTGCAATTGATGTGAGATGTTGGTGCCAATTGAGATTTAGATCCACAGATATGCCAACAAGTGAAAAGGACTTATTACTTTGAATAACTTGGTTGTTTATTGTGATGGGTCTAGGGCTGGTGTATCTCTTATGAGAAAGAAAGCAAGACTGTGATTTGGTGGGGTTGAATTGTACAAGATTTCTACTTCCCCGCATTCACGTGTAGTTCCATAGACTTGTTCCAAGAATGGGTGACAAAGGAAAGGAGGTCAGCAGTTGATCTGCGCTGACGAAATCCATAGTGGCTGTCGTGGATTAGACTGTTTTTCAAGAAATTTTAGTAATTCGGTGTTTATATACTTTTCCCTCACTTTAGAGACGACTGAAAGGAGATAAATAGGCATGTAGTTGCTAGGAAGCGCTTTGAATCCTTTCTTGGGGATGGGTTGTACTTGAGCAGTTTTCAAGTTACTAGGGAATATGCCTCTATTGTAAACAGACGAGCCTGGACAGAAGCAAGTTCTGGTGCGCATTATTTAGAACCGTTGCTGGGATCTCTTCAAGGCCAGAGTCTTTCCTGGTATTAAGAGAAAAGAGCATCTTTCGTACCTTTTTAGTTTTAAAAATGATATCTGTCATTTTATGCGCAACATTGGGGACTGTTGGTGGTTGAACATTTGGAGATAGGTTGAGAGTAGAATTGCCGGCGAACAACGAGGCAAAAAGTTCAGCCTTGCCCAGGGCGGTAGAAACAATTTCATCTCCTGCGACAAGAGGTGGGAACTTGCTCTTGCAGAAATTATTCCCAATAGATTTAGCAAGAGTCCAGAAGGGTTTGCTGTCGTTGGAGCTTAAGAAGACTTTGTTTTTGATGTGGTTATTAAACGAGTTTTTTTCCTCAAAAAGAATTCGGAGATAGCGGTTTCTTACGTCGTTAAATGCTTGACGGTTTTCTTGACTGGGATTGTGTAGACGCGTTTTGTGAGGTTTGACCTTTTCAAGTCTGGCCTTGTCACAGGATTTAGAGAACCAGGGCTTTTTAGTGGCTGAAAAGGTTTTGTGTGTACGTGGAACAAATAATTCCATGCCAGCTTGGATAATTTCGGTGACGTTTTGTGAGATATCAGAGGGGTCAGGAGGAGAGAAGCAGACAGACGCCCATGAAAATGAGGAAAAATGATCCCATATTTCGTCCCAGTTCTCGGAGTTGTAGTGCCAAACGATACGTGAGTGTGATGACTGTGTGACCTCGGGTTGTATTGCGCAGGAAGCAGTGACCATGACGTAGCCTGAGCGACCAAGGAGGGCGGAGACTGTATCTTATAGCATTCAGATTTTGTAGTAAGAAGGAGATCCAAGGGATTTGAGCTACAATTTAGTACTATGATGCAACTGCTGCGTCCCGTGCTTTTTCTTTTTTTGACTTTTTGATTTATTTGCTCATTTTAACATAGAGGTTTTCTGTACTGATTGTTTTGATACCATTGTGCTCCAATCAGCACAATTGCCTACAAGAAAACAATGTTTTCTGACACACCTTTTTATTGTGTTTTTAGATTTACCCCTGAAGATGACTACTTGGTAGGCCGAAACGCGTAGGGAATTAATACAAATTTTATTCTCTGGAAAGAAGCCTTTCGTTTGGATATTTGTGTATATCCCAGACTGTTTGACGTTTATAAGTGAAATTTTCTATTTTGTTCTAATGTTAAAAAACAATGTTTGTGTATATTTTTACCATCAAAAGTTGTAACGATTGCGTTTTGCTATTACTTTAAATATTCAAAATGAACCCGTAAGAGACTTAATTAATAGCCGACAATCTACAATATCTGTAAGGCAATTAATGTTTTGATTTCAAAATTATTTTGATGAAAAGTCGCTATATCTTCAAGTACCGTAAACTCCTTTACTGCATTTATAATTTGCACGTTTAAATTCAATATATGTTTGCCAAGCAAAATTAAGTCGCATTTTGCTGGAAGAATATTTCCAAGTGCTGAATAAACGTTGTGAATATTCGAAAGATTTCAATAGAAGTCCTTGAACAATTCAGGGCTCATTGCAACACCAAGGCAGGGAAAATTCCACTAGTGAAAAGACGTTACGTTTTTTTATGCAGAGCTGTGAAATACATAGCTAATATCGTTGCGACTTTATCTGTATTTTTCCGTGTGGATTATGTCAACTAAAACGACCGTTGGAGCCGTTCAACAAATATTCCCGAGAAAACATTGAATTGTAGACGAGGGGATGTGAGGCATCAAGGAAAAATTGTTAGATCTGAACGCACAGGACGCTACCTTGGGGAGAGGGAGCTAGGCGGTTGAGAAGTTAACATCGTTTTGAATAGCGTGGCTCATAATTATCTTAAAATAGGTGATAAAATCATTTTCGTCGTCAATAATATCTAACAACAGTTGTCAGTGATTGTTTAATATCATTTTATCGGTATTTGAATTTAAATTAACGACGTGTTTGACAGAAAAACGCGAATTAAGCAGTAATCCCTTGTTCACCGACCTGGTGGATTTCTCACGTTAATCAGAGTTTCTGATTATTATCGAATTAGTTGGCATTATAAATTTCACTTGAGCCAATTTACATTTTAATTGCCGTAGAGACATGTTGGTGAAATTAATTCCGAACATAGACTTAGACGGTTGTTCATTTAATGTTAGGGGCCAAATTGTCTCCCACAGTATTGGAGCAACAAGAACCACTTGCCCAATACCCGTTTATGGGAAGTACTTATTCTCTCCAACCTTCCCTCTCGTATTGGAATTGGTAAGCCTATGTTAGGCTCTGATGGTTGACTCTACTTGGAGAGCATCTTCAAAGGTTCAACGGGTAACAGGTGTCAGGTCTTAGTGAGTCGATTAAATTTTATTTTGTGTGAAACAACCAAACCTTTCATGCAGCAGCCTATTATCTGAACCTTTACAATTTAAAATTTCAAAGTGACATGATCAAATTTGAACTTGAATAGTGCCAGTGAGGTGTATGAAAAAGGGCAACTGTAAATTTCCTATTTATTCTTTAGAATTTTGTCAATATTTTGAATTTAAATACATAGTACTTGAAATTGTAATTAGCAGATTTTTGTTTGTAAAATATTTAACCTCTAGATTTTTTAATATTTTTCAATGACAATCATTAAACTAGAAATTTCACATAGTAATGTTTTTCTTAAATGGAGCCTCACTCAAAGGACTGGCCAGTTAATCTACTGAAAAATCAACCGAACTGATTGACGAACGTCAAGCAATTTAAGTAATAGTTTGTATTTGCTTTTGAGCTGTAAAATACAGCACTTGATCATTAATATACCTCAAGTAGGTAATGTTAATATTTTTGTGAACTAGAACCATTTTATTTTATTACTTTGTCATATGCCATGTGAAATGATGGTTTCTTTTTATTGAAATTCTTGCTGTTTATTTGATTTTTATTTGTGTATGAGTTAATGTTTATTAGAAATTTACAAACCATGTCAATTTAATTTTGTTTACTATCCCAAATTTATTTATATGAATAAATTTAATATTATTGTTAACATTAACATATATGTTTAATTAAAGAGAAATTCCTCCCTAATATCTCGCCAGTTTGGCAGTAAACAATTAATAAATTCTGATTATCATTTATCTAGATTCCTTAAATTTTATATAACCAGGCCCTAGCCTGTGGCGCTCATAAATATAGGACTCCAGGCAGAGAAACAGAAAATGGCGTGAGTATCAAACCATATTAAGATCTGCCAACCTCCTAAAGTGTTTCTAGTCTTAATAATAATAATAATCTGATAGATAGATGCTTTTAGAGTAGGGCTGATAGGCAAAAGTGACCTCACTATCAAGCAGGTTCAAATCCACTTGAGGTCAATCACAATATACCACGTTACTCACATATTTGTTTAAGGAGGGTTACAAAGTTACATGAAAGTCTATATCTATATAAAAAGATATAATATAAAAGAAAATTGGCAACAACAGAAGACATTTTAAGCAGTGCTCAGTTAAACGTTTATGGTTAACCCAAAACAACAAAACTAAAATAGTCGCGAATATGTCATGACCTTTATCGCGAAATAATTCCCTGTATTGTTCAAGTAGAATAGAAAGAGGTTCTCAACAGATATACTGACCTTGGTAACGATAGTAGTAGAACCACAAGTCAAGGTAGGAAACATAATGTAAACAAATTTAAAAAATAAACCATAGATGGCTGACACCTACGTGACAAAACAGCCACTAATCACCTTAATTTCCCGGGGTATGAGCTCCTTACTGCCTTTAGATTGCATGGAGGCGTGTGCGCATACGTCCGTAGCAATCTACCCTGCACCAGACTTCCCAATTTAGAAGCTGGAAGAAAAGACATACTATGGATAAAACTCTCTCTCAGGGCTGCAACTAAATTCATCTGTTGCATTTACCGGTCACCTTCTGACAACAACTTTGTCCAGCTCTTTGACTACCTTTCTGAAAAAACCGACTATCTGATTTCTGAATATCCTTCCTCCAAGGTCACTATTCTTGGCGACTTCAATGTCCATAATAAGGAATGGCTAGGATCTTCAAAAACCGATCCACAAGGGAGAGCAGCGGAGGCCTTTGCAGTCAGCAATTCTTTGGCCAATATGGTTCAGCAACCTACTTACTTTCCTCGTATCCCAACACACAGCTCAAATCCCTTGGATCTCCTTCTTACTACAAATTCTGAATGCTATAAGATATCAGTCACCGCCCCCCTTGGTCGCTCAGACCACGGCATGGTCACTGCTTCCTGTGCAATGCAACCCGAGGTCACACAGTCATCACACCCACGTATCGTTTGGCACTACAACTCCGCAAACTGGGACGAAATGCGGGATTACTTTTCCTCATTTCCATGGGCGTCTGTCTGCTTCTCTCATCCTGACCCCTCTGATATCTCAGAAAACGTCACCGAAATTATCCAAGCTGGCATGGAATTATTTATTCCACGTGCACAGAAAACCTCTTCAGCCACTCAAAAGCCCTGGTTCTCTAAATCCTGTGACAAGGCCAGACTTGAAAAGGTCAAAGCTCACAAAACGCTTCTACACAATCCCAGTCAAGAAAATCGTCAAGCATTCAACGACGCAAGAAACCGCTATGTCCGCATTCTTTCTGAGGCAAAAAACTCGTTTAATAACCACATCAAAAACAAAGTCCTCTCAAGCTCCAACGGCGGCAAACCCTTCTGGACTCTTGCTAAGTCTATTGGGAATAATTTCTGCAAGAGCACGTTCCCACCTCTCGTCTCAGGTGATGAAATTGTTTCTACCGCCCTGGGCAAGGCTGAACTTTTTGCTTCGTTGTTCGCCGGAAATTCTTCTCTCAACCCACCTCCAAATGTTCAACCACCAACAGTCCCCAACGTCGCGCATAAAATGACTGATATCATTTTCAAAACTAAAAAGGTACGAAAGATGCTCTCTTCTCTTAATACCAGGAAAGCCTCTGGCCTTGACGAGATCCCAGCAATTGTTCTCAAAAAATGCGCACCAGAACTTGCTCCTGTCCTGACTCGTCTGTTTCAGATATCTTACAATAAAGGCATATTCCCTAGTAACTGGAAAACTGCTCGAGTACAACCCATCCCCAAGAAAGGATCCAAAGCGCTTCCTAGCAACTACAGGCCTATTTCTCTCCTTTCAGTCATCTCTAAAGTGATGGAAAAGTATATAAACACCGAACTACTAAAATTCCTTGAAAAACACAGTCTAATCCACGACAGGCAGTATGGATTCCGTCAGCGCAGATCGACTGCCGACCTCCTTTCCTTTGTCACCCATTCTTGGAACAAGTCTATGGAACAACACGGTGAATCCCAGATTGTTGCTCTAGACATATCCAAAGCATTCGACCAGGTCTGGCACGCAGCGCTGCTTAATAAACTTCCGGCCTATGGCCTACCACCAAAACTTTGTACCTGGACAGCAAATTTCCTCTCCAACAGGAGCATATCTGTTGTTGTGGATGGCCATTCCTCTAAACTGTATCCAATTAATGCAGGAGTTCCTCAAGGTTCAGCTTTAGCCCCTACTTTGTTTCTTCTCCACATCAATGACCTCCTCTCTAGCACATCCAACCCAGTTCACAGTTACGCGGACGACAGCACCCTCCACTCAAACATACAATATTCTAAGCCTGTCTCTTTAGCCCAATTAGATGAGGATCGCAGACTCATGGAGAGTTCTGTCTCCGTAGACCTCCAAAAAATATTAGACTGGGGAAGTAGAAATCTTGTACAATTCAACCCCACCAAAACTAAGTCTTGCTTTCTTTCTCACAAGAGATACAGCAGCCCTAGACCCATCACAATGAACAACCAAGTTATTCAAAGTAATGAGTCCTTTTCTCTTGTTGGCATTTCTGTGGATCGAAATCTTAATTGGCACCAACATGTTACATCAATTGCAGAAGCGGCTGCTAAGAAATTGGGTTTCCTCTTCCGGGCTCGCAAATACTTTTCACCAACTAATCTCTATACCTTATACACTTCACAAATAAGGCCAAACCTCGAATACTGCTCCCACATCTGGGGTGCAGCAGCCGCTTCTACACTCGCTATCCTGGACTCCATTCAAAAGAGAGCTATACGTCTCATCGGTGACCCTACCCTCACCCAAAGGCTTCCATCCCTTGCCCACCGACGTGCCGTTGGTGACCTCTCTCTCTTTTATAGATATCTGCACGGGCACTGCTCAGAGGAGCTTTCCTCCATAATTCCCTCACCTGCTGCCCCCAGCAGATCTACCAGGGGAACAGAGCGAATGCACCCTTTTACTGTCCAGGTCACCAGACATAGAACATCTTGTTATGCCCGCTCTTTTGTCCCAAGGACTTCCAAGTTGTGGAATTCCTTGCCGGCACATGTTTTTCCTTCTCCTCCGAACCTCCAAACCTTCAAGTCCAGAATTAACAAGTTGCCTCTTTCCTCCTTGTCAACACCCACGGTACGATAGTATTTAGGCTGTAAGCCCTCGTGGTGTGTTGTTGACATAAAAAAAAAAAAATTTACACAAAGATATCTTATAGAAATTGACTGATTTTAAATTAAATTCTACACCACAACAGATTTAAATTAAATGCTTGTTTACTTTGAGTGAAGTTCGAAACCTGTTATGAGCACTGACAAGTACAATCTTAGAATCAAAATCACCAGAACACATATTTTTAAATCTGACGATCATTTCGCTAACAAGGTTAACATCATTAGAGGATGAAAAATTCTAAACTGCTTAATACGAGGGTCAATAAGTCCGTGAATTTTTGAATGAAACAGAGGTTTTTTAAGAAAATATCATTTCATTTCTCAACATAATCTCCTTTGAGCTCTATACACTTCGTCCAACGTTTCTCCAATTGTTTTATTCCCTTCCAAAAAATAAGAGGTCCTTAACATAGGTATTTGTTTGTGACATGATTTCGTCATTGGAGTCAACTCTCTTTCTGCCGAGCCATTTCTTTAAGTTTGGAAACAATAAATAGTCTCTCGGGGCTCAATCCGGAGAATAGGGTGGATGAGAGAGCGATTCGTAGCCCAATTTATGCAATTTAGCCATGAAAACTACACATGTATGCACCCTTGCCTTGTCTTGGTAGAAAAGAACTTTTTTCTTGGCCAAATACGGCTGTTTTTTCTTCAAATCGTCATTGAATCGGTCCAATAAGTTGGTATAATATTCGCCACTGATTGTTCTTCTCTTCTGAAGGTAATCAATGTGAATCCCAAAAAAAAAAGGTCGCCATGACTTTATTGGCTGACAAACCCACATTGGCCTTCTTCGGCGCCGATTCGCACGGAGAAACCCATTGTTTTGACTGCTGCTTGGTCTCTGATGTGTTGTGGTGAATCCATGTTTCGTCCACGGTTACGAAACGGCGCAAGAACTCGTCCCTATTGCTGGTGAACAACGCCAAACACTCCTTCGAAGTTGTCACACGATTGCGTTTGTGGTCGATTGTGCATTCGCGAAGCAAATGCCGTCAAATCTAAAATTTGTTATGGATGAAGCGGTAAAAATAATTAATTTTATCAAATCACGACCACTACAATCTCGATTTTTCAGCAGCAAACATAAAACACTGCTGCTCCATACAGAAGTGCGATGGTTATCTCGGAGTAAAACTTTAACAAGGCTATTTGAACTTAGAGCCGAGTTACAAATGTTTTTTTTTCAGATATTTCTTTTAATTTGAAAGAACGTTTGTATGATAAAACTTAGTTGTTCCGACTGTCTTTTATGGCGGATATCTTTCAAAAACTGAACGATTTAAATTTATCATTACAAGGTAAACAGACAACAGTGTGCCAGGCCTGTAACAAAATATCTGCCTTCAAAAGAAAATTAGATGTTTGGATTATTTGCATTGGTAAGAGGGAAATTGAAAGCTTTACGTCACTTAGTGAGTTTGTTAGCGATAACGACTCAGAAATGTTTCAAGATGATGTATTTGAAGAATTGGTCCAATATCTCACTGCGATGCGCGCATCTTTTGAGATGTATTTTCCCGCGGAACAGAATACAAAAACGAAAATTAATTCATGGATTCATAATTATTTTTTAACCAACTTGCAAAAGCCTTAAAGTATGTCAAACGTGATATATGAATCTTTTTTAGAAATGGCATCGGACACAAGTATGGAGTCACTGTTCAAAACGACGCCTCTCAACGATTTTTGGTACAGAATCCGTGATGAATATCCAATGCTCGCTAAAATGGCTCTGAATGTTCTTCTCCCGTTCCCAACAAAATACTTGTGCGAAACAGGAGTCTCAACCTATGCAGCTACAAAAACAAAATACCGCAATAGACTGGACGCCGAACCTGATATGAGACTTCAACTCGCTTCTATTAAACCTGATATCAACCAATTGATGAAAAATAAAAAAACATTTTTATACCTCCCATTAGATTTTTTTTAATAAGTAACTGTTACCTTATATTGTACATACACGTATTATGCTAATTAATAAACAATGCACATAAAGACATTTTTGTTTTATTGCAGGGTTCCGTCAAGCATTTCACTTTCCAAAAGGGTTCCGTTACCAAAAAATTTGAGAACCGCTGGGTTAGGGTCTTGGACAACTAATATGCTCAAACAACTTTGTTTCTTTCGGCAACGATTTTGCTCACAAGCTTTTTATATAAACTAACATTATTAATCAAACAAGAACATATTCTATCATTAACCTAAAATAAAAATACTTGGCAAATTTTTTATTTCATGTCGTCTGTCATTTTCCATAATTGCGGCCGAGATTTCACGATTTTGGGTTCGGGTAGTATGCAAGGACATACTTGTAAAAAAGGGAAAGTGCATGCCAGGAGGAAAACTTTTGATAAACCTGACTTAGTTGATGTGATGCAAAAGTTACGACGAATTAAGAAACTCCTAGAGGCAGCGAGTCATGGTTGGCATGACAAGAAGACGTCGCCTTTGGAATGTGATGAAGCTGATGCTATTTTTTAATAAAAATTAATCATTCAACCGTTTTATAAGATTAACGACTCAAATGTGTTCCAATTGCGAAGCTGTTTAATACAATAATATCTAGCATTCCAATAAAAATGAACTGGACTTCACAAAAACCGTCATAATATTTGCGGTGAAAGAACTTAAACGACTTAAGTGACATTAAATGTTTGCTAAATAATATATAATATTTGTGTTCTACATTTTACAAATAGTAATGACGACTGCTGATTTGTTTATGGCATTGTATACGTGGATGGAGGACAACGAACCGAGATAATCTGAAAATTGTCTTTAGGTCAAAGAAACCATGCCAAAGGAGGATGTTAAGTAAATGAAGAAGAGGCTAAGTAAATAAGGTAAATGTATGCATTATTGTAGAAACTCTTCTATGCATGTACGTTGACTTCTTCTTTAAATGTTTTATTAACGCTAAACGGGATGCAATTTAAATATCGTGCGCTGAAAATTTAATAAGAGTAAAATGGATTGTAACTACCAAAAAGTGGTTCACTAAGTGAAGATTGGAACCTGTGATGAGCACTGATAAGTGCACTTGGAGAACCCAAATCACCACAACACATCTTCTTAAAGACCTGACGATCGTTTCACTCACAAAGTTAGCTTCATCAGGGGATGAAAAATCCTAACTACTGACTACTAACATACCCTTATATACTGAATCTTAGGTAAAAAACGATTCCCAAAATAAATCGCAGAGTATTGTATTTTAATTTCCGTACGAGGTATTTGAACTTCATTTATCACTTTACTTGACAGGTTTCGGAATGTTTATCTGCATCTAAGACAGGGCGCAAACAGAGGACGACAAACTAGCGGCGGAGCTCGGTTCAAGGAACTTTTGTTATTTATTGCCCTAGAAATATAAATACTTTCGTACGTATCCAGCTCCGCTGGCCGTCTAATATTTTTGATAAGTTTCAGATTTTCTTTATCAATGTGGTGGTTATTGTCCCAAATATGTTGTGCCACGCATGACTTGTCTACACCACCGTATCTCAACTGTGCCAGATGTTAACGAAATCTAGTCTCAATGGTTCTCTCGTGATACGTTTGCACAAAAAACGGCCGGTTTACATTTATTATTAAATAGATTAATAAAATTTCCCTTAAGTAGAAGTATAGAATTAGGGTGCATTAAAATCGTGGCTGAATATAACGGATATTCGGATTGTTTAGTGGAAAAATTATCTAATAGACACAGACCAAGAAAATGTTTGCGCAATGCACGACATTCAGGAAAGATAAAATATAGAAAAAATCTGTTTGCCTACATTTTGAACCGCGGATCACAAGTGGTCTCAGGGAGCATTTTAAGAAAGCCGGTTACAGATAACTTTCTCGACAGAAAATAGTTTAAGAAATTTGTTACGTAATCCGAAGGATAAACATAACGCCACTGAAATGTCGGGTATCTATAAGATAGGTTGTAATCTTGAATACGTTGGGCAGACTAAGAGAGCCATTGAGACTAGATTTCGTTAACATCTGGCACAGTTGAAATACTGTAGTGTAGACCAGTCATGAGTGACACAATATATATATATATATATATGATAACAACCACCACATTGATAAAGAAAATCTGAAGGTTATCAAAAATGTTAAACGGCCAGCAGAGCTGGATGCGTACGAAAGTATTTATAATGGGCAATAAAAAACAAAAGTTCCCGCCACTGATTTTTAGTCCTCTGTTTGCGCTCTGTCTTTGATGCAAATAAACATTCTGAAACCTGTCAGGTAAAGTGATGAAGGAAGTTCAAAAACCTCGTCCGGCAATTAAATTACAATACACTGAAAAATTTGCCTGCGATTTACTCTCCCTCTCGGTATCGTTGTTTACCCAAGACTCGGTATAAAAGTGATGTTAGTAGTATTCTCATTCTCTGATGACGCTAACTTTGTTAGTGAAACGATCGTCAGGTCTTTAAAAAGATGTGTTGTGGTGACTTGGGTTCTCCAAGTGTACTTAAAAAGTGGTTGTTGTTAAAAAGTGTGATTCGATATTTTATTGAAAACAAGAAAACTGCCCGAAGAAACGCTTTTTCAGAAATATGAGTTCCACATATATATTTCTGGATTATCGTCATCACAGTCTGAAAGCGATGTCGCCTTGTCGTGGTAACCATAGCTGTGTTTCTACAGCAGCCCTTCTTATTTTCTCACTTGATTAATAGGAGCACATTTTCCAGAAACTAATCTCTTGGTTTGCCTATAGAATTTTTCCAAGTAAGTATCTTTCCAATATTTTTGTGAGAAAATTATTATCTTCCAAAAAATATGCAAGAGATTGTTCTTTGTTCCTCTATGTTTCTTTCGGTAAGTATTTTTATTTTTCCACTTCTCCTGCGCTATTTAATTTGTCTTTCTATCGGTGTAACTTGTTATTTTCCCCCATATATACATTTTCTGTTCTCTATCTTGATTGCCAAAGGCTAGCTTTCCGCCCCAAACATCACATTACCCGATACATATGCTTTAATGAATCTGTTCCTAAAGTCCAAGTTAAAATATTTATTAGCGAGGAGGTTGTTCTGTCTACCGAATATTGTCGTTGCGACCCTACTATTTAGTTCTCTGTTTTACTAACTGTAATAATAATTATTTAGTAATAATTATAATCCAATCCACAGCATGCTAATAGAGACAAATACAATTTAAAATAGACCAAATAAAACAGCGATACTAGCAAACAGAACGTTCTAAGAATCTTAGACCGTAATTTTTAAAATACATAAACTTCTAAACACCCCGAACGATATTTTGAAAAGAACAAAAACCTTTCAAAATCTTATACTTTGGTTCTAGAAATACAGAAACTTCTATAAATCATGAATCGTCGTTTTTAAAGTACAGAAATTTCTGAAAATCTCGGATCATAGTTTTCAGAGTACAGGAACTTCTAAAAATCCTGAACTATAGTTTTCAAAATACAGAAACGTCTGAAAATCCCGGGCCATAGTTTCAAAGTACATAAACCTCTGACAAGTACAGAAACTTCCAAAACTCGGCTATAGTTTTCAAGTGCAGAAACCTCTGAAAATCTTGAACCATAGTTTTCAAAATACACAAAGTTCTGAAAATCTTCGACTATAGTCTTCGAAATACACAAGCGTCTAAATCCTAGACTATATTTTTCAGAGTACATAACCTTCTGAAAAGTCCGGACCATGCTTTTCAAAGTACAGAAGCTTCTGAAAATCCTAGACTATAATTTTCAAAATACAGACACTTCTGAAAATCCTGGACCATAGTTGGCAAAGTACACAAACCTCTACAAATCCCGGATCATAATTTTCAAAATAAAGGAACTTTAGAAAATTCCGGACCATCGTTTTCAAAGTACAGAGTCTTCTGAAAATCTTGAACCATAGTTTTCAAACGACAAAATATTTTCAAAAAACCGAAGCACAGTTTTCAAAGTATAGAAACTTATAAAAATCTTGAACCATAGTTGTCAAAGTACAGAAACTTCTGAAAATACTAGACCATAGTTTTTAAAGTATAGAAACTTCTGAAAATCCTAGACCATAGTTTTTAAAGTACAAAATCTTCTGAGAATTGTAGATCATAATTTTCAAAATACAGAAACTTCTGAAAATCCTAGTACATAGTTTATAAAGTACGGAAGCCACAATAAAATGAAAATATCTGCTAGACACATAGAACCACGATTGATAAGGTAAGGTGACATCGCCTATAGAATATAGTGACTAGGATGACCAACTTCAATCTCTAAGTTTTTATTTATACTCTTTATATTCATTTAATGTAAAATATACAGGGTGAGGCGCCAGGAGTTTCTGTTAGGAGTTTCTCAATAACCGAACCGATTTAATTCGGAAAATTTTGTTTCCTAGGTTGTCGGCCACACCCAATTAAACTAAAATATTTTTGCTCACGTGACACTTCCGGTTCTACCGGAAGTATCCACCAACTTCGTTATTTTAAATACAGTATGCTACTTTTTAATAGAACTTTGAATTCTACTCTTAATTTTAGGTAGACCTTTGCTAGCATACTCTGTGTTTAAAATTAACCATTTTCAAAATATTTCGTTTTTTTCGAAAATTTTTGCAGAATTATAGTTGCACTTTATACCTGATAACTTGAAGGAAAAATAAGCCTCAAGATTCATCTTTTGCACACAACACACCAGTATGTGTACCTTCGCCGCACGTATTACAGTTTTGCGTCGAAACATACAGGGTGATATAAATTGACTTGGCAACTTGACAAAATTCAACTGATCAAAACTTGCGTTTTTCCAATAAGACACCCTAGATTTTATTAACTAAGTTGATTGGCATTTCCAATCTCTTCCGATGTGCATTGACATTCTCTATACCTAAATGTAACCGTTTTGGAGATAAATACATATTTATTCGAATCAGGATGGCAAACTTGCAACAATAGTAGCCTTTGGAATTTAATTTGTTAACCAAGTGACGTTTTCATGCGAGAAATGCAAGCAGTAAAGACTGTTATCGAAATTACCCTTAATAGTGATAAAAATGGCCAATTTAGGATATGCAAACTATTATTTTATAGAGCTATTAATTATCTATGGTGAATGTCATCGAATAATTGGTCGCACATGTCGTGTTTTCGCCGAAAAGTATCCAGATAGAACGAAGCCTCGTCTAGACAGAGTAAAGAGATTATTGAAGAATTGTTCAAGTTACGGTAGCTTTATCCCCAAAAAAGAGAAACCAAAGCCAAGTGTTGATAATGAGGTAAACGAATCATTTTTTCGGCAAGAAATACATTAAATGACCAACGGTCTTGACAATAGTTGGTTCTTGTGACGTGAAGATTTTTATCCGGCGAAAAGTGGCTACTATGACGATTGAACAATCCATTTTTGCAGAACTTCGCCTCATCACACCATATAATTTTTTCGCAAAAAGCTCCATCATCATGTGTTTTTAAAAGGAACCATTCACAGAATTCAACACGTTGGGAGTTACCACTGGGCTGTAAACTATAGATTAAGTGATAGGAAAAGGGTTGTGTTTTTTAAATATTTTGTGAATGGTTGTTGCTGATAAACCCAACTCTCTTTGACAATCCCTGAGACATGAATTTGGCTCAGCAGCGAAATATGACATTGACTTCGCTTACCTCATTATCCAGACCTCGCTTCGGTTTTTCCTTTTGGGAATAAAGCTCCCGTAACTTGAACAATTCTTCAATAATCTCTTTACTGTGTCCGGACTAGGCTTCGGTCTATCTAGATACTTTTCGGAGAAAGTACGATATGTGCGACCAATTATTCGATGACATTCACCATAAATAATTAATAGCTCCATAAAATCATAGTTTGCATACCCTAAATTGGCCATTTTTATCACTATTAAGGGTCTATTGTGTAATTTCGCTAACAAACTTTACCGTGTGCACTTATGGCATGCAAAGGTCACTTTGTTGACAAATTAAATTCCAAAGGCTACTATTGTTTGCAACCCTGATTCGAATAAATATGTATTTATCTCCAAAATGGTTAGATTTAGGTATAGGGAATGCTAATATAAATCGAAAGAAATTCAAAATGCCAATTAACTTAGGTAATAAAATATAGGGTGTCCCACTTGAAAAACGCAAGTTTTGATTAGTTGAATTTTGTCAAGTTGCCAAGTTAATTTATATCACCCTGTATGTTGCAACACAAAACTGTAACACGTGTGATGAAGGTACACATACTGGTGTGTTGTGTGCAAACGATGAATCTTGTAGCTTATTTTTCTTTTAAGTTATCAGGTATAAAGTGCAACTATGATTCTGCAAAAAATTTTGAAAAAATCGAACTATTTTGAACATAATTAATTTTAGACACACAGTATGCTAGTAAAAGTCTACCTTAAATTACGAGCAGAATTCAAAATTTTATTAAAAAGTGGCATATTGAATTTAAAATAACGAAGTTGATGGACGCTTCCGGTAGAACCAAAAGTGTCATGTGAGCAAAAATATTTAATTTAATTGGGCTTGGCCAAAAACCTAGAAATCAAAATTTTCCGATTTAAATCGGTTCGGTTATTGAGAAACGCCTAACAGAAACTCTTGGCGCCTCACCCTATATTCAAATACTACATAATGACAATACGGGACACTATTTGTGACAAGTACACTAGCGCCACCTCGCGTGAAGTGCTGACAACCGAGCGGGTAATTTGAATCGTATATTTACCTGCATATTGTTAATTTAGACAATTGGTTTATTATAGATGAATATAAAAACTTGTACATGACAAAACAGTGAAGATTTTCTGATTATATAGTTATAAATAGAATGTGTAACAACAATCAGCTTGAAACCTAGATGAATTCAGCATGAATAATTCTGCAAATTTCTCTTACCCATAATCTTATTTCATCATAATATAAACTACTACCTTGAAACCGTCGTTAAACTACTATTTCAAGGGTAGATATAGGAATATACTGAAAGCTGTTTCTGAGGATATTAAGTTACAATCTGTACTTACCTATAAACAATTGTTCTAGGTATAAATGGTAGAACAGTAGTCAGTTTGCTATATCTCTACATGAAAACTGTCTTATTAATCTAATATTTTGCAATATGTAACTGATATACTTAGTACATAATTAAGAAATTGTGCAGATGAAAGATGATACTAACTCTTACTTCCGTGAATAAATCTATTATAGGGCTGAATCTGCCATTTCTACTTGTCTCTTTAAAAACTTGTCTTGGGAAAATAATTAAAAGGCTTTACCAAGTAAAATAATTTTAAATGTGAAAAAATGTGACAATTTATGCTATACTGAAATAAAAAAGGACATAGAAGAATATAGAAAAACAGTTTTCTTATATCATTTATTATTAACGCTAAACTTTTTTTGCCTTCATATTTCTTTTTTTATGCACTGGAAGACAAGTTATGATTGAAGCCTTTCAACGATCCGTTTACAAAGTTTATCTATGAATAGGTACATGGTGGTAATTATTAGACAATCAGTTATCTTCTGTGAACTGTACATATTGTCATAAAAGTGATTCTGAATTTGTCTTCTGCTTCAACAAATTAATTCTTTTGGAAGTGACATTGAAATGTAAAATGCGCCTTGTGTCTTCAATACTATATCTAAATCAGTTCTTTTTGATAACAGTACCCTTTTCTTGCATTTATAATACAAAATTATCGTCTATCCATGTTATAGTTATTGTTTAATATTAATTATTAGGCGTTGTAAAAAAAATTCGCTGGTAACAAAAGAAAACACAAAAATCATATTCACGTTTCGCCATCCTTTGGAAACCTATGAAATGTCTTTGATAGATTTAGCACGTTATAATTCGAACAATTATAGATTGCACACACCCAACCATTAACATTCATTGTAAAAAAACACAGCTCAAACTTAATTATACACAGTTAAACACCAGCAATTGCTAGTGTTACACGTTCTGGAACGACGTAACATCAGTACTATCCGCTAGGGGCGCTGATATTCTTGAAACACGAAATCAGCCGGAGTGTCCTGTATTGTCATTATATAGTATTTGCTGTATTGCTAACAAAGATTGACAATAAACTTGAATGCTTTTGACATGACACATTGCTGGCATTCCAATGCAGTAATGCAAATATGTACACCCAACAATAACAAAGTCTGTCCTGAAAGTTAAGTCATGCGTCCTGATTATTCGTCTTAATTCCTTAACCGTTTGCGGAAATAAGTATGTACGAATTGTAATACGACACACGATAACAGTAGAACTAAAATGCTCGGCATTACAAGCAGTTAACTCCACTGAACCTTATCGGACACGTTGATAGGCTTTCGTTTAACGACGTTTGAGCTTCGGTGGCAAATACAGTCTGAGCTAATGAAGCTTAATTTAAACAAGATCAACAATGTTATTTGTATTACTAAAACAAACAAACAACAAATTCTTAATTTTGTGGTTAAGCTCACAAAATTTAATAATTGTTGTAGTTATAGGTATATATTACAAGACTTATAAGGCATACCACGTAGTTTTTTTCCTTTTTGTGAATTTTCTTTAAAAAATTAACTAATGGGGAGATCTATATATATATATATATATATATATATATATATATATATATATATATATATATATATATATATATATATATATATATATATATATATATATATATATATATATATATATATATATATATATATATATATATATATATATATATATATATATATATATATATTTCAACAACACACCACGAGGGCTT
Source organism: Tillus elongatus (assembly GCA_964006375.1). Taxonomy (NCBI): domain Eukaryota; kingdom Metazoa; phylum Arthropoda; class Insecta; order Coleoptera; family Cleridae; genus Tillus; species Tillus elongatus. The sequence goes on along the minus strand of OZ023268.1, from coordinate 137,825,026 downwards.
ACAGCCTAAATACTATCGTACCGTGGGTGTCGACAAGAGGCAACTTGTTAATTCTGGACTTGAAGGTTTGGAGTTTCAGTGGAAAAGGAAAAACATGTGTTGGCAAGGTATTCCATAACTTGGAAGTCATCGGGGCAAAAGAGCGGGCATAACAAGATGTTCTATGTAAAAGGGTGCATTCGCTCGGTTCGCCTGAAATAACTGTTGGGGGCAGCAGGTGGAAGAACTATGGAAGAAAGCTCCTCTGAGCAGTGCCCGTGCAGATATCTATACAATAGAGAGAGGTCACCAACGGCACGTCGGTGGGCAATGGATGGCAGCCTTTGAGTAAGGGTAGGGTCACCGATGAGACGTATATCTCTTTTCTGAATGGAGTCCAGGATAGCGAGTGCAGAAGCGGAAGCGCACCCCAGATGTGGGAGCAGTATTGTAGGTTTGGCCTTATTTGTGAAGAATATAAGGTATAGAGATTAGCTGGTGAAAAGTATTTGCGAGCCCGGAAGAGGAAACCTAATTTCTTATATATATATATATATATATATATATATATATATATATATATATATATATATATATATATATATATATATATATAAATATATCGTACCGATAACGCAAAAAATAATAGTCAGATTTTGATAAAATTTGATAGATACCTTCCTTTTCTAAGTGGTTTGGACAAGTTAAATGTCCAGGAAAATCGGACCAGTTTTTCCTGGAAAATTTTTAGTTTTCTTTCGGAAAAGTTTTGTATCTCTAAAAATAACAAAGCTATGGCAACCAAATTTGTAGCTCAGGTTTACACTATTAAACTTACACAACATGCCCAAATTCAGATCTCTAAGTTGAAATTAAAAAAAAAAAACTATAGACATTAAAAAAAAATTTAGTGCCACTGATGACCAGCGAAATGCACAAAACCAAAATATTTTGTGTGGATAACCAAATCTATGGTATTACTATGGTAAAATTAAGTTTTCGTGACGCAAAAAGGTCAAGAAATAACAGAAAATTGCTTCAAAAATTTTATAGTTTTTCTTCTGAAAACGTCAAAGTCGCAATTTGAAACGTCAAAATTTGCAAGTTTTAGACGGATAACCTAAGATAAATTCGTGTTATGTAAAAGAAATGTCACAATAAATATGTTTCACAAAACCTTAAGTTACAGCTTTAACCATCATTGTCCTTCATTGTACTAAAATGTTTGCAGAAAATTCATTTCAAATAGACCCTTTCTCTGATGATTTGGCAGTAGTTTCAGTTGTAGAGTTTGTGGTTTAATAGTCTATATTTTTTCGCGAATTTTCGTAAAAAAATTCGTTATTGAGAAGACCGCGAATTTTGTAAATATTTCTTGTGGTGCATTTTTACGGCAAAGCTCAATATATCCGTTATTATACAAGATACTGGAAAATATTACAAAAGTTATATTTATGTAGTGTGTTTTGTGCTGCAACTTATAAAATTATGTTGACAATTACAGGCTGGCCCATAAGTCATTGGTGAAAGAAGTTTTTTTTTAATGGAACACCCCTTTTATGGTAGCATTATTGCATTTTCCATCCAATTTTAATGCATGCTTGTAGGGAGAAGAAATTGTTATCACCCATCGTTTTTGAGTCATTTCGATTGTTTTTCAACTTTTTATATTTTGTAAGATATCAAAAATTGTGATACGGCGTTTTTACCCACGGAAATCGGAGTCACATGAAAATTGCGTATTTTAGGTGGTTTTCAATTATGTTCTTCGTCAAAAAAATCGAGATGCATATACAGGACGTTCTCAAATTACTTTGTAAAAAAAATTGCGAATTTTCTTGAAACAGATTGTTTACAAATATTCATGTAAAAAACCTACCGTTATGAAAACTCTGGTGGTGTTGTCAGCACTTCAGAAATAAAACAAAACCCAAAGATGCTTGCAAATTCCAGATAACATTGAAATCTGTTAAGAGAACCCTCTTAACATTAATTATGGATTACTAAAAAGTCAGGACGCAGCAAGTGCGTTATGGAGGAGAATTTTCATAAACATGTTTTTAATAACAAATATGTCTCTCTAATACAAGCAGGCATCAATTTGGTTACCGGTATAACCTATATAATATAAACAATGTACCATATTTTATCAAAATCACGACTTGTTTGAAAATGTACAAAAATTTTCCGAAAATAAACTTAATATGTTTCCGTGAAAACTGCTTACTTAGCCAACAAACCTTAGGTTAATAGCAAATTGAGTTATTAAAATTTGAAACATGTAAAGAAAATTCGCTACCAAAAACGCACTTACTGCGTCTCTCTCTTTTTGTTCTTAGAGACATGCATCATATTTCGATAAAAAATGCAAAAATGCAATAATATAAGGGTGTTCGAGAAAAAATTGTAGGTATCACCAACGATAGGACTTACCAACGATGGGCCAGCCTCTGATTGTCACAATATTTTATAAGATGCAGCTCAAGGCACCCTACAATTAACGTATACCATAATAATTATATTGAGCTTTACCGTAGTAATGCGTCATCCTGTATGTATATAACCAGATAAAAACTGAAACTAAACCCGGATTCTAGGGGGCCTACTTTGCGCTCATTTGAAGAAAGCTTTTTAAAATTTAAAAGTCCCGGTCTCCACCTTGACGAATTTTTTCTACGAAAATTAGCTAAAGATTAGACTGTTAAACCATACAAGTACACTTGGAGAACACTTAGTTGTTAAACCATAAACTTAACAAAACTACGGCCAAATTATCAGAAAAACCGTCTATTTGAAATGAATTTTGTGAAAACATTTTAGTAAATTGAAGGACAATGACGGTTGAAGCTGAAACTTAAGGGTTTGCAGAACACTCTTCTTCACATTTTCTTTACATAATTCGTATTTGTTTCAAGGCCTTTGCCTAAATGTTGCCAATTTTGACGCGACGTTTCGAGGAAAATTCCAATTTTTTTTCTTTAAATGCCCATAACTTTTTTGCCTACAAACTAACAGACTAAAGTTTTGGTACATGGTTCACTCTTTATAATACAAACCCGCGTACCAAATTTGGCTGCCCTTACTTTGTTATTTCCGGATATAATTTTTTTCCGAAAGAAAACACAAACTTTTCCGGGTAAACTAGGACTGATTTTCCTGGCTAACGAACTTGTACAAGCCACTTGTAAAAGAAAGGTACTCAGAAAAATGATCAAACTTGATCCATTACTTTTTGAGTTATCGGTGTGATGCACCAAATTTTGTTGCCATAGCTTTGTAACTTTCGGAGATACAAAACTTTTCCGAAAGAAAACAAAAAATTTTCCAGGAAAAACTGGTCCGATTTTCCTGGCCATTGAACTTGTCCAAACCGCTTAGAAAGGGAAGGTATCTACCAAATTTTACCAAAATCTGCCTATTATGTTTTGCGTTATCGGCACGATATATATATATATATATATATATATATATATATATATATATACATATATATATATATATATATATATATATATATATATATATATATATATATATATATATACAATTTGCTAAAATTGGAAATCATATACAAGTGATAATGTTTTTCTTCAGATTTTATTATTCGTTATACAGTCGTTCTTTGATATTATGTGTTTTTTGGATTCACGATAACCCATAATTTTAGTAGTAATTATTTTGAAAACGGTGAAATCTACAAAAATTGAACAGCAATATTATTTTCTAGTGAATAGGCGGGTAGATTCTTAAAGTTGATGGGATTTTGATGAAATCAGTGGTGCAACATTTTTTTTCCAAGAAAATATACGGCTTCATTTACTTTTGATTGTTTTGAAGCATAAGTGGAACATTCTGTATATATTTAAAAAACTCTGGACGCAGCAAGTGCGTTATGGTAGTGAATTTTCATAAAAATGTTTTTAATTGCAAATATGTGTGTTTCCTTTTTAAGAAAGCAGGCATCAATTTTGGTTACCAGTATAACCTATATAGTAAAAACAATGTGCCATGTTTCATAAAAATAACTTTATTGTGTGAAAATATACAAAAATTTCCAAAAGTAAACTTAAAGTGTTCCCGGAAAAACTCGTTTCTTGGTCAACCTTATAGGTTAATAGCAAATTGAGCTATTCAAATTTGAAGCATTTAATGAAAATTCGCTACCATAACGCACTTGCTGCGTCCCGAATTTCTTTTCTTACAAACATGTATCGCTGAAAATTCAAAAATGCAATAACATAAGGCGTGTTTGATTTAAAAAAAAAAGAAGAAAATTTGTATCACCAACGACTTATGGGCCATCCTGTGATTGTAGAAATATTTTTTAAGATGTAGCTCAAGACACCCTATAATTAATATATACAAATTTTCTTCATATCTTGTATAATAACGGATATATTGAGCTTTATTGATTTTTTACGAAAATTCGACAAAAATTATATACCATTAAACGATAAACTCTAAAGCTAAGGCTACTGCCAAGCATCAGAGAAAGGGTCTATTTGAAATGAATTTTCTGGAAACATTTTAGTAAAATGAAGGACAATGACGGTTGAAACTAAGACTTCAGAGTTTGTAAAACATCCTTCTTGAGACATTTGATTTCCATATCCCGTATTAGATTCAAGTTCTTTGCCCAAATGTTGCCGATTTTGACGTTTTAAACCGCAACTTTGACGTTTTGAGAAAAACCCCAATTTATTTTTCTTTAAATGCCTATAACTTTTTTGTCTTTTGACCTACATAGCTAAATTTTGGTAGGTAGCTTAACTATAAGGATATTAACTAGCGTACCAAATTTGGTTGCCCTTACTTTGTTAATTCCGGAGATATAAATTTTTTTCGAAAGAAAACACAAAATTTTCCGGGAAAACCTGGGCAGATTTTCCTGGCTAACGAACTTATCCAAGCCATTTGCAAAAGGAATTTTTCCACCAAATTTAGTCAAAATCGGCCTATTATTTTTTGAGTTATCGGTGTGATACATATATATATATATATATATATATATATATATATATATATATATATATATATATATATATATATATATATATATATATATATATATATATATATATATATATATATATATATATATATATATATATATATATATATATATATATATATATATATATATATATATAAACATATAAAAATTGAAACTGACCCCGGATATGTGTTCTAGGGGGCCTAGTTCGCGGTCATTTAAAGAAATTTTTTCAAAATTCAAAAGTCGGGATCTCCTCATTAGTGAATTTTTTTTAAGAAAATTCACTAAAACGTATAAAAATTAGAATTCCGAATATGGATCATGTTCAGTTGAAGAAGCTTGATGACCCTAAAGTCTTTTTGTAATAATATTTCTGCAGTTGTTACAAGCAACAAAAACGACTACTGTTATCTTTTAATAATTACTATCCAGGAAAGGTCAACTAACAATTACACATCTTAATTTTCAAAATAAACAAATGAAACTGAATGTAAATCTAATGATAGCTGGTGTTATGTCGAGGTTTCTCATACAGTAATGTCTAATTAATAAGACAAAAATCGACACATAAAACGCCTTTCAAGGTTATTCTTAGACATTCTTTTAAAACTGTATAATATGCTTATAAACATTACATATTACTCAGGGGAATTAATTATCTGTTTATGATACGAAATGACGACATAACCTCTGGTATCACCGTTACTCTTGAATATTATGCAGATTACCACCGAAGAACCAACGTACAATGATATTTCTCTTCATAAGTATATACTGATTTCCAGTGAGAAATACATATTTTATTACAGGTTTTTTTCAAGTAAATATTTGAAATATGGATACAGAAAAGAAGAAACCAATAATGTAACTCTCAACGAGCGAATATCTGCGAGGAGACACATAAACAGGCGTTTAAGGGCAGCTGCGGAAAAAGGACTGTGCAAAGGAAAAGGTTGAGCGCATAAGTAGTTTTATCACTAGGATCGGAGCGAATACGTGTTAAAACCGATGACGAATATTGTGTAAGTGCTACGGTTCGTTCGGGAACTCCACAGGAAGGTGTGTTGGGGCCTACAATGTTTTTGCTCTACATGCATGCCTTGCCGGACTATACCAAAAATGCCAGGTTGTTCATGTTTATGCTAACAATACCACTATCGTGGTGTCGGGTGATACACACAAGGAGCTGAAGACAGCATTATAATAATAAATTATAACAAAACCAAATATGTTGAATTTGAAACACCTATGAGAAGGTTTTTTTTTAAATCTTAACAACACAAGGGCTCACAACCTAAATACTATCGTACCGTGGGTGTCGACAAGGGGGAAAGAGGCAACTTGCTAATTCTGGACTTGAAGGTTTGGAGAAGGAAAAACATGTGCCGGCAAGGAATTCCACAACTTGGAAGTCCTCGGGACAAAAGAGCGGACATAACAAGATGTTCTATGTCTGATGACCAGGACAGTAAAAGGGTGCATTCGCTCTGTTCACCTGGTAGATCTGTTGGGGGCAGCAGGTGGAGGAACTATGAAAGAAAGCTCCTCTGAGCAGTGGCCGTGCAGATATCTATAAAAGAGAGAGAGGTCACCAACGGCACGTCGGTGGCCAAGGCAGCCTTTGGGTTAGGGTCGGGTCACCGATGAGACGTATAGGTGTCTTCTGAATGGAGTCCAGGATAGCGAGTGTAGAAGCAGCAGCAGTACCCCAGATGTCGGAGCAGTATTCGAGGTTTGGCCTTATTTGTGAAGTATATAAGGTATAGAGATTAGCTGGTGAAAAGTATTTGCGAGCCCGGAAGAGGAAACCTAATTTCTTAGGAGCCGCTTCTGCAACTGATGTGACATGTTGGTGCCAATTGAGATTTCGATCCAGAGAAATGCCAACAGGTGAAAAGGACTCATTACTTTGAATAACTTGGTTGTTCATTGTGATGGGTCTAGTGCTGGTGTATCTCTTATGAGATAGAAAGCAAGACTGAGATTTGGTGGAGTTAAATTGTACAATTTGTATACTTCCCCAGTCTAATATTTGTTGGAGATCCACAGAGACAGAACCCTCCATGAGTCTGCGATCCTCATGTAATTGGACTAAAGAGACAGGCTTAGAATATTGTAGATTTGAGTGGAGGGTGCTGTCATCCGCGTAACTGTGAACTGGGTTGGATGTGCTAGAGAGGAGGTCATTTATGTGGACAAGAAACAAAGTACGGGTTAAAACTGAACCTTGACGGACTTCTGCATTAATTGGATACAGTTTAGAGGAATGGCCATCCGCGAAAACAGAAATGCTTTGGTTGGAGAGGAAATTTTCTGTCCAGGTACAGAGTTTTGGTGGTAGGCCATAGGCTGGAAGTTTATTAAGCAGCGCTGCATGCGAGACCTGGTCGAATGCTTTGGATATGTCTAGAGCGACAATCTGGGATTAACCGTGTAGTTCCATAGACTTGTTCCAAGAATTGATGACAAAGGAAAGGAGAAGGGCAGTTGATCTGCGCTGACTGAGTCCATATTGCCTGTCCTGGATTAGACTGTGTTTTTCAAGAAATTTTAGTAATTCGGTGTTTATATACTTTTCCATCACTTTAGAGACGACTGAAATGAGATAAATAGGCCTGTAGTTGCTAGGAAGCGCTTTGGATCCTTTCTTGCGAACGGGTTGTACTCGAGCAATTTTCCAGTTACTAGGGAATATGCCTCTATTGTAAGATGTCTGAAACAGACGAGTCAAAACAGGAGCAAATTCTGGTGCGCATTTTTTGAGAACAATTGCAGGGATCTCGTCAAGGCCAGAGGCTTTCCTGGTATTAAGAGAAGAGCATCATTCGTACCCTTTCAGTTTTGAAAATGATATCCGTCATTTTATGCGCGACATTGAGGACTGTTGGTGGTTGAACATTTGGAGGTGTGTTGAGAGTAGAATTGCCGGCGAACAACGAGGCAAACAGTTCAGCCTTGCCGAGGCCGGTAGAAATAATTTCATCTCCTGAAACAAGAGATGGGAACGTGCTCTTGCAGAAATTATTCCCAATAGATTTTGCAATAGTCCAGAAGGGTGGGAGCTTGTGAGGATTTTGTTTTTGATGTGGTTATTAAACGAGTTTTTTGCCTCAGAAAGAATGCTGACATAGCGGTTTCTCGCGACGCTAAATGCTTTACGGTTTTCTTGACTGGGATTGTGTAGAAGCGTTTTGTGAGTTTTGACCTTTTCAGTCTGACCTTGTCACCAGATTTAGACAACCAGGGCTTTTTAGTGGCTGAAGAGGTTTTCACTGTGTACGTGGAATAAATAATTCCATACCAGCTTGGATAATTGCGGTGACGTTTTGTGAGATATCAGAGAAGTCAGGATGAGACAAGCAGACAGACGCCCATGGAAATGAGGAAAATTAATCTCGCATTTCGTCCCAGTTCGCGGAGTTGTAGTGCCAAACGATACGTGGATGTGATGACTGTGTGACCTCGGGTTGCATTGCACAGGAAGCAGTGACCATGCCGTGGTCGGAGCGACCAAGGGGGGTGGTGACTGATGTCTTATAGCATTCAGGTTTTATAGTAAGAAGGAGATCCAAGGGATTTGAGTTGTGTGTTGGGATGCGAGGAAAGTAAGTAGGTTGCTGAACCATATTGGCTAAAGAGTTGCTGACTGCGATGGCCTCCTCTGCTCTCCCTTTTGGATCGGTTTTTTAGGATCCTAGCCATTTATTATTATGGACATTGAGGTCACCAAGAATAGTGACCTCGGAGGAAGGATATTCAGAAATCAGATGGTCAGTTTTTTCAGAGAGGTAGTCGAAGAGCTGGACAAAGTTGTTGTCAGAAGGTGATCGGTGAATGCAACAGATGAATTTAGTTGCAGCCCTGAGAGAGAGTTTCAACCAAAGTATGTATTTTCTTCCAGCTTCTAAATTGGGTAGTCTGGTGCAGGGTAGATTGCTACGGACGTATGCGCACACACCTCCATGCAATCTAAAGGAAGTAAGGAGCTCATACCCCGGGAAATTGTTACCCCAGGCTTATCAATAGAGATTACGGAAAGGATATTTTATTGAAAAAGGCACTACATTGAGGTTGGATTGCTTTTAGACTCTTGTCAAAGGATTGAGAAGAAAGAAGAAATTTTCTTTTTTTTTTTTTGATTTTATAAAAGAGAAAACTATAACCGCTTACCTATTTTCAGTGTCAGGCAATGTATTATAGTAACAAAATAGGAATAAATAACCACAGGTAGGTATGCATATGTGGTATGTGTTGTTTACTTGTATGGTTTCTACAATTACACCTGCATATTTGGTATTCCTCACGAGAACAGCATGGAAGCCATGATACACCTCAAGAATGATAATTATGTAAAAGTAAATGTAAATAAATATATGCGAGAAAAACTTTGTAAAAAAATGTCGGAACGCAGCAAGTGCGTTTTAATAGTGAATTTCCATGAGAATATTACGCTATTAGTAAAGAATATTACTAAATAATAATTTTAATTTAAACATACGTCGAAGATCGGGTTTACATATCCTAATACAAGCTTATTTGAAGAATGTCTCACTTTATATTATTATTTCTGAACGTCGAATTAAAGGCTTTTACTACCAGACAAACTGATTTATTCTTAAAACCCTACGCGTTTTAACACATTAACGTGCCATCTTCAGGGGTTTAGACCTAGAATTAAAAAGGTGGTTGTCAGAAAACTATCTTTCTGGTAGGTCTACCATGCGAGTGACTAACACAGCAACTACAGAAAGAATACAAAGTCCAGTAAAACTAAATGTCAAATACAGAGTAGCCCTAACGGCCATGCAACATTTAAACTGACATTAGTGTCAGGGTCAGGAGTTATAAAACATCTCTATAAAAATGTACAATTTAAGATTAAAAAAATAATTAAAACGGGAGTCGGATCTCACAAATATAAACAACACTCTTATGGAGTCACAAGCAATAAGTTAAATTCAAACTAGTCAATGACATAAAAAGCTACAGACAAGCACAAACAAAGAAGCAAAGCACGCTGCACAGCCGAGCAGAACTCCCTGAGAACATCTGAACATGTGAAATTCAGAAAGAAAAGAAAGACATGGATGCCACATTTGGGTTAATACTTACAAATTTCCTGTCTCAATTACAGAAAGATGCTGTATGAAATGTTGTCAAAGTTTGGCTTTTCATCCATTGTCTTCAGGATTCCAAACAGAAGCTGCGTAAAACAGGAAGGCAGGAACATCACAAGACTTGAAGAAATCAGAGGATGAATGCAAAAGACGCTTATTTTTTAGCTTAATTTTATCAAACGAACATGGGACTACATTTTGTTGTAGGGGAAGGAAATAGCTCTTGAATACCGTGAAAATCGGAAGCTTAATGTTTATACATAATAAAACATAGTTCTAGATTGCTTTTAAACAAATTGAATCACTTCCGTTGAAATTTTGATTCAATAACATTTTTCTATCTTCAGATTCAGATGAGAGTTGTCGCAAATGGCAACCCCGCTGATTGTTTATTGTGACATACTTTTGTAGCCTGTCCGTTTAAAGCGTAATTTGGAGATTTTGTTCGCAATGGCAGCGGAACCCTAATTTATCTGTCTGACCTTGTCTAACATTATAGGCATCCATTCAGAGGCAATTTCATGTCATATAGTAGATTATTTATTTTTTATTCAATTATAACTGAAGATTCACTTAACCAATTAAGGTTAAATTTGGGAGATAGGACCACATATATGATATATACGTGATTGTAAAATTTTAGTTTAATGCTTCTAGCAATTTAAAAGATATTGCGTTTTCAAACAGTTTTTTTTTGCATTTTTTTTTCTAAAAGTAATTTAGTGTCAAAGCTGTCTAACGAACTCATCCAAGGTATTAACAAGACGAAGGGGATTTCCAAATTTGGATTTGATTGGTCAACTATTTCATGAGTTGGTTGAATACATTTAAGTGACCTTGGATTTGGGTTCTAGGGGTCCTAGTTCGCGCTCATTTAAGGACATTTTCCAAAAGTCTTTACCTCACGATATCTCTCTATTGGTGAATTTTCTTAATTAAAATTCACTAAAATATTCAAATCTTGTATTCTAGCTCCTTCTAAGAAAAAAAAATCTGAATGCCCAAAGCTCAATTTTCTATGACGCTAGAAAATGTAAATTTGGTGAATCTAGATACTGTAAGTCTCTTTAAAAGAACTTGTATTACAAATTTTATCAGAAGGAAACTTAATTCATCCCCAAGAAGTAAAATCATTATTCAAATAACTTACCTACTTGGACAATTAATCAACGAATATTAACGTTAATATTCTTATTCTTTGACTTCCAATTTTAGAAACATATTATGTAATCATTTACTATTTAACCTCAAAACAAAACTGTCAAGGCATGATAAATAAACAAAACACGTTATGATTCTTTGGTTTCCAATTTTAAAAGCATAATATAGATACAAGTTTTTACTACTTAACCTCAAAACAGAACTGTCAAATCATAATAACTAAACAAAACACGTTACTATTCTTTAGTTTTCAATTTTAAAAGCAATATACAATGATTTACTTAACCTCAAAACAGAACTGTCAAATCATGAAATGAAATTGAAAACTTCCTTATTTTCAGCTTTCACTGTCAGCGTGGATATTTTTCAACATTTTGCAAATCCGAATATACCCGAAGGCGGTCATTAGAGTAGGATCGCCACAGTTCGGGTGTGAACGTACGTTGCAGATTAGGATGTTGTGGCGATCCCGTGTTACGTGGGTTATTTTGTTTGGTTATCGCTGCATTATGATGTGCATTTTTTTATTTTTGTTATATCAAAGAATTTTCTCTTTAAATTTGCGCCTTCTTCAGTATGAAGCAATATTTCGTAGCGATTTGTGCTCAGTGTATTAAGTCATTAAGTCATAATAATAATAATAATAATAATAATAATAATAATAATAATAATAATAATAATAATAATAATAATAATAATAATAATAATAATAATAATAATAATAATAATAATAATAATAATAATAATAATAATAATACTTTATTGATAAACTTGTCAATCACAGAGAATAAGAGTAAAAACTCGGGACACAGCAAGTGCGTTATGGTAGTGAATTTTCTTAAATATGTTTTTATTGCAAATATGTCTGTTTTCTTTTTATTTAAGAAAGCAGGCATCAATTTTGGTTACCAGTATAACCTATATGGTAAAAACAATGTGCCATGTTTCATAAAAATAACTTTATTGTGTGAAAATTTACAAAAATTTCCAAACGTAAACTTAAAGTGTTCCCGCAAAAACTCGTTTCTTGGTCAACCTTATAGGTTAATAGCAAATTGGGCTATTCAAATATGAAGCATTTGATCAAAATTCGCTACCATAACGCACTTTCTGCATCTAGAATTTCTTTTCTTACAAACATGCATTATATTTCGATGAAAAATGCAAAAATGCAATAACATAAGGCGTGTTTGATTAAAAAAATAAGAAAATTTGTATCACCAACGACTTATGGGCCATCCTATGATTGTAGAAATATTTTTTAAGATGTAGCTCAAGACACCCTATAATTAATATATTTTTTTTTCATATTTTGTATAATAACGGATGTATTGAGCTTTATTGATTTTTTACGAAAATTCGACAAAACTTATATACCATTAAACGATAAACTATATAGCTAAGGCTACTGCCAAGCATCAGAGAAAGGGTCTATTTTAAATGAATTTTCTGGAAATATTTTAGTAAAATGAAGGACAATGACGGTTGAAACTAAGACTTCAGGGTTTGTAAAACATTCTTCTTGAGACATTTTCTTTCCATAGCCCGTACTGGATTCAAGTTCTTTGCCTAAATGTTGCCAATTTTTGACGTTTTAAATCGCAACTTTGACATTTTGAGAAAAATCCTAATAAATTTTTATTTAAATGCCTATAACTTTTTTGTCTTTTGAACTACAGAGCTAAATTTTGGTAGGTAGCTTACGTATAATGATGTAAATCCGCGTACCAAATTTGGTTGCCCTTACTTTGTTAATTTTGGAGATATAAATTTCTTACAATTTTTTTCGCAAGGAAACTCAAAATTTTCTAGGAAAACCTGTGCCGATTTTCCTGGCTAACGAACTTATCCAAGCCATTTGGAAAAGGAAGGTACTCACCAAATTTAATCAAAATCGGCCCGTAATTTTTTGAGCTATCGGTGTGATACACACATATATATATATATATATATATATATATATATATATATATATATATATATATATATATATATATATATATATATATATATATATATATATATATATATATATAAACATATAAAAATTGAAACTGACCCCGGATATGTGTTCTGGGGGGCCTAATTAGCGCTCATTTGAAGAAATTTTATCAAAATTCAAAAGTCGGGATCTCCTCATTAGTGATTTTTTTAAAGAAAATTCACTAAAAAAACTAATGAGACATCCCCTCATCGATTGCAAGTGCTAGTGAAATTGTAGGAAGTTTCGGAGATTTTATTATGCAAATGCACTGATAAATCAGTATTGCCAGGCCAAAGGGCCTGGGACTTATTTGTCAGTGCTAATTGCAGGCTACAATCGTAAATTCGTGATTAAATTGTTCAAGGAAACAAAAGAATTGTTTAATTTGTCTTTATATTAAGTAATGCTCAAGATATATTGATTATTCATTGTGTGTGGAATTACAAAAGAAATTTTAACACATAATGCAATCAAGTGGGTTTATAAATGTATTCCTGATTGACACAAGGTTACAGGAACTAAACCCACAATATGCAAGTAGATGTGGCAAGCAATAAAAGTTGTTTTAAGCTTGTATTTTATTTTGTGCATTTCTAGTGATTTGTTTGGTCGCTATTTACATATGGTATTATTGTTCAGTATAGATTTTATCAATATTCGACAAGGAAACATTTAAGGTTACATGTAATTGAATATTTTGTTAATAGCTTTAGTTTTATGCAACAATTAAATTAACCACGAAACACGAAACGATCAATTAGTTAGACATAGCTACTAAAAATGCTTTGGACAAAATTGTCGATCACATCAAACTACGGAAAACTGTATCTCTAGGTACCTGCCGTAATTTCAAAAAGATTATTATCTGCCAAATGACGACAATTATGACGATTGACTGTAGAGTTTAATAAAAACGTACACTCGTCTGGAAAACAGATGTTGAACAAAAAGTTCCCATTATTATTATCGTGCAGTCATAACTTCGCAAAACTCCAGCCGCCGATCAAAATCATCTTCATTCAGTTGTTGTACAAGATGAATTTTATACAGGTGAAATTTATGATAGTTCTTCTTTTGATGTTTAAAACAGTGGCCAACTTTCTCGTGCTCAAAGTTGAGTCTGCAGCAATTTGTCCTAAGACTTCACTCAGTAGTCTCTTTTCTAACCGGAAATTCAAGTTCAGGATCCCGATTTTTGTTGTCTACTGAACCACTTTGTCGAAACTTTGCAACTAACTCCAAAATGTATTTTCTGGTAACATGTCTGTTCGGATGTCGTTTATTAAACAAATTTGCGGTACGGTTGGCACAGTCATCGTTTTTGAAAAAACGAGTCATTATTTCAATTCTTTCTTCTACAGAATACACCATTGTGAAATTAATTTTCGGTAGCACTATCAAGTATCAAACCGACCGATAAACTGAAATAATAAACCGTATTTCTCTCATTCCGATAAGAAATGTTCTGATAGTCAATTTTTTGTTTACAAACCTACAAAACATTGACTACCAGCACATTTCTTATCGGAATGAGTGAAATGCGTTTTTGCATCTTCTACTGTGAATAATTTTTAAACGAGTTTATAAAACTTCTAAAAAAATTAGTGTGCTAAATTCAGAAAAGAAAGAGCTCTCAAATGATGTAACAGTCGATCCATGTTCCCTATTTAAAATACAAGGGTTGTTGTCACCACCCTGAATGGGTTGATGTGACAAAGTTTAGTTTTATGTCAAAACATGTCCCCCTCAATATTAAAATTGACGTGTTTCAGCGTTTCTTTAAAAAAATTCCCTGGACGCAAATCGGTCTGTTTCGTTTTCAATGCGCCACCCTATATATATATATATATATATATATATATATATATATATATATATATATATATATATATATATATATATATATATCACGCCGATAAGTCAAAAAATAATAGTCCGATTTTGATAAAACTTGGCGTGTACCTTTCTTTTGTAAGTGGCTTGGACAAGTTCGTTAGCCACGAAAATCGGGCAAGTTTTTCCGGGAGAATTTTGGGTTTTCTTTCGGAAAATCTTTGTATCTCCGAAAATAACGGAGCTATGACAGCCAAATTTGACATATCCGTTTCTACTATTAAACTTATCCGACGTGCTAAAATTCAGATCTCTAAGTTGAAATAAAAAAAGTTATAGGCATTTGAAGAAAAATATTTTGGCTGCCAGTGGTGATCAGAGGACAGCACAGAAAAAACTATTTTGTGTGACTAACCAAAGCAATTGAATATTATATACACTGGTTATGTTTTCTTGACGAAAAATGGTCAAGAAGTATCAGGAAAAATATTTTGAAAATTTTATAATTTTTCTTCTTAAAACGTCAAAGCCGCGATTTGTAACGTCAGAATTTGCAATTTTCCGACAACGAATCTAAAACAAATACGAATTATGTATAAAAAATGTCGTAATAAGTGTATTTTGCAAAGCCCTAAGTTTCAGCTTCAACGATCATTGTCCTTTATTTTACTAAAATATTTTCGGAAAATCCATTTCAAATAGACCCTCTTTCTGATACTTTGGCAGTAGTTTCAGCTATAGAGTTTATGGTTTAATAGTCTATATTTTAGCAAATTTTCATAGAAAAATTCGTTATTGAGAACACCGCAACTTATGAATTTTAAAAAGAATTCTTCAAATAAGCGCGAACTAGAACCCCTAAAACCCATATACGGGGTCAGTTTAAATTTTTGTCCGTTTACACATATACAGAGTGACTCATTTCTACGGTAAAGCTAAATACATCCGTTATTATACAAGATATGAGAAAAAATTGTATATGTTAATTATAGGGTATTTCGAGGTGCACCTTATAAACCATTTTGACAATCACAGGCTGGCCCATAAGTCGGTGGTGATACACACTTTCTTTTTTTTTTTAATTGAACGCACCTTGTGTTATTGCATTTTTGTAGTTTCCATCGAATTAAATTGAATGTTTGTAAGGTAAAAAAAAATGATATCGTTCATCGTTTTTGACTTATTTTAATTGTTTTGCAACTTTTCACGTTTTGGGCCCATACCACAAACACATATCACAAATTGTGATAGGACGTGTTTAGTAATAGATAGCAGACACCCATGGAAATGACACATTCGGAGAGCTTTTTATTTGTATTACTGTTCGAAAAAATCGAAATACCGTATACAGGGCGCTCTCAAATAGTGGCTGAATTTGAAAAGTTTTCGCAGAAATGTTTTTAGTGTTTCCGTAGAGATAATTTTTTGTAAGATTTTTTTGATATGTTGGTAATTAATGAGAAATGTTTAGTAAGTTATTGTTAAAAAATATTTGTCGAATTTTAGTAAAAAGTATAATTTAGTGTAACATTACTGAGTGCAATTTCTGTAAAAATAAATGGTGAATTTTTATAAAAGAAATTTTTGCAAATTTTCATATTTTTTTTTTCGATTTTGGTCCTACAGGTGTTTGTCAATAATTATATCTTGGCAGGTGCATAAATATCTTGAAGAGGTGTGTTCGCCAGGAAAATCGGACCAGTTTTTTCTGCAACTTTTTAAGTTGATTTTCGGAAAATGTTTGTACTTTTTGAAACAACTCAGCTATTTTAATAAAATATGGTACATTGTTAGTACTATATAGGTTATACTGCCAACCAAATGTCCTTTTAAAAACAAGACATATTTGCCATTAAAAACATTTTAACGAAAAGTCGCTACCATAACGCACTTGCTGCGTCTAGACTTTTTTATACTTCTTATACTTCAAGGCTTTTCTCAAGAATGCAAACGTACTTTTTGTTGCATATTTTCAATGTCTACTTGAGTTAGACAGTAATATTTTGTCACACTACGTATTCAGCGTCGCAAAAGAATCGTGCGTACAACTAGCAAAAAAAAACTCACTGCTCTAATTTCTCATTCTCCTTTTTGCCCACCCATACTCAAATGGTAGAAATTACTTATTAATTTCGTATCCATAGTTCCAATCGACTAAACTCATGACCTACTGTAATGGTTTCTTATACATTTAGGCAATGTTTCTCTGCGTATACGCGAAACACGTGTGTATTTTCTGTCAAGTGGCCGCTGACCACGTATGTGAGGTCAAATGTTTTCACGCAGTGCATGGCCAACCCAGATAAACCGGCAGTCGCAGAAAGATAATGATCGGACAGAAAGTTATAGACAAATTGAATGCCCACTATTTAATGTCTACTACGGTTGGATTATCAACCACGATATAATTAGATAAAATAAAAGTCTGGACGCAGCAAGTGCGTTATGGAAGTGAATTTTCTTAAAATGTTTTTAATAGAAAATTTGTCTCTTTAATGCAAGCAGGATGCAATTTGGTCACTGGTATAACCTATATAGTAGGCAAAATGTACCATATTTTACCAACATAACTTGTTTGAAAATGTACAAAAATTTTCCGAAAAAAAACTTAAAACATTTCCGAGAAAACTCGTTTCCTAACTGACGAACCTTAGGTTAATAGCAAATTGCGTTATTGAATTTTGAAGCGTTTAATGAAAATTCGCTACTAAAACGCACTTACTGCGTCTCGATTTTTTTACAAACATTAATCATATTTCGATGAAAAATGCAATAAGGAATGTTAAAAAAAAGTACGTATCACCAACGACGTAAGGGCCAGCCTGTGGTTGTCAAAATAATTTAACAAGATGCAGCTCAAAACACCCTAAAGATAACGTATACAATTTTTTCTCGTATCTTGCATAATAACAATTATATTGAGCTTTACCGTAGAAATGCGTCACACTGTACATATGTAAACAGAAGGTAAACCGGGATGTGGATTCTAGAGAGCCTAGTTTGCGCTCATTTGAACAAATCTTTTTAGAATTCAAAAGCCGCGGTCTCCTCATTAACGAACTTTTTCTATGAAAATTAGCTAAAAATACAGTTAAACCAAAGTCACTTAACTAAAACTAACTTCCAAAGCATCAGAAAAAGTGAATATTTGAAATGAATTTTCTGGAAATATTTTATTAAAATGAAGGACAATTATGGTTGAAGCTGAAACTTTTTGCAGAACACTTTACATAATCCATATTTCTTTCAGGTTCTTTGCCTAAATGTTGCCAATTTTTACATTTAAAATCGCGACTTTTAACGTTTAGAGGAAAACCCCCTTTTTTTGTCTTTAAACTTACAGACCTACATTTTGTTAAATTGTTCACCCTTTATATATATATATATATATATATATATATATATATATATATATATATATATATATATATATATATATATATATATATATATAGTTGAAACTGACCCTGGATATGGGTTCTAGGGGGCCTAGTTCGCGCTCATTTGAAGAATTTTTTTTAAATTCAAAGGTCGGGATCACTCCGTTAGTGAATTTTTTTTAAAGAAAATTCACTAAAACAAGCACTTGTGAAGCCACGGGAAAAGTCTACAACTGTATTAAATATGGAACAGTTTCACTAAGTTAGGGCAATAACAAATAACCAGATGTGCTATTCAAATTGAATTAAGTCTTAAAACTTTCATCCCATCTTTGTCTAATTATTTTTTATACAAAAACTCGCTAAAAAATTCATCCAAATAACAACAATATGTTAAAAGTAATGTCACTAAGTACGAATCGAACTCGTCATGCAGGAGTCAATTGAATTTGATTATCCCATGTACAGGAACTTAGGTCACTGAGCTATGCTAGACATGTGTCTACTAGCAGCTATATCCCGTAATACATTGGTTCAATTTTTTAAAATTTACACAAAACCATTTCGATTTACAATAGAGTTTTTGCTCATATTATAACGAAATCAAGGAAAATAACGACTTATACACATATCTAAGAGCTTGTTAGTCATTTCTTGTAGTATTTTTCACTCACATTCGTACTCAATCAATTTTGACGTTTTAACTTTCTTGAATCAGATTTAATTAATTAAAAATTAATTTACCTCTAACTTGTTTATCTATTAAGATACAAATCTGAATGTTGGTACACAGGATACACTTTATGACGGAAATCAGTTTACTAAATTTGGTTGCCCTTACTTTGTTATTTCCGGAGATATAATTTTTTTTCGAAAGAAAACACAAAATTTTCCGGGAAAACCTGGGCCGATTTTCCTGACTAACGAATTTAGCCAAGCCACTTGCAAAAAGAAAATATGTGCCAAATTTAATCAAAATCGGATTATTATTGTTTGAGATATCGGTGTGATACATACATACATACATACATACATACATATATATATATATATATATATATATATATATATATATATATATATATATATATATATATATATATAAAAATTGAAACTGACCCGGGATATGTGTTCTAGGGGGCCTACTTCGTGGTCATTTGAAGAAATTTTTTCAAAATTCAAAAGTCGGGATCTTCTCATTAGTGATTTTTTTTTAAAGAAAATTAATGAAAAGAAATAGTTGGAAATTGATTTAGTCTTCATAGTATCAAATACTGTGAAAAATAATTTAAGTAAAATTTAGAGTTTGAGTTTTAGTGAATTTTCGTAGAAAAAATTCACTAATGGGGAGATCCCGACTTTTGAATTTTGAAAAAATTTTTGCAAATGAGCGCGAACTAGGACCCCTAGAACCCATATCCGGGGTCAGTTTCAATTTTTATATGTTTATATATATATATATATATATATATATATATATATATATATATATATATCTATTTATATATATATATATATATATATATATATATATATATATATATATATATATATATATATATATATATATATATATATGTATGTATCACACCGATAACTCAAAAAATAATGGGCCGATTTTAATAAAATTTGGCATATACCTTTGTTTTGTTAATAGCTTGGATAAGTTCGTTTGTCAGGAAAATCGGACGAGGTTTTCCGGGAAAATTTTGAGTTTTCATTCGAAAAAAATTCATATCTCAAAAAGTAATAAGCCGATTTTAATAAAATTTGGCACATACCTTCCTTTTGTAAATGGCTTTGACATATTTGCTAGTCAGGAAAATCAGACGAGGTTTTCCGGGAAGATTTTGAGTTTTCATTTGAAAAAAAAGCATATCTCAAAAAGTAATAAGCCGATTTTAATAAAATTTGGCACGTACCTTCCGTTTGTAAATGGCTTTGACAAGTTCGTTATTCAGAAAAATTGGACAAGGTTTTCCGGGAAAATTTTGAGTTTTTATTTGAAAAAATTTTTTATCTTAAAAAATAAAAAATCTATGATAACCAAATTTGGTAGGTAGGTTTACGATATAAAAAGTAAACTATACACCAAAATTTAGATTTCTATGTTACAAGAAAAAAAAGTTATAATAAAATATTTTGTGCCAGATCATTTCTATGAAAATTCACTACCATAACGCACTTGCTGCGTCCCGAGATTTTATGTCCTATTTTAATTAAATACTGCAAATGGAGGATTTAACAAATCAAATTTCTAATGTGCAATACCAATGATAGTATCAATATAGAGGCAGAGACCTCAGATATTTCTTTCGTTATCAAGAGAAATCAACATGAATGATACACAGTATGCTCCAAAAGATGTGGTACACTAAAGAGCACCACTAGAATTATTGGCACCAAAATGTCCCAAACTTCCTAGGTCCCAAAGTCAACATTAAAAGAGATGCCTGTAAGGTGAAAATTTTAATTTCGATTCTTCTCGGCATCTAGAAAATTATGTGACATCTTGTCTTGGAAGTTGGTATATGTGTGTTTTCCATAATGATAAAAAAATGACATATTTCCAGTTATGGCGCTAGCGAATAGAGGGAGCTGCTTAGAGTACCCTTCAAGCATACTCACACTCTTTTATTAGCGTCACTAGGAAACTTTTGATTTGCGCTGTTTCTTTAAAACATTTTGTGTCAATTTTTGTGAAACAAAAACCAATTTATCTCCAATTTTTTAACGAATTTTGGTTAATTAATTTTTTATGAAGTACATGAAAATAATATTTTAATCTATTTTCTTGTGTATACCCAGTAGGCTAAAACACAAGTAGTGATATCTTTAGTTTATTTTCTTAACGCCTGGCGTATTCGATTCCAGGGAAGGCCAACGAAAAGTTGATCTTGCTTGGAAAATTGTAAAATTAATAAAGTGATGGAAAAGTATATAAACACACATATACTAAAACTTCTTAAAAACACAGTCTAATCCACGACAGGCAGTATGGATTCCGTCAGCGCAGATCAACTGCCGACCTCCTTTCCTTTGCCACCCATTCTTATAACAAGTCTATGGAACTACACGGTGAATCCCAGATTGTCGCTCTAGACATATCCAAAGCATTCGACCAAGTCTGGCATGCAGCGCTGTTTAATAAACCTCCGGCCTATGGCCTACCACCAAAACTCTGTAGCATTTCTGTTGTCGTTGATGGCCATTCCTCTAAACTGTATCCAATTAATTGAGTTACTCAAGGTTCAGCTCTATCCTCTACTTTGTTTCTTCTCCACATCACTGACCTCCTCTCTAGCACATCCAACCCAGTTCACAGTTACGCGGGCGACAGCACCCTCCATTCAAATATACAATATTCTAAGCCTGTGTCTTTAGCCCAATTCGATGAGGATCGCAGACTCATGGAGGGTTCTGTCTCCGTGGATCTCCAAAAAATATTAAACTGGGGAAGTAGAAATATTGTACAATTCAACCCCACCAAATCTCAGTCCTGCTTTCTATCTCATAAGAGATACACCAGCCCTAGACCCATCACAAGGAACAACCAAGTTATTCAAAGTAATGAGTCGTTTTCACTTGTTGGCATTTCTGTGGATCGAAATCTCAATTGGCACCAACATGTCACATCAATTGCAGAAGCAGCTGCTAAGAAATTAGGTTTTCTCTTCCGGGCTCGTGAATACTTTTCACCAGCTAATCTCTATACATTATATACTTCACAAATAAGGCCAAACCTCGAATACTGCTCCCATATCTGGGGTGCCGCTGCCGCTTCTACACTCGCTATCCCGGACTCCATTTAGAAAAGAGCTATAGAACTTCCTGTCTTGTCCGCTCTTTTGTCCCGAGGACTTCCAAGTTGTCGAATTCCTTGCCAGCACATGTTTTTCCTTCTCATCGGAACCTCCAAACCTTCAAATCCAGAATTAACAAGTTGCCTCTTTCTTCCTTGTTGACACCCACGGTATGATAGTATTTAGGCTGTAAGCCCTCGTGGTGTTGAAATATAAAAAAATATATAAAAAAGTAATTTTGTAAAGATGGTGCTAATGGCCTGAGATGCCACAGCCATTGAATAATCTTAAAGGTCTGGACGCAGCAAGCGCAAAGTATTTAGAATAAAGTTGCACTTGAAATGCATTCAGTTTTTGTATAAATGTTATGGTAAAAATGTTCTTTTTCCTGTCCTCGTTCCCTTCCTATCGGAGATTGGAAATCATCAGAGTCAATATTATCTTATTTGCTGCTATATATACATATATATATATATATATATATATATATATATATATATATATATATATATATATATATATATATATATATATATATATATATATATATATATATATAACCCGATTCCCCTCTATTAGTTAATTTTTTTAAATAAAAATTTACTAAAAACTATCACCACATACTAATTTGGGTCTTCAGTTTAGGCCGTTTAGGACTTATATTTATATAAACCTTTTGTTTTAAAATTGAGTAAGTAATAACACGCTCAAGTTTGGCTACATACTTCATTAACACCCTGTATATTTGGCATATGACGTAAAAAACGCAGACTAAATGTTACCCCAGATTCCATATTGTAAAGCCATTTATTAATTATTTCTTAGAGTTTACCGTGCAATATATTTATAGATAAAAAGCCGGTGTTAAAGTTGTAACACATAAGAGCTTGTTACGGTGTAAAATTTCAACAGTGTGCGATTGAGAAAGAATGCCACAATCTACAGATTATTTATATATTATAAATTACATCATTAGTAACGAATTTATTAACTATTACAGTCGCTTGAAGGTTAAAATGAAATGGCAAACGATAAACGCTATCGACAAAAATACCTCTTACTCACATACCTACATCTTTTAACAATTTAAATTACACTAAAAGGTATGAAGCCACGAAATTACATGGGTACTAATAAATATAAATACAATGTGACCCATCAAAAACTGCACAAGGAGATTTTAGAGTATTTAAAGTTATCCATTTGAAAAACCCTGCAACAGGTACATTTTGTTTTTGAGGAAGGCACTATTTCGCGCGCATGATCACCACCCTAAACAAGGTAGCCATCATCCACGAAATGTTGAACAACAGGTGGGGTGGTGTGACACATTATTGGATATTAATTCTCCATTGAATTGTGTACTCAGTTTACTTGAAAGCCATGTAA
Source organism: Tillus elongatus (assembly GCA_964006375.1). Lineage (NCBI taxonomy): Eukaryota > Metazoa > Arthropoda > Insecta > Coleoptera > Cleridae > Tillus > Tillus elongatus. The sequence continues at coordinate 137,801,384 of OZ023268.1, read as the reverse complement.
AGAAGGCTTAAAATTAAATTTGCTGTGGCCAATAGCATTATTCAATAAGTGAAGACTAAAACCTGTGATGATCACTGACAAGTACACTTGGAGAAACCCAAATCACCACAACAGATCTTTTAAAGACATGACGATCGTTTTACTAACAAAGAAAAATTATTTCATCATCTGATGACGCTAACTTTGTCAGTGAAACGATCGTCAGATCTTTAAAAGATCTGTTGTAGGGATTTGGGTTTCTGGAAGTGTACTTAACGCATTATTCAGCCAAACCGTTATTTCTCGAAATGTTTTAAATTATTACGATTATATTTATTTAGAAAGGTTTGATAACACAACCTCCAAAATGTTACATACTGCAAAAAAACAGTGATATCATGTTGACATATATAATAGAAAATGACGAGAGCTATGATAAAACCTTGGTGTTCTAACAAGACGGTGCTTCTCCACATGCCCAGACAGTGCGGCCGCATGATGATGTAACATGTAACCTTTTCAAACAGATGGATAGAAAGAGGTGGTCAAATTAAACGGATTTAGATTTTTTATACAAGTATCTACAAAACAAAATTGATGCAACTCAGCCCACCAACCTGCAGTATATGTGCCAGTGCATTGTTGTGGAATGTCATCCGATAACACTCGAAATGCTTCAAAACGTGAAAAATCGATTTGAACAAAATTTGTATTTCTGCATGGGGACTCATGGAGGCTCAACTGTTGGTAACAAATTTTTCATTAAAACGTTTTTTCGCAATGTCATTGATTTTTTATATCATTCTTTTCCATATAAGACCGAAGTATCCAACAGATCACCGCAAAACAGCCCGGAAATCATTTAACATTCCAATCTTGATATGACCAGCCAGGGTCGCCTATAGACAGACCAAGTGACAAAAACTGCACTTTTGAAAAACTCTTGTTAGAACCTGTTAAGCAAGCACTTTCTCTATCAGAGAAAGGCAAGAAAAGAATTAGAAAAGATGCAGAGGTGTGCTATAGAAAAGCACAAAACGAATTCATTCTAACCCCCAACCAGAAGAATTTAACACATAACAGTGGGAGTGAGGTATCCAATCAAATTTATGAGGACCATGACGATGATATTGATAAAGAGATAAGAAAATATCAAGATTTTCAAAGATTTAATAATAAAGTCAGTATTTCTATAGAAGATATCACAATGCACGGTTGAGTGCTAATAAAATTTTTGGGAAAAAAATGTAAAAATTTTATGTTGATCGAGTTGTATCTACAGAATATGAACTGATAGATAGAGGTGTAATTTGCTTTGAGAGTACGATCTTTAAATTCTCAGTCATCAACATTTGTGTGGGATGATGAAGATACATCTTTTGTACCACGATCAAATATTGATAAGGCCGTCTTCAGACAGACCAAGTGACGAAAACTGCACTTTTGGGAAACAAGACGGTGCTTCTCCACATTACATCCAGATAGTGCGGCAGCATGATAACGAAACCTTTTCAAACAGATAGATAGGAAGAGATGGTCAAATTAAACAGATTTAGATTTTTATGGAGACATCTACAAAGCAAAATTGATGCAACTCAGCTCACGAACCTGCAGGATTTGTGTCAGTGGAATGCCGTCCAATAACACTCAAAATGCTTCATAACGTGAAAAATCGATCTGAACAAAACTTGTGTTTTTGCATGGGGGCTTGTGCCTCAGCTGTGCTTTAGTAACCCATTTTTCAATAAAACCTTTTTTCCCGATGTCAATAATTTTGTATGTCATACATTTTTACTATTTTAGTCTGAAGAAGCCAGCAGACCACGGCAAAACAGCCTGGAAATCATTTAGCATTAGTCAAGGTCGTCTTCAAGCAGACCAAGCGACAAAAACGGTACTTTTGAGATACTCCTTTTGGAAACTGTCAACCAACTTCCGAACCAAAGAAAGACAAGGAAATAATTAGGCAAAGTGCAAAGGTGATATAGAACATTTAAACCCACAAATTCACTTTAACTCTCAACCAAAATAATTTAACAGAATGCAATCGGAGTGAGCTGTCCAATCAAATTTAGGAAGACAATGACGATGACATTGATGAAGAGCTAAGAGAACAGCAAGATTTTGAAACATTTATAAATAAATTCAGTAAAAGATATCACAATGCAAGGTTAAGTACTGATAAAACTTTTGGGAAAGAAAATGCCGAAATATTATGTTGGTATACAGATAGATAGAGGTATAGTTTGCTTTGAGAGTACGGTCTTTAAATTCTCAGTCATCAACATCAGTGTGGGATGATGAAGATACATCTTTGGTACCACGATCAAATGTTGATAAGGATGTCTTCGGGCAGACCAAGTGACAAAAACTGGACTTTTGGTGAAACTCTTGTTAGAAACTGTTAACTAAGCCCCATCCAAACCAAACAACGGGACGAAAAGAATTGAAAAAGGTGCAAAGGTGATTGTGGTGTAGAAAATTTAAACCTACAAGCACAAAACGAATTCACTTTAAGCCCCAATAATATATCGTTTTGACTTTGCCAAGACCCAATTTGGCGGGGAGAATAATAATTGTGAGATTTGATATAGATTTTTCAGCAACTTCAATGTGCAATAATAAAATTAGTTAAAGTGCTTATGTTATGATAGAGCTTGTCTATATTTTGACATAGAAGACACAATACAGTTTTTTAGAATATGGATCTGATTTTGTTAACATTCCAGCTTTACTTGGATATTTAAGCTGACATTAAGTTTCTGGTTTAAATAGTATTAATTGCTCCATCCGTCACCCACCCCCAATTCAGTCCAGTTGAACTGTATAGTTTCTGGACCTTTGGTTACACCTTTGGGTGTGTTGAATAAAAAGGCTTTTTGTTTCCAAACAATTTCAAGGAAAAAAAGAAATTGTTTGGAGAGAAATAGTAATTTACAAGTCCGGAAAATACTGTTTTTTTGGACGAGTCGAAAAAATTCTAGGACGAGCCGTAGGCGAGTCCTGGAAGTCTGCGAGTCCGAAAAAACTGTTTTCGGACGTGTTGCGTACACTATTTTTTCGGCAACCGTGTAGAATAACATATCAATGAGACATTTCTTTATTATATTTCTTTGTAGAACCAAATTTCGAACATTTTAATTCTTATTTGTATTAAATATTCAAATTTCACATGGTAGAGGATATGACAGTTTCAGATTTTTGCGCCAAGTAAGCTAAAATTACAACCTCTGTAATAGTTTTGCATTTCTTTATATCCATCCATCTCGTGAACAAATCATAAACGTTTTCATACCTGGACTTTGATTTTTCAGGCAATAATTGTGCTGTAGCAGCAGCTGCTGCATTGGAAATTTCGTAAGGCACATTTTCAAACTCACTATAGCTGTTGCTTTCCATTGTTTATTGAGACAATTGCGACCAAAAACCATGCAAACTTTCGAAAATTAAAATGTCAACTAATTTCATGTGAGATAGCTGTCAGTCGTTATTTCGTTGCTATGGTAATGTTCAACTGTATTTATCAAAATCATACTCACCAAGTTTTCTTATTCACAATGACAAAAACGATGTGATACTTCCCGGCCTAGTCCGGGAAGTACGTACTTCCCAGACTAGGCCGGAGAAATGCTACTTTCTCAAAGAAAAAGCGTTCGGGAAGTGGGTACTTCCCGGGCGATTGCCGAAAAAAGCCTTTTTAATCAACACACCCAAATATGTCAGCCCCAAACATTTTGACGTTTAGGAACAATACTTTGGTTACACACGCACATTTTTCTGGGGCAAGTATGTATTGGGAGTATGCAAATGAAAAAAAAAAAAAAAGAAATTATACTTCTTTTGTAACAGATGTCCAATATTAAAGGTAACCTTGTAGGTACATACTGGTCGACAGAGACTTCCTTTACAGTCCTACAGACATTTTATATTTGTCTTCAAAGTTGAACTAAAACATAAGAAAATGATGTGGTTCAACTATCAGGATTTTGCTAAACACTTACCCCATTGAACCTTAAGTGGGTGACTTTAGAAGACAGATTAATTAATTCAATTCTTCTTATTTATCGAACTGACATCATTTTATCTGTTGTAAATATTAACCGAGAAAAAATAGATCCCCCAACAGATGAACTGTCAAAAGTTCTTTGACATTATTACCATTTAAAAGAAGTAGTCGTTGATTTTTTACGTTTAATTGAAAGCCACTTTTATCGACGCTAAACTATGACTATAGCCTTAAGAAAAATAGAAAATGTGCAAATATCATTGAGCAAACACACTTTTCTATCCATTAAAGAACAAGTAAAGGTTTCTTTCTTTATCCGGCATCGAAATCACGCTATGGACAGTTCTAAGACATGTCAGTGTCTTCTCAAGAAAACATGTTTATGTCAATATTATGATTTGGAAGCCTACTACGTTTTGTATGTTTTTTATAATGTTTATGAGATATATGAAGGAAGACTTACATATATATGTTAATTATCCTCAATTTTGGCACATGGAATAACAAGATTATCACTGCATTTTGAAGTATTTCGCACAATTTAAACACAAACACTTGAGGTAACTACACTGGACTGACTGATGGCAGGTTGTGGGCCGGTTGGACTTGAGAGGAAAGGAGGTGTGTCCCGTTAGCTTGGTATGTGTAGATAAGGCAGTGGTGTAGAGTATCTATTTATTTTAGGTTATAGCATAAAAAAATAAATATCGAATATCAATGATAAATAACATTTGCAGTACATAGTTTACAAATAATTTTACTCAAAACAGTATACCATCGAAAAATGCAATTAAAAATAATAAAAGCAGAAGATTATTGTAGCAAGTATATCTAACAGTAGGTCCACAATTAACACATCTTGACTTTTGAATTTGAAAAAAATTCTTCAAAGGAGTGTGAACTAGGCCCCCTAGACCCACATCTGGGATCAGTTTAGATTTTTATATGTTTATATATTTATTTAAAAAGTTATAGCCATTTAAAGATAGAAATTTGGGTACCACTGGTGGCTAGAGAATAGAACAAAACCAAAATGTCTTGTGTACTTAACAAAATCTACTGAATATTACAGGCAAAGATTGTTTTCTTGGGGAAAAAGGTCAAGAAGTAGCAGAAAAATTACTTTGAAAATTTCATACTTTTTCTTCTAAAACGCCATCGTGGCGATTTAAAACGTTAATATTGGCGATTTTGAAACAAATATTCTAAAACGGCTGCGGGTTATGTAGAAAAATGCCGTAAGAAGTGTGTTTTATAAAGCCTTAAGTTTCCGCGTTAACCGTCATTTACTTTGCGCAGACAATTCTTTTTAGATAGACCATTTCTCTCAGTAGCTCAAGTTATATAGGTAAAGGTAAGATGCTTACTGGCAATTAGGCCATTGCTGACCCTTTTTGCTCATCTAAACTAACCTACCCTCTACCTTGAGCTCGATCTCAACGACGACAGTGATTTGAAAAATCATCCGCCGCTGGTGAGTCTCGAACCGTCGTCCCCCGAGTCCGTATTGGAAAGTCTGAATCGACTTTCCCGCACGGCCACGGAGGCGCTTAGCTCAAGTTATATAGTTTGTGATTAAATGGTCTAATATTATTAACGAACTTTCGTAGAAAAAATCTGCTAATAAGCAGATCACGTCTTCTGAATTTTGAAAGAAGTTCTTCAAGTAAATTAATTTTCGTAAAAAAAATTGCGTAGATTATTTCTATGAAAATTTACTACAAGAACACTCTTGCTGCGTCTAGACTTTTCCCTATAATTCTTGTATTGAATTGTATCAAAACTACTTAACTATTTTCGAAGACGTGATTTTTCGAAAAAATAAATAAATAAGATACATGTACCAAATAAGGCCACCTTAAGGGTTTGATATTTTTTTCTCATTCAATTTTCAAAATGGAGAATCAAGACTTGGTTTACGTTAGAGCTATACCGTTTGGGATATGTGCCGTTTTTAGTGAATTATAAAAAAAAAGTCACTAATGAGAAGATCACGACTTTTGAATGTTGAACAAATTTATTTAAATGAGCGCTTATTGAGCCTCCTAGAACACATATCCAGGGTCGGCTTCCATTTATATATATATATATATATATATATATATATATATATATATATATATATATATATATATATATATATATATATATATATATATATATATATATATATATATATATATATATATATATATATATTACTAAAATATTTCCAGAAAAATTTGTCGATTCAAAAGTGCAACATCTAACGCGTTATAACTTTAAAAATATTGATTTGAGAAAAAAAAAGTTTTAAGTAAAAAGTGTAGAAAATTTGTTGGTTTAAAAGTTAAGTTATAGGCATTTTATTTCTGAAATAATTTTTAACCAAGATATAGGTAAAAAAGTCAATAAATGAATGCTAATAGTCGTATGAGTTGTAAACGGTGAGTGATACAAAAAAAAATATTCAACAAAAAAGATGAGAAATGCAATTATATCCAATAAAGGTCATTACTATTTTGGCCTAAAGTGCACGGTTACGGAGATATAGGCCGAAACGGTTTTTCTCAAAATGGTGGCACTTCCGCCCTCCTAATTTGTAAGGATTTTGTGTTTTTACATTTAGTATTTCATTCTGAACCTATGTATAAAAAAATAACTCCTGTAGTTTAATGCAGAAAGATATTTTCTATTGCCTGTATTATATCGTGTAATTGGTTATTCCAAAAGGCAATCTAGATTGTGCTCTTGTGGAGTTAATAAATACACAAGTAACGGGGTGAGGAGGCCTTGGGTGACCAATTTTTAAATGTATAATCAATTACTGATTCCAAAGACAGACTGACAATTCAAAGTCGACATTCCATCTCACAAAGTTTTACGGTTCGCATTTGCTTCTTTTTCAAACCAAATAACATAACTGTTATACAAACATAATAATAATAATAATGCATAGAGGTTTTCAATGCAAGGTAATTCGGTTAAATTGGATTTCGGTACCTACCTACATATATAACTAATGCTACGACACTGTGAGACCAGCAGTTTACGTTGTTGATACCTTAGATTATTCAAAAGTACAGTAGTGGCCTCTGTTGGGAAAGATTCGCATTACACATGTATTGCTTACATTCAAGAATCACCGACGCTTTAAGTTTGACTTTGACTTTTCAATTACCTGCAATTTTTCATTGACAAATTTATATGGCGTAATATCATATGGGTGTGGATTTTCTTTTGAATAAATAATAAATACCCAGGTGTTACAAAAATCCAATAATCTACTGTTAACTATATGTTATAGTTTTCTACATTGTTAAACATAATTTATTTAATATGGGTAGGTACTTTATTTTGATAAGTGCGATTGACTATTCAAACTTAAAACACAACTACTTATTATACATGTATTTGAGGCTTTTTAGTGAATTTTTATTTAAAATTACAAAGCTGTTCTAATGAAATTTAACGGATATATTCCCTTAGGAGAGACCTAACCACGTACCAAAATTCAACTTTCTAAGTTTATAGAAAATTGAGTTATTCAAATTTTGAATTTTATTTTGAAAAAAAATTGTCTGCGAAAATTACAAAGTGATTTTAATGAAATTTGGTGGATATCTTGCCTTAGGAAGGACCTTACTATATACCAAAATTAAACTTTCTTAGTTTATGTAAAATTGAGTGATTGAAATTTGAAGCATTTAATAAAAATTCACTTGCTGCGTCCCCTTAGTTTTATTATTATTATTGTTACTAATTAACTGCGATTATTAGATAACTAACTTTTTAGCAAATTTTTATACAAAGAAATTCGCCTATACAGAGATATGGTAAGACTTTGGAAACATTTTTTCCAATGCACGAATTTGGGCGCTTAGAACCCTAAACCAGGATCCGTTTGAATTTATATATATATATATATATATATATATATATATATATATATATATATATATATATATATATATATATATATATATATATATATGTATGTATCCAACCGATGTTACTGAAACTCGGAAGTACCTTACTTTTATTGATAGCTTGCATGAGTTGATAAGTTTGCAGACAACCCCCGAAGGCTTTTTTGAAAAAAAAATTCAGAAACACACTTTGTTCCCTACACCCCAAAGGAAGTTACGGAACCAGAGGTGAATAGGGGTGCTGGGCGGGGTAGGTAGTGAAAAATTTCAGGACGCAGCAAGTGCGTTATAATGGCGAATTTTCATAAGAATTGGACACTCTAATTATACGGCATATTAGTAAAGTTAACACTTTGAACTTACACAGCCCTTGAAGATCGATTTTAGAGGTACGCGCGCACATTCGATGAATTCTTTTGAAAGTGTTACCATCGATCTCTCAATTATCAAAAAAAATAATCTTGTGTTCTAACTCCTTTTGAGAAAAATGCCCAAAACTAAATTTTCTCTGAAGCTAAAGAATTAAATTTTGCTATATCTGTAGATAGTGTAAGTCTCTTTAAAAGAAACTAATTTTATTAAAGTTATGTAACAGATTTCCACAAGGAAACTTAATTTATATTTAGAAAAGTTAAATATCTGCCAAATTATAAACGTAGCAGTTATTTTTCTTTATTAATCGCCTGAATGATTTCGTTTTAGTCAACCTTAGGATACCGGTCCTTGCAATATCAATAATAACAAAATGTCTGCTGAAAATTATAATGTCAGACTCACAAGTGACAAAGTTATTCAGGCGTTTTAAACAAAAATGAAATCTTGTTTAAAACATATGACATCTGTGCACTATTGTTTCTTCCAGTGTCAAAATAAAACAAAAATAAGGAATCTGAAGAATGGAGAGCAAATCCTTGACGGATGAAATTTCGGGACGCAGCAATTGCGTTATGGTAGAGAATTTTCATTAAATGTTTCAAATTTGTATAACTCAAGTTTCTATAAACCTAGAGAGTTTAGTTTTCGTGGAGTAAGCTATTTACGAGGGCAACATACCAACCAAATTTGATCAAAATAACAAAACATGATTTATATAAAATTCTTTTTACGAAAATTAGCTAGGTAAAAATATTTTACACAATTTGCTAAACAAATTACTTTTAAAGAAAATTCGAAAACAGATTTTCCATGTGAATTTGCGCACCTTTTTTTACAAGAATCTATTTAACAGTACTTGATAATCAGTAAATGTAACAATACTTCGACAAAAAATGATTTCTACGAAAACTGACTTTTATATTTTACAGGAAAATTTGCTGATAAAATACATAAAACTTAAATTACATAATCTGTAATTAAATTTGAAATAACATATGGGCTGCCCGATTTGAAAAACGAACTTATCCAAGCTATTAATGCAATTAAGATTCTGGCCGAGTTTCATCAAAATCGGTTAATAACTTTTTGAATTATGGTGTGGATTGATATATATATATATATATATATATATATATATATATATACATATATATATATATATATATATATATATATATATATATATATATATATATATATATACATATATATATATATATATATATATATATATATATATATATATATATATATATATATATATATATATATATATATATATATATATATATATATATATATATATATTGTTAAGGCGTCTCGTCTGGAGAATTAGACCTCTAAAATTTACATATTTCTCAGTAGAGTTCATTGTTATAATATTTATCATCTGTACAATGCAATTTTAAAGATGGTTAGGAATAACCCAACAAGGGTCTTTTCTTCTTTACAATTGGCCATACGCCTGCTACCCTCTCTCAGGTAGTAGCTAGCGTAGGCCAATTCAATATTCATTCAAAGCAGTTCTTCTGTAAACTCGACACAATCAACATCCTTTAGCATATTCATTTTAGCAGTTCTTCTACAGACTCGAGACAAGCACCACGCTTGTCATAGCATAATCACTAATCATTTCGTAGAGTTCTCATGAACTCCAAAGCATAACATAATATTAGTAACTTTGTATAAGTGTAACAGTTTGTTATTAAATGTTAAGTGTTACAACATCAGCGTTTAATTTAACACAACATAATCAGGTCCTTCGAGCTATCAAGAAACAAAAACATATTAAATGTGGTACATCAGTACAAAACGTAATTAAACATATATATATATATATATATATATATATATATATATATATATATATATATATGTATATATATATATATGTATATATATATATATATATATATATATATATATATATATATATATTTCTGACATACTTTTTACAAGGTACAATACAAATAAGCTTAGGCTTGTGGCTGTATTAAATGTACAATTTTAAAGCATGGTATCTAAAATTTTTTTAAATTCTCACCATCGATACCTCTCTATTAGCGAACTTTAGCGAACTTTAAAAAATAAAATACGCTTAACTTTTTTAACAAAAATTCGCTAATAAGAACAAAACAGAAATGTCACTACCTAAAAAAAATAAGTATCCTACACGATGTTTTGAGGTGGTCACGCATCCAAGAAAAGACCATGACCGAGGTTGCTTAACTTCAGAGATCAACGACAATCGGTTTTTTTAACATGGTATCGTCGTTCGCTTAACATTAATTTATGAAAGGTTTATATATTCATTATAATTTTCAAGTTCCGATTTTAAATAAAAAATTAAATTATTTTCAAAAATTGCTATATTTACACTATTTTTAACAGTCGTGGTTGCATACGTAGGTACTGTTCCTGTGTCAAATAATTAATTTAATCATATAACTTATGTGATCGGTTAGCGTCTTGGACAACTAATATGATCAAACAACTTAGTTGTTATCGGCAATGATTTAGTTTACAAGCTTTTCAAATAATTCCATCATTAACCTAAAATAAAATAATTAAATGGCAAATATTAAATTTCATGTCGTCTGCCATTTCCTATAATTGCGGCCGAGATTTCACGATTGTTGGTTCGGGTAGTATGTTTACCGTTGATGTATAGTTAATACCTGTTGTGTGAATCAATCTACGCGTGGCAGTTAATTACTCTATCTGCCAGGCATTGGACTTTAACCACTAAGTCGTCTCAACGCATGGCTTTGGCATTTTATTTTTAATTTGGAAAAAACTCTAAATATTGTGTACCAAATTACTTAAAATTCACAACATAGGTTTATTTGTATCATTTCTAGCCATATGTAAAGTCTCATTCCAGTTATTCTGACACTTACAAAAATATAGCGTTTTCAAAAAGTTTTCCCGGATTTTCCACCGGAAAAACTTAAGAATAAAGGCTGATCAACGAACTCGACCTCGGTTTTTGCCCAAACCAGATTTTGCCAAGTTCGATTGAAATCAGTTTAGTATTTTTTGAGTTATCTCGCCGAAACATGCATACATACATACATACATACATACACACGTACATATATATATATATATATATATATATATATATATATATATATATATATATATATATATATATATATATATATATATATGTATATATATATATATATATATATATATATATATACATATATATATATATATATATATATATATATATATATATATATATATATATATATATATATATATATATATATATAAATTTTAAGGGACCTTGGTTTTGGCTTCTAGGGACCCAATTTCGCGCTCATCTGAAGAAATTTTTTCAAAACCTTTTCATCGTGACCTTTCTATTAGCGAATTTTTCCTAATGAAAATTTGTAAGAGGAATTATGAGTTGAAAACGCGAAGAAAACAGCTTAAAAGCTCTAAGTGAAGATTGGAACCTGTGACGAGCACTGATAAGCACACTTGAAGAACCCAAATTAGCACAATACATTTTAAAAGACGTGACGATCGATTCACTAACCAAGTTAGCGTCATCAGAGGATGAATAATTCTAATTATCTTATATTCGCAACTATATTTATATTATTCTGCAATTGTACAGGTAGTCGGTCCTTAGGGAGCTTCAACGACACCTAAATTAACATATTTCGGTTGGCGGAAATATCTGTATTCTTTTATTATCTCTTGGACGTGCCTCTGTTGGTATCTACATTACCAAGCAATCTATCAGATGACTCGTTTAGGCGGCGGAGCGATGTTCATACATTTTTTTATTATTACTATTTTATATTCTCCTCGTGGTGACCATTATCTCAAATATTCCCGGCAACGGAAGATCTATCTATAGTACCGTATCTCAATCGCGCTAAATGTTCTTTGATTCTAATTGCAATAGATCTTTCTGTTTGTCCAACGTATTTAAGATCACAATATTTACAATTTATTTCATAAATTCCCGACATTTTGGCCATGCTATCCTTGTCTTTTGGGTTACCTAGCAAGTTTTTTAAAGTATTTTTTTGTCGAAAATATTAGTTGTAAGTTGGCTTTTCTAAAAATGCTATCTAGACCACTCGTGTTTCGAGGTTCAAATAGTAAGCAAACAAAGTTTTTTCGGCTTTCTCTCTTCTAAACGTCGTTGATTCCGCAAACATTTTCTTTGTTTTCTGTTTGTTAATTAATTTCACCACTAGGCAAGCAGTGTGTCCAGTGGAAATCCCTGATCGCGGGGCATGGCGGGAGGAGACGCTGGGCATACCACGGGACGCGCTCGTCTGGTTCACGGACGGATCTGGCGGGGAGCGTGGGACGGGGGCAGGTGTTTACTCGGAAGGACCGAGGGTAAGTCACAGTATTTCCCTCGGAGCCCATGCAACGGTGTTTCAGGCCGAGATGTACGCCATCCTGCACTGTGTGCGGGAGAACAAGAGGAGGGGCTACACCAACAAGCGGATCCTCATAGCCACAGACAGCCAGGCAGCCCTTAAGGCACTAAGTAGCCCACGGGTAAATTCCTGGCTGGTGAGTGAGTGCCGAGACGAGACGAGCGACCTGGCTGGGCAGAATGAGGTGACCCTCATCTGGGTGCCGGGTCACTCGGGGGTCAAAGGCAATGAAGAAGCTGACAGTCTCGCGAAGAGAGGGTCAGCAGAACCATTTATGGGACCAGAACCGGCTCTGGGCATGTCAAAGAGCACTGCCAGGGGAGCCATTAAGTCCTGGGTCAGGAACCAACACAAGGTGTACTGGGCGGACTGTCCAGGGCTCAGACATGGGAAGTCAATAATTGACGGGCTCAGACATGGGAAGTCAATAATTGACGGACCCAGTTTAAAGAGAGCTGTGGAGCTGCTAAACCTTAGCAGAGGACAGCTCAGAAACACAACAGGTCTCTTGACGGGACACATGGCCGTCAAGAAACACCTACATAAAATGGGGCGGTTCGAAGGGGACCTCGCATGCAGACTCTGCGGCGAGGGGGAGGAATCCGCCCAGCACATATTGTGCGAGTGTATAGCTCTGGACCGGAAAAGACAACTGATCTACAGTCAGTCTAGACCGGAGACAGAGCAATATAAAACTTCACCCTACCAATCGCTGTGCAGACTAGTTCAAGGCACAGTGATTTTGGAATGGGTGGAGTAAGACTAGGGGTATGCACAATCAACCAAGGGTTGCGGTGCTATCGGGGCGGCAAGGCCGCGGACGAGCCCTGAGGGAACAAAAAAAAAAGCAGTGTGTCCGTTATATTCGGTTACGTTCTTAATATAATTTAATTCTTTGGTATATCTACTCTTTCTTAAAGGAAAATTAATTAACCTGCTTCATAAAAAAATCAGACTGGCCACTTTTTGTGCGTACGTATAATGTGAGCCTTTAGCAATGTAGGTACCTACATTCCGAGTGATAGCTGGCACAAAAATAAAGCGCATGGGCTCAACATGCCTAAGTAAAATGTTATTCGTTTCCGGTTTACAGGGTGTTTAAATAATTTTTCTTGCAATAATTTTTTCAAATATCTTGAAAGCTGTTCAACGTATTATTATGAAATGTGGCATGGTATTATTGTTAGGCATCATGCGTAATACTAAGTACACTTGGAGAACACCCAAATCACCACAACACATATTTCAGAGACCTTACGATCGTTTCTTGACATGGTCAACGAAACGATCGTAAGGTCTCTGAAATATGTGTTGTGGTGATTTGGGTGTTCTCCAAGTGTACTTATTAGTGTTCATCACAGGTTCCAGTTTTCACATAATGCGTAATACGATGACGATATCAATTTCACCACTGCCACTAGGTGGCGCCACCGACAGCAACACTGGTTCATTAAGAATTAAGACAGTCATAATTTTTTGTGCACATTTTCGAACAAAAATAAAGAAAGCCCATTTAGTTTCACACATAAAAGGTATCACTTCATTTTTGCCAGTTTATGAGAAAAGGCTATTTAGAGGATTCAACGTTCTACAAGAAAATTGTATTTACTGATGAAGCCTCATACCCCAGAAGAGGTAGTAAAGTTCAATTTGCGGAATAGCCTCATGCCAATATTCGCGCACATCATTTTCAACATGAATTTTCAATAAACATTTGGTGTGGCATTCTTGAAAATTGTATTGTGGGATCATTTTAGCAGCCACCTATTTTTAAGAAAATTCACTAAAAAAAATATATTCATATGAATACGGGCAGCTGTACTAAAAGGATGAAGTTACGTCAAGCTGGTTGTAAGTAGGTACCTACTAAATTGTAAAACAGTATTTATTTTTATTTGTCTTAAAAGCTTTTTTTGCAAAAAAAAATACTATATACCTATTTATAGCTAAAATATTCGCGGAAAAATAATAATCGTCTGTTTTGTTTTTTCAATAAAGAAATAGTTTAATTACTTGAATTTAAATATACGTATATGTTTGTAAAGATATCTAGATTGAGGACCTCTTACATTATTACAGAATGTTATTCAAAATGGCTTCGCCTCGTCAAAGAGAAATCTATAAGAATTGACTAAAGGTAATGCTACTGCAGAGCCATTGACTCATAAACAGCTTTGTGCTTTCCTTCTCTCATACAGAGACCTCATGTTTTAATAAGTCGCAATGTAGTCGGCAGATGGAGGGACGGTTATGATTACCTGCTTACCTGTCCATGCATAAAGGTTCAAAGTTCAAACAGTAATGGCCTTTTAGTGAATTTTCGTAGAAAAAAATTCACCTGGGAGATCGCGACTTTTGAATTTTGAATAAATGTTTGCAAATAAGCGCGAACTAGGACCCCTAGAACCCATATGCGGGGACAGTTTCAATTTATATATATATATATATATATATATATATATATATATATATATATATATATATATATATATATATATATATATATTGATATGGTTTATAAGAGCGGAGGCTGAAATACACACACATATACACTTACAAAATTATACACGTTAAACCAACAAAGAAAATATAAATACACTAATACGAACGCATCAGTCAACCAACTAAGGCAGTCTGCATATTTACAACAAATTTCATATATACTAGAAGTCAGCGGGATAGGTGACCCACCAAATACCATAAAAGAGGCAGTTGCATATGTTTGATGACTAAATATCGAAGATTTATAGAATTAAGTAATTTAGGAAAACAGTTTTCAGTAGTAAAAAGGTGCTGCAGACCTCTTAAAGTTAATAAAACATTTCACTAATCAATAAATCCAAATTTGAAAAAAACATTGGCCATAAATTTGTGGGGATTAATAAAATTATAAGATTAACGAGTTTGTAAATAATTAGGCATATTATATGGATAGTTTTGTCAACTTTGTTTAAATTTCAATAAAGTATATGTTGTTTTGTTAGAAAAAAAAGTAGGGTTTTATTTGGTTATTTAGTATACATACGAGGGTAGAGTACAAAAAAAGGAAAGAACAATAAGGCTCAATAAATTTACCATCAATATTCAAAGTTATAAATATTTGTTTGGGACCTGAACCCACTTAGAACGCTCTCACATTGTTTTCTTTTGCTTTTTCAAAGTATCTAATAGCTAGCCGAGGCAAGGAAGAAGAAGGAAAGGAACACAATATAAATAAGTGGTAAGTTTTCCTTGGTATGATACCCACTAGAAATAACACGAATAACACAAATTTTCATAAATTTATTTATAAAACCCAAAATTACACATTATAAAACATGTATTTACACATAAACCATATTATTACCTTTATATTTCAATTTACATCCAATCTTGGGGTAAATTAAAACCCGAATCATATATCAATTGACACCCAATCTTGGGCCTTTAAAAAGGTATTAATAAACTTTACTTTATCAATATATATATATATATATATATATATATATATATATATATATATATATATATATATATATATATATATATATATATATATATATATATATATATATATATATATATATATATATATATATATATATATATATATATATATATATATATATATATATATATATATATATATATATATATCAAACTAATAACTCAAAAAATAATGGTCCGATTTTTATTAAATGTTGTACGTACCTTACTTTTGCAAGTTGCTTGGATAAGTTCGTTAGTCAGGAAAATCGGACCAGTTTTTCCGGGAAAATTTTGCGTTTTCTTTCGGAAAATATTTCTATCTCCGAAAATAACAGAGCTATGGCAACCAAATTTGTTACATACGTTTTTACTATCAAACTTACCTTACACACCAAAATTCAGATCTGTAAGTTAAAAAAAAGTTAGGCATTTGAAGAAAAAAAATTGGGTGCCACTAGTGATCAGAGGAAAGCACAGGAACAAGATATTTTGTGTGATTAACAAAACCAATTAAATATTACATACAACCGTTAAGTTTTCTTGGCGGAAAAATATCCAGAAGTAGCAGAAAAATATTTTGAAAATTTTATAATTTTTCTTCTTGAAACGTCAAAGTCGCGATTTGAAACGTTAAAATTTGCAATATTAAGACAACGAATTTGAATCAAATACGGATAATGTCGAAAAAATATCTTAATAAGTGTGTTTCACAAAACCTTAAGTTTCAGCTTTAACCATCACTGTCCTTCATTTTACTCAAATGTTTTCGGAAAATCCATTTCAGTAGACCCTCTTTCTGATGCTTCGGCAGTAGTTTTTTAGATAATGTCGAATGCAGCACTAAAATAAATAAATTCACTTGCTGTTTCACTTATTTCTTTATGTTTATATTACATTAATATATAAGCACAAGATAAGTAAGTATAATAAAGGCTGGCCTTTAATTGACATCGGGGCAACACAAACTTAAAAGTAGAGAAGACATTTAGCTCGTGTGTTAACAGCCATAAGTTTGATTAAAAAATCACTTCTAACTATATGCACACAAAAATTAGTAAAACACATTTATAAAATCTAATAAAAAACAACAGTTTATTGATATTATTTCAAATAGACCAAGAGGAATACGCTTCGCGCGAGTGTATGAATCTAGCTTTTGCCCAAGGCTACACTGAAATCCGGTCCACCGCAACCAAGCAGCTTGTAGATTAAGCTCGATAGGCTTGGTTGGTTAACAAACGTAGTTATGTCTAATTTTAAGCGGCAGACTGTACTGTTTGAAACATTAAATATTAGAAATACAGAAATACAGAAATACGTTTTAAAGTGCTATTTATTAAAAAAAATATTGACCAACTAACCTGCGAAATCATGGATAATGAAAATGATGGATCTAGTAACTTATCCATCAGGAGGTACTGTTCTAATTTTGTAAGCAGGTTTTGATACTTGCAAAATACATTGACGCTCGTTGTACTAAATTTAACACAACAAACCTAACAAATATTGTCTTCCGCACGGAGACAAACTATAAAAATGCCGATAGTGTTACTATTACTACATAATGTAATAGTTATTTCCCTCGGTTGTACAATAATAATAATGTCTAAGGGGTCCTGTTGTGACTCATTTAAGAAACATTAAAAATCGAGTGTTAACACTGCTTTTAGAATATGATTTACTGATATACTGATTTTCTATTTTACACAAAATTGTATTGTTTTAAGTCATTAACTCACAATTTTCATTCATAACCATCGTCCAATATTTATTTTCAATATTTATATCCATGTTTTAAATATGTTAGGTTAGTTAAAAGTCAGTTGTAAAATATCAAACGTACATAGTCTCTATATATAACATTTTGTGCTAACTAGAGCTGTGGTGACGACATACTACCTGGTTCCGCACCGAGATGGCGTCCCTCTCGTACATCTCTCACTGTTCTACATTCTGACATGTTGCAATAATGTAACTTCCATTGTTTTTTACCTACGATGTATTTAAATAGCATAGTAGTACAGGTAACTTCATCTGGCTTTGTCTAACATTGTACATATTGCATTACAGAATCTGAAGTGATGTCGAAGGATTATTTTAATATAAATTTAGAATAACTTTATTTTTATTTGATCAAAAAGCAGGAAAATTGGTACACAGCCACGCTTGTCTATCTTCCTGCAAGTTGTAAATTTTTGTTTCAATCACTTATACAATTTGAGAGATATTGCGTTTAAAAAATATTTTTTAATTTTTTGTTAAGAAAAATCGGGCGTCAAGATTTGATGAACTCATCCAAGCCATTAACAAAATAAAGGTAATTTCCAAATTTGGTCCAAATCAGTAAAGTATTTTTTAAGTTATCGGTTGGATATATATATATATATATATATATATATATATATATATATATATATATATATATATATATATATATATATATATATATATATATATATAGGGTGGCGCATTGAAAACGAAACAGACCGTTTTGCGTCCAGAGATTTTTTTTAAAAATACGTCAATTTTAATATTGAGGAGGACATGTTTTGACATAAAACTCAACTTTGTCACATCAACCCCTTAAGGGTGGTAATAACAATCCTTATATTTTAAAAAGGGAACATGGGTCGAGTGTTTCATCATCTGAATTCAGCACACTAATTTTTTTGGAAGTTTTATCATTAGTTTAAAAATTATTCGCAGTTGAAGCTGTAAAAACGCATTTCACTCATTCCGAGACGAAATGTGCTGATAGTCAATGTTTTGTTGGTTTGTAAACAAAAAATTGACTATCAGAACATTTCTTATCGGAATGAGAGAAATGCGGTTTATTATTTTAGTTTATCGGTCGGTTTGATCCTTGATAGTACTACCGAAAATTAATTTCACAATGGTGTATTCTGTAGAAGAAAGAGTTGAAATATTAACTCTTTTTTTCAATAACGATGACTGTGCCAACCGTACTGCAAATTTGTTTAATGAACGACATCCGAACAGACATGTTAACAGAAAATACATTTTGGAGTTAGTTACACAGTTTCGACAAAGTGGTCCAGTAGCCAAGAAAAACGGGATCCTGAACGTGAATTTCCGGTTAGAAATGAGATTACTGAGATTGAAGTTTTAGGACAAATTACTGCAGACCCAACTTTGAGCACGAGAAAATTGGCCACTGTGTCAAACCTCAAAAGAAGAACTATTCAGCTAATATTGAAGCATCATAAATTTTACCCGTATAAAATTCATCTTGGACAACCACTGAATGAAGATGATTTTGATCGGCGGCTGGAGTTCTGTGAACTTATGACTGCACGAATAGCTGATAATGGGAACTTTATGTTCAATATCTGTTTTTCAGATGAGTGTACGTTTTTATTAAACTTTACAGTCAATCGTCATAATTGTCGTTTTTGGGCAGATAATAATCCAAAAAATTTTCAGCAAATCCACACTCAAACTCCACAGAAATTGAATATCTTGACTGGCATTTTTGAAGACCGTTTAATCGGACCAATTTTTCTTGATGGCAATTTGAGTGGCGAAACGTATTTGTAGTCATTGGAAGATATCGTTTATCCTCTACTAATTGACATTGTTGAAAATGATGATCTCTATCAAGAAAATTAATTAGTGTCCCTAACAAGATGGAGCTTCTCTGCATTCTTCACGACGTGTTAGGGAGTTTTTGAACAGAGAGTTTCCAGATTAATGGATTGGGCATAGAGGTGCTATTGAGTCGCCTCCTAGATCACCGGATTTAACTCCTTTAGACTTCTTTCTATGGGGTCATGTAAAGAGTAGAATTTACGCAACAGAACCGGAGTCTCTGGAAGAATTACGACGACGCATTGTTGAAGAATGCCGTCTAATAACTCCACAAATGCTCCAGAATGTCAGAGCTCGTTTTCAACAAAATTTGTACTTTTATATGGAAGCTGGTGGTCAACAATTTGAACACTTACTTAACTGAATAAACATTTTTGAACGTTTGTTTTTGTTTTTCTAGTTTTCTTAACAAAAAATTGACTGATTAGTGCATTTCTTATCACAATGAATGAAATACGTTCTTGCAACTCCAACTGTGAATAATTCTTAAACGAGTTGATAAAACTTCCAAAAAAATTCTGTGCTGAATTCAGAAAAGAAAGAGCTTTCAAATGATGTAACTCGGCCCATGTTTCTCAAAATATAAGGGTTGTTATCACTCTTATATTTGATGTGACAAAGTTGAGTTTTATGTCAAAATATGTCCCCCTCAATATTAAAATTGACGTGTTTCAGCGTTACTTAAAAAAAATTCTCTGGACGCAAATCGGTCTGTTTCGTTTTCAATGCGCCAGCCTGTATATATATATATATATATATATATATATATATATATATATATATATATATATATATATATATATAAGCTTTTTAACTGACCTTGGAAATGGGTTCCAGGGGCCCTAATTCGCGCTCATTTGGAGAAAATTTCCGAAAGTCACATAATCGACACCTCTCTATTAGTGAAAATTCACTAAAAAAGGTGTTTTTGCAAACAACTTTGTGGTTATGTCAAATATATTACCTACCTACCTCTTCATAAAAATCTTTTGCGAGAACGCTTAAGAAATTCAATAAATCCTTGCATGAAATAGTTAACAATTTCCAAACTTATATAATTCTGTTTGATTTCTTTCCTCGCCAACTACTTACTAAAACTTCAGGAAGTAAATAAAATTCATCCAACTCAACAAATCAAAATTTTCAGTGTCATATTTCATACATACTTCGCGTGTTGTATACGAAATGCATGACATTCAATTTATGTATTTTTATTTATTACTTAAGTTTATAACTTGTCGAAAGCATGCGAAGGTGGAATTATTTGTTAAAGTTATATGAGTTTAGTATTGAAATAATTTTATGAGTACCTTCAGAGAGTTATTGGTTATAAATCTGAGATGTCGTTAATTCTATTTATAGGCACGATACAATCCTTACATACAGCTTCAAAAATCAATACGTAGATCAAAAAGGGTGTACCTGAAAACAATAAATTTAACAAGGTGACCAAAATCATCACACTAAATGCTGATGTAGTGACCTCTTCTCTGGCTTTACAAGTGCTTGTTTTTTCTCTC
Source organism: Tillus elongatus (assembly GCA_964006375.1). Lineage (NCBI taxonomy): Eukaryota > Metazoa > Arthropoda > Insecta > Coleoptera > Cleridae > Tillus > Tillus elongatus. Next base: position 137,780,101 of record OZ023268.1, on the reverse strand, counting down.
GCCTCTCGACAACTATAAATAAAAGTCTGGACGCAGCAAGTGCCTTATGGTAGCGAATTTTCGTAAAAATGTTTTTAACGGCAAATATGTATGTATATATATATATATATATATATATATATATATATATATATATATATATATATATATATATATATATATACTGCCAACCAAATATCCTCCTTTTAAAGACAAGACATATTTGCAGTTAAAAACATTTTTACGAAAATTTGCTACCATAAGGCACTTATATATATATATATATATATATATATATATATATATATATATATATATATATATATATATATATATATATATATATATATATTGTTATTTTAAAAAGTACAAACATTTTCCGAAAAAAAAAAGATTTAAAAAAGTTCTAGAAAAGACTTGTCTGATTTTCCTGGCCAACGAACCTCTTCAAGCTATTTACACACCTGCCAAGATATAATTATTCACAAACAGCTTTAGGAGCAAAATATTAAAAAAAAATATGTAAATTTGCAAAAATTACTTTTTACAAAAATTCACAATTTTTTTAAGATAAATTACCTTCAGTAATATTACACTAAATAAAAGTTTTGACACCTACTAAATTTATTACTAATTACCAATATCATCACAAACATCTTACAGAAAATCATTTCTACGGAAACTAGAAACATTGCTGCGAAAATTTTTCACATTCAACCACTATTTGAGAGTGCCTGTATACAGCAGCTATATTTTTTCGACGAGTAATACAAACAAAAGGCTCTCTGAATACGTCATTTCCGTGGGGCTCTGCTATTTTTCTGTAAAAACGCCGTATCACAATTTGTGATATGTGTTTGTGATATGTGTCAAAAACATGAAAAGTTGCAAAACAATTGATATAACTAGAAAACGATGAACGATATCATTTTTTTTTCTTACAAACACGGATTATAATTCAATGAAAAACACAAAAATGCAATAACACAAGGGGTTTTCTATTGAAAAAAGAAAGTGTGTATCACCAAAGACTTATGGGCCACCCGATCATTCAAATAGCTCGAAAAACCCTATAATTAACGTATATAATTTTTTCTGATATCTTGTATAATAACGGATATATTGAGCTTTACCGTAAAAATGCGTCACCCTGTATATGTGTAAACAGACAAAGACATTATTATTTCTTCACCGCCGATAGTCAGGATCTTAGTGCCAAGATCAAGTTTAGCGCACTGACCCTGAATTATGTCCAAGCCAATTATAATCGGGTCTAATATGGCGGCGACTATGGCACTCTGTTTTGCCTTCCATGTCCCAATTTGCAGCTCGACGTCAGTTTCATCAAATACCTGGATCCGATCACCACCGGCTGCATTTACTCTGTACACTCTGTCTGGGTCTCTTACTCGACATCTTGGTACCATGTCGCGGCGAATAATCGTCCTAGGTGCGCCTGTGTCGACGACCATCTGGGTCTTATTACCGCTTACGTATCCGTCTACGATGAGAGTGTTGCCAGAATCGGTAACCTGAGAAATGGTTACCGGCCTTAGCTTCACTTTCTCCCTTGCGGGTGATCTTAGAGCCCAACATTCGCCCCTTATATGTCCCACCTTACCGCAGTTCCAGCAGCGCAAGGCATTTACACGGTGAGCTTTTATTGGGTGTCCATCAGAGGTCGACCTTATTTGTTCTGCTATTTTCTCTAGTAGCTGCATGATCTTGGATGGATCTGTGTTTTTTTCTTCCTGGACTTGCAGACTGAGAACTTTCACATGACTTTCCGAGGCTTGCTTTACCGCTTCAAACTCCACGGAATGTGCCAAAGCATCGTTCAAGTTCTTGTGTCTTGCCATCCTCAGCGCCTGCTGCGTGTCGGTATCTCTGATGGCGTCAATCAAGGCTTGCAGCGACAGCTGGTTTAAAAACTCCATCGGGGCTATGGGGTAAGTTAATCGCGTCAGTTTGACAACGTCGGCGTGGAGATGCTGGAGACTTTGGCCCGGGTTCTGACAACGATCTTTCAACTGCAATCGATACAACTGTTGTAAATGCTGGTGCCCAAACCTCATTTCTAATTGATGTCTAATTTTGTCAGAACTCAGCTGTTCTTCCGTGGGAATACCTTCAAGCACATCTAGAGCATTACCTCTGAGAGCTACAAATAACGAAGTTGCTTTCTCTCTCTCTCTCTCTCTCTCTCTCTCTCTCTCTCTCTCTCTCGCCCCAACCATTTGCTGTAGTAGAGGCTTCGAACTGGCGTAGGTAAACACTCCATGGGAATGAGCCATCAAATGTGGGAACTTTAATTCTTACGTGGCTATCTTCGAGTCTGATGTTTCCCTTCACTAGGGTATCATATTTCTTTTCTAGTGATTGCATTTTCTCCTGTACCTTCGCTTGTACTTCCTGCACACTCATTAGCTTGTCATGTACATCGTCGCTGATACCCCTTACTCGACTTTCTACTTGCTGGAAGATGTCGTCTTTTACCTGCTTTATACGTTCGTCCACACATAACTTAATATTCTCAATTCTGCTGGCTTGTTTTTGCAGAATGTTATTTGTTTCTTCGTCCCTTTTTCTGGCCTCCTCATCTCTTTATCTCATTTCTTCTTTGGCTTCTTCGTTTCTTTTTCTGACCTCTTCATCTCTTTTTCTCATTTCTTCTTTGACATCTTCGTCTCTTTTTCTCATTGCTTCTTTGGCTTCTTCGTCTCTTTTTCCTAGCCCTTCTTTCGGTTCTTGGTCTCTTTTTCTAGCTTCTTCATCTCTTTTTCTGACTTCTTCTTTAGCATCTTCGTCTCTTCTTCTGGCCTCTTCATCTCTTTTTCTTATTCCTTCTTTCGCTTCTTCATCTCCTTTCCTCAGCTCTTCTTTAGCCTCTTCATCTCTTTTTCTGGCTTCTTCTTTCATTTCTTTAATCAATTCCAATAGCTGGGCGTCCATATTTCTGTTGCGCTACGTATCTTAGGCATAGAGGTACTTGCAGCTGATACACAGTTTATTCTGTTTCAAGAATACAGCCAGTTATGAGTCACTGCTGATACTGATCTTCCAGAGATTCTAGAAATTTTCATGTTGTTCAACGAATATTCTGGAAAATATTTCCGCTAGCACCTTCAAAATCCCACTTCTGACACCAGTTGTTACGTTCTACGGGGCTCTGATTTATCGACTAACTACTTTTTATTATAACCAATTATTTTCCAACACCAGTATCAATTTCTCTCTCTTACTAAATGTCCATAGAACAATATTCCACTATTCACCTTCTATGATCGCTTCTTATACACCAACACTTACTGCTGACTCGCTTAATGCTCTATGATCAGTTATTCTACACCACACTAATTCAATACTGAACTAAGTTACTCTGTGTACCGTTCGCCTCTTTTTACTGTCCATAGAGATTCTAGACCTTCTACACTCTTCTACACCTGTCACTTCTGGCCCCTTCTAGAAATATCATTCCAAAGTGTTCGCTGTTACCAACACACTACATAGAAGTAACATAAACTTAATTCTCATAGACAAATGTGACAGTATTATTGGAGGAACGTTATTTTTAATTTTTAACAGACTTCAAAACAAGAGGAGGTTCTATGTATGTATGTATTTTTTTATGTATGTTTACGGATATTTTCGTGAATTGTGGACCAAGTAAAAAATTCGTCTTTGTTTGAAAGGGTATATTCCTGAGGTGGTCTCATTTTCACTAAGCCTGCATCTGATGATGAGCTCTCAGGGAAATCCCCACATTTTTTTATGTACCTATGTTCACCGATATTTTCGTCAATTGTAGAACAAATGTCTTGTAGCAATTTGGGTTTTCCAAATGTAGATAGGTAAGTAATTGAGCACATATTCTACTTTGAATTTAATTGCGTTAGGTAGGGTAGTCAGGGGACAGTTGTACCAGGGGACGATTGTACCATTTCCGTTTTCTGCCCAATTATAAACAATATACAGATGTGGCAACTACGGAAGACTCGTCTGAACATTTGGCACCTGTGAATTAGTAGAGTGTTGATCTTACGAAGAAACGGTCGCGTCTTTTGCTGATAGTGAGATTTTTCGAGCCTAAAGTAAGTTTGTTCACATTTCAATAATCTTAGATTTGAGGGTTTCAAAGTAGATTGATTAATTCTCTTAACTGGCATCTATTAATCCTCTTTTCAATTCGCATACTGCTACTTATTTTATCTTACAATGTAGTATACAAAAATAGCCGAGACTAGCAAAAGCCTGGACGCAGCAAGTGCGTTATGGTAGTGAATTTTCATAGAAATGATCTGGCACAAAATATTTTATTATAACTTTTTTTTCTTGTTACATAGAAATCTTAATTTTGGTGTATAGTTTACTTTTTATATCGTAAATCTACATACCAAATTTGGTTATCATAGATTTTTTATTTTTTAAGATAAAAATTTTTTTCAAATGAAAACTCAAAATTTTTTCGAAAAAACTTGTCCGATTTTTCTGATTAACAAACTTGTCAAAGCCATTTACAAAAGGAAGGTACATGCCAAATTTTATCAAAATCGGCCTATTATTCTTTGAAATAAAAATTTATTTCGAATGAAAACTCAAAATTTTCCCGGAAAACCTTGTCAGATTTTCCTGACTAACAAACTTGTCAAAGACATTTACAAAGGGAAGGTACATGCCAAATTTTATTGAAATCGGCTTATTACTTTTTGAGATAAGAATTTTTTTCGAATGAAAACTCAAAATTTTCCCGGAAAACCTTGTCCGATTTTCCTGACTAACGAACTTATCCAAGCCATTTACAAAATAAACGTACATCCCAAATTTTATCAAAATCGGCCTATTATTTTTTAAGTTATCGGTGTGATACATATATATATATATATATATATATATATATATATATATATATATATATATATATATATATATATATATATATATATATATATATATATATATATATATATATATATATATATATATATATATATATATATATATATATATATATATATATATATATATATATAAACATATAAAAATTGAAACTGACCCCGGATATGGGTTCTAGGGGTCCTAGATCGCGCTCATTTGAAGAAATTTTTTCAAAATTCAAAAGTCGAGATCTCCTCATTAGTGAATTTTTTCTAAGAAAATTCACTAAAAATACGCACGGGGACGATTGTACCATTGCATACAGGGATGTTGTACCGGTACAATTGTCCCCAAGAGGACGGTTGAAACACGTTGATAATTAATCGATTATTTTAAAATGACTGATAAGTATTGCTACATTATTTCTTTGCTTCGTAGAATGCCTAGAACAAGAATACGCAAAACAGATAGATCATCGAAAGACACTTCTCTATATGAACGAGCCTATGATGAAGTTGTCACTCGCCATTTGTCCATTCGTGCTGCTGCTAAGGAGTATGGACTGTCGCATGTATCTTTAATAAGATATAAACGGAAGAGGGAAGCCGCTAACACTGATCACTCAGAAGCTACTATTTCCATGGGGTACAATAGTTGTAATCTAATTTTTACCAACAAACAAGAAACTTTAACGGCGGACATAATTAAAGCTGCAGAGATGTATAATGGCTGCTCCCCAAAAGAAATTCGAAAACTGGCATACGAACTGACCAAAAAATACGATGTGAAGAGACCAGTTCAATGGAATGAAAATGGCTTGGCAAGTAATGATTGGTTTTCATCGTTTATGAAGAGAAATAAGCAATTATCGATAAGACCTGCCCAGCCCACCAGTCTCTCTAGAGCTACAAGCTTTAACACCACCAATGTTAATATGTTTTTTGATAATTTATCTTGAGTCATGGATAGGGAACATTTCGAAACCAAAGACATTTATAACCTAGATTAAACAGGTATTACAAAAGTGCAAAAACCATACAGAATTGTTGCAAAAAGAGGAAAGAGACAGGTCGGCTGGAAGATGTCGTCTTTTACCTGCTTCATACGTTCGTCCACACATAAAGTAACTCTCAATTCTGCTCGCTTGTTCTTAGAGAATTTTCTCTGTTTCTTCGTCTCTTTTTTGACCTCTTCAACTCCTTTTCTCATTTCTTCTTTGGCTTCTTCGTCTCTTTTTCTGACCTCTTCATCTCTTTTTCTCATGTCTTCTTTGGCATCTTCGTCTCTTTTTCTCACTGTTTCTTTGGCTTTTTCGTCTCTTTTTCTCAGCTCTTCTTTCGCTTCTTTCTTTCAGAATTGTGGGAAAAAGAGGAAGGAGACAGATCGGCGCTGTAACGTCAGCTGAACGTGGAACACTCGTTACTGTTAGGGTAGCAGTTAACGCTATTGGCAATTCAACGCCACCTATGTTCATTTTCCCCCGCCTCAGATACCAAGATCACTTCGTCAGAGATGGTCCCGTAGGATGTATTGGAGCGGGCAACGGTAGTAGGTGGATGCAAAAGGAAGAGTTTGTCATTTTTTTCTTAAACATTTCCAGAAATGTACGAATTGTTCTCTCAGTCAGAAAGTTATATTATTACTTGACAATCACTCATCACATATGTCTATATCAGCACTGCACTTCTGCAAAGAGAACGGTATTGTGGTTTTGTCATTTACGCCGCATTGTTCCCACAAATTGCAACCTTTAGATCGTGCTGTATATGGCCCCTTAAAGAAAGCCGTTAACTCTGCTTGTCTATCTATGGCATTCCAGGCATACTAAAGCATTGCCTCTTGCACTCACTCCAACAAACATACAGGCTGGATTTAGATGTACCGGTATATTGCCATACATTTTTAGAGAATTAGATTTTGCCCCATCATCAGTTACAGATAGACCAATGCCTCCCCCCAAATACACCATTTACACCATCTACAAGCTCGCTTCAACCATCCACAATCGTCGCTCAACCCTTCACAAGTACAGTACAACCATCGACAATCGTCGTTCAACCTTCTACAAGCACTGAACAACCATCCACAATCGTCGTTCAACCTTCCACAAGCAATGTACAACCATCCACAAGCAGAAATCAACCATCCACAATCGTCGTTCAAGCTTCCACAAGCAATGCCCAGCCATCCATAGGCGGAGATCAACTATCATCAAACAGGTCTCAGTTATCCAAAGATGCACGTCAACCAATCATAAAAACAAGTACATAAAACTTCACCATGATGAATCAGAACCCAGACGAAATTACCCCCAGCCATACATTTTCTCGTGAAAACGTCTGCCCTTTTCTTAAAGCTCCACCCAGGAAAAAGAAAGGGAAAAAATAAGAAAAGACACTCTACCATCTACACAGACACACCAGAAAAAGAAAAGATTAGGATCGAGTATGAAGAAAAACAAAAAAACAGATTTAAGAAAAACTTTGGGTCAGAAGCTAAGGGAAAGCAAAATAAGGCCACTGTCTACTGTGCTTGATAGTTATCAGGTTGATAATAAGGAGCGTCGCTTTTTATATAACTTAATTACACAGATAAACAACTTAATACATTTTATAGTTTTACCTCAAATACGAATCACATATGCTGGTTACTGGCTATTGTTACATCTGTCACTGTCGCGCTTCTGGTTTTCTGTCTGTCAACGCACAAGGCTACGCTGCCATACCTAACAGCCACAACCTTTAAGAAGTCGACAATGGCAGAACCACCAGAATCAAGCGATGAAGAAAACGAATATGTTTGTTTAGTATGTTTAGAGCCCTATAGTTTAAGCAAACTAAGAGAAACATGGGTTCAGTGCTCCGAACGTAAACTTTGGTCCAATGTAAAATGTACGAAAGAGGAAGACTTGTATGTGTGCCATAACTGTCAATCTGAGTGATTTTGATTATGAAATAAGTTAGGTTTTTTAATTTAGCAAAGTATATTATTATTTGTTCTGACAGGTTCACAGGAACTTTTTCTTATTTTGGTCAAAGAATATTTTATTATTTACTATTTACAGGTTTGTTAAATATTATTGTATGTATTTTTTTGAATCACCCAAACGTAAATCTCAAAAATAAACGATATTTTTGCAATAACTGAAACGTGTTACAATTGTCCCCATATACTGGTACAATCGTCTCGAAGGTTGGGACGGTTGTACCACTTGGCAATATTCTGAATAAAACCTTTTTATAATTGCACTAGAAGCTTTTACTAAATGATATTTAGTGAGAAAAGATATACTGTATCTAAAGATGTCAAAACTGTTTTTAGTAAACATCACTTTAGTCTGTAGGATCCAATTAAGTAAAAAATGGTACAACTGTCCCCGGTCTACCCTACTCAGCTATACAAGGCGCGAGTAACAAAAACCTAACTGCATCTCAGTATTGGTATCAGATAATTATTAGATGTCAGTTGGCATGGCAAACAAAATTCTCACCAAAAGGGTGTCGCGCTTCAAAACAGTTTGGGAAATACTGCTTTATAGGCACCGGCTCTGTGTTCATTGTTACGTTGGACACCTATATAAACTAATTAACATAAAGAAAGGTATCATCAACGCAGTTACATTGCGAAAAACATTTAACATCAATTCGTCAATCCCAGAAATTCAACCATTTAGAACGAAGACAAGGAACATTAAAAGAAAGTGGAGAATTGATTGATGATTTGGTACGATTACCGAACCATAATCGAAGACAGGGACAGGTGATTCATTATGCGCGAGAGAATACGAAGATAATCACGGCGAGAGTCGAATAACGGCGACACCTTTAATAAATAACTAATTATATAATACACCACCATTTAACAATTACAAGGACTGTATTACAGGCACATTGCCGCCTATTTAGATCTTCAAGGAGAGTGTGAGGAAATAATGGAGGGGTAAACGAATTCCGTGGGCCGCTCGCGTCAGCAGCTGACAAAACGTGGCGTTGCTAAGATACTGCTGGGCGGTCCTACAGTCGGCCCTCCCACCAGTCGCCCCACTCCTCTTGAGGCTAAGTTATCACTTAGGATCCTAATGTACAATATGTGTCGCTCTCAAGTGGCGACTTTTGCCGACAAAGCGACACTTAACGAGGACAATGATTATAAACACTTCATGGAAACCGAGCGCCGTATGCTCTGAGAGTGTGTTTTCAAATTAATATTGTGTGATTACAAAACGAACATGCTTTCTCTTTCAATGTTCCATATTGAAATTGATTGTTGGCGTCATCTGTGACTCTGATTTGTTTGTTTAACTATTTGATCGCTCTATTGTGGGATTATTAGGGATAATTGTTGGTATTAAGGGTGTGTTTATAGATGATTATGCTGGCGTACTATCTGTAGTGATTGTTAGATGTACAGTCTGCGCGTAAAGTATAGTATAAATTAAGTCAAAGTGAAATACAATTTTTTGGACAAAAGATGATTTTCCGGTGACATTGCAGACAACCTTCCGAACTATTTTGGATAAAACGACTGTTGATAGCTAAAGTTTGGTATCTTGCATGCACGCTGACACTATTAGGTATTACCTTTTGTTTTCTTGTCTTTGCTGGGGTATTTACATTCAACGTTTTAGTGAATTTTCATTAAGAAAATTTTTAATATATTTCATTAGGAAAATTCACAAATAGAGAGGTAACGATGGTAATATTTTTGGAAAAGTGCGAATGAAGGCCCCTAGAGCCCAAATCCAAGGTCCGTTAAAAGTTCGTATATATATATACAGTATATATATATATATATATATATATATATATATATATATATATATATATATATATATATATATATATATATATATATATATATATACATACAGGGTGGCGCATTGAAAACGAAACAGACCGATTTGCGTGCAAAGAAATTTTTTTAAAGAAACGCTGAAACACGTCAATTTTAATATTGAGGGGGATATGTTTTGACATAAAAGTCAACTTTGTCACATCAACCCCTTAAGGGTGATGATACCAGCCCTTATATTTTAAATAGGGAACATGTGTCGAGTGTTACATCATTTGAAAGCTCTTTTTTTCTTAATTCAGCACAAGATTTTTTTTGGAAGCTTTATCAACTCGTTTAAAAATTATTCACAGTTGGAGTTGCAAGAACGTATTTCATTCATTATGATAAGAAATGCACTAATTAGTCAATTTTTCGTTAAAAAAAAAACAAAACCAAACGTTCAAAAATGTTTATTCAGTTAAGTAAGTGTTCAAATTGTTGACCACCAGCTTCCATATAAAAGTACAAATTTTGTTCAAAACGAGCTCTGACATTCTGGAGCATTTATGGAGTTATTAGACGGCATTCTTCAACAATGCGTCGTCGTAATTCTTCCAGAGACTCCGGTTCTGTGGCGAAAATTCTACTCTTTAAATGGCCCCATAGAAAGAAGTCTAAAATCCGGTGATCTAGGGGACCACTCAATAGCACCTCTACGACCAACCCATTGCTCTAGAAACTCTCTCTTCAAAAACTCCCTAACATGTTGTGAAAAATGCGGAGGAGCTCCATCTTGTTGAAACACTAATTGATTTTCTTGATAGCGATCATCATTTTGAACAATGTCAATTGGTAGAGGGTAAACGATATCTTCTAGTAACGCCAAATACGTTTAGCCACTCAAATTGCCATCAAGAAAAATTAGTCCGATTAAACGGTCTCCAAAAATGCCAGTCCAGACATTCAATTTCTGTGGAGTTTGAGTGTGGACTTCGTGTAAATTTCTTAGATTATTATCTGCCCAATAACGACAATTATGACGATTGACTATAGAGTTTATAAAAAAGTACACTCGTCTGAAAAACAGATATTGAACAGAAAATTCCCGTTATCAGCTATTCGTGCAGTCATAACGTCACAAAACTCCAGCCGCCGATCAAAATCATCTTCATTCAGTTGTTGTACAAGATAAATTTTATACGGGTGAAATTTATGATGCTTTAATATTCACTGAATAGTTCTTCTTGTGATGTCTGAAACAGTGGCCAATTTTCTCGTGCTCAAAGTTGGGTCTGCAGCAATTTGTCCTAAAACTTCAATCTCAGTAGTCTCATTTCTAACCGGAAATTCATGTTCAGGATCCGGTTTTTTTTTTGTTGGCTACTGAACCACTTTATCGAAACTTTGCAACTAACTCCAAAATGTATTTTCTGTTAACATGTCTGTTTGGATGTCGTTCATTAAACAAATTTGCGGTACGGTTGGCACAGCCATCGTTTTTGAAAAAAGAGTAATTATTTCAACTCGTTTTTCTACAGAATACACCATTGTGAAATTAATTTTCGGTAGTACTATCAAGTATCGAACCGACTGATAAACTGAAATAATAAACCGCAGTTCTCTCATTCCGATAAGAAATGTTCTGATAGTAAATTTTTTGTTTACAAACCAACAATACATTGACTATCAGCACATTTCTTATCGGAATGAGTGAAATGCGTTTTTGCATATTCAACTGTAAATAATTTTTAAACGAGTTAATAAAACTTCCAAAAAAATTAGTGTGCTGAATTCAGAAGAGAAAGAGCTTTCAAATGATGTAACACTCGACCCATGTACCCTACTTAAAATATAAGGGTTTTTATCACCACTCTTAAGGGGCTGATGTGACAAAGTTGAGTTTTATGTCAAAACATGTCCCCCTCAATATTAAAATTGATGTGTTTCAGCGTTTCTTAAAATATATATATATATATATATATATATATATATATATATATATATATATATATATATATATATATATATATATATATATATATATATATATATAGAGAGAGAGAGAGAGAGAGAGAGAGTGGCGCATTGAAAACGAAACAGACCAATTTGCGCCCAGAGAATTTTTTGTCTGGTTCTTATATATATATATATATATATATATATATATATATATATATATATATATATATATATATATATATATATATATATATATATATATATATATATATATAAGAACCAGACATAAAGGTGGCCAAGTACAACATGGTAACTGAAATATCATTCAAGTTCAAATTTCAAATAATAATAACTTGGACTAGTTATCCTATCTTTTCTTTTCTTTTTCATTACATAGCTGACTTAATTGCTTTTCTGTCTATTATTACTGTGTACTTCTGTTAAAGAATTTAAAATAATTAACATTCAAAGTTTATATTGAGAGCCTCGGTTGTTCAGAGGTAAGAACATGTGCCTCTGAATCGAAGGGTACTAGGTTCGATCCCAGGGTTCTCCTTTCACTTTTTCAGTACAAAATGTAACATTAACATCAACCGAGGTTCTGGAATTGTATTTGAGCAAGTTGAATGTCTGCACGTTCCGCCCTTGGGGGGGGGGGTGTAAAGCCGTCGGTACCGTGTCCATGCGATGTTGGGCACCTTAAAGATCCCCACCCTCCTTACAGAAAGGCAGGGGTTCGGCAAGATTTCCAGGATGGTGAGGTGAAACTGCTCCCTGGCGCCGGTAGTAGTTAGTAATACGGTTTCATACGAGTATTGTGGACCATTACTCCGTTTTAAGTGGAGTTAAAACTAGATGAAATAGTGTGTTTTGTTTATTTATTATGGTTTGACAGTTCTGTTTTGAGGTTGAGTAAATGATTGTATATTGCTTTTAAAATTGGAAACTAAAGAATAATAACGTGTTTTGTTTATTTATTATCGTTTGACAGTTCTGTTTTGAGGTTAAGTAGTAAATGATTGTCATTGAAATAGATATAACAACTTGCACCTATATTATGCTTTTAAAATTGGAAACCAAAGAATAATAACAAGTTTTGTATATTTATCATAGTTTGATAGTTGTGTTCTTAGTTTACATAATAAATGATTGTATAATATGTTTCTAAACTTGGAAATCAAAGAAGAAGATTATATCGTTAATATTCGTTCGAGTAGGTAAGATATTTGAATAATGAATTGACTCCTTGCGTAAGAATGAAGATTCCTTCTGAGGAGGTTTTGTAACTTTAATGAAATTTGTAATACAATTTTCTTTTAAAGGGCAGTTACAGTATCTAGATTCAACAAATTTTAATTTTAGAGCGTCATAGAAAATTGAGTTTTGGGCATTTCTTAAAAGAGGCTAGAACACATTATGAGTGCCTCCTACCTGTTCAAGTTGGCACAATGGCGGACCGTCATTGCTGATGTTAATTTAAATCGCCGATCTTTTTATTAATGTTTGTTTGAGGACAAATTTCTGGCGAATTTAGATGAAGTGTTGCAGAGCCTTTAGTACAATAGATGAAGTTTCTGCCTATTGAACCTTTTGTATTGTTTCAAATTCAATTTCAAGAATTGATCAAATTTATCCCCTGAAGATGACCTCTTAGAGTGTTGAAACGCGTCGGGAAGTATTTTTAAAAAAATTTGTTGTCTGGAGAGAAACCTTTCATTTAATGTTTAGTTAATGTTTAGCTGGAACACAAGATTTGAATATTTTTGATGATAATACAAAGGGACAAAATTTTTCAAATTAGCTTGTATTAGGACCTCCAAACCCGACCTTCGACGTCTGTTTAAATTAAAGGTATTACTTTTAGTAATATGCCATTCTAATAGGGTAAAATTATGATGCAAATTCACTATTATAACGCACTTGCTGCGTCCCGAAATTTTCATTTATGCAAAAGTAAAGTACGTTAACTATAAGAAATGATGTTGGCTACTCTCTTAATAACGATAGGCTAATAGGGCTGAGAGCTACCAGATACAGCCATGTCCTCCATAAAGTAAAAACCACTGCAACTTCCACTGAGAGTCCGGATATTTGCATAAATATACCGACTTGTTAATTACACTTGATCACAGTTTGTACCTAAAATAACGTCTCATAATCACCAACAGACTGTAACGTTGAACGTATAGAATCATCATTAAATTAATATGCATCATAAAATTAGCATCATATTTGCCATGAAAACAACGGCGAAACATCCACTGCTTAAACATCCAAAGCACTCTTGCTTAAATTTCATTCCTTTACGAATGCGCTAAAATAGCTCCGAAAATCCCCTGGGATCCCCCGGCATATTGAACACGGCAACAATTCTAATGGCAGTGCGACCCCGCCGCGAAAACTAATTTAAATTAAATCCTAGTGAATTACCAGGGAATCGTGGAGCAATTCCGATGTAAGCGGTCTCCGGTATCCATTAGTGTTTCGTGGACTTAGCGAAAGACTCGCAGTATGCCGCTCCGGGCGTACGCGTCTGAATTTATGTGACAATTTAAATGAAATCCTCGTGAATTGCCATGGTAACCGCTTGCCATAAGCCAGAGGTTCTCAACCTTTTTATTTGCATCCCCCCCTACAAACATTTTATCTTGAAGTGGTTTAAGCACCTCAATTATCCCCTTTAAATTAAACAAGACAGGTCGTGACGCAATTTTAGTATTATAAGTTAAAGATGTCAAAAGCGACATTTTTTATTTCTATATAAAATTATTTTTATTTCTATATACATAAATATCCCTAACAGAGAAGCTATAAACTAGTAGTAGATACTGTAGAGCAAAATATTTAAAACTTTAAATATTTAATAGGGAGCGGATTGTGCAGCTGAAAGGTGAGACTAACTCTTACTTCCGTGAATAAATCTATTATAGGGCTGAATCTGCTATTTCTACTTGGGAAGATAATTGAAAGCTTTTACCAAGTAAAATAATTTTAAATGTGAAAAAATGTGACAATTTATGCCATAATCAAATAAAAAAGGACACAGAAGAATATAGAAAAACAGTTTTCTTATACCATTTATTATTAATGCAAAACTTTATTTGCCTTCATACTTCTTTTTTTTTTTGGTGCACTGGAGAACAAGTTATGATTGAAGCCTTTCAACCACCAGTTTACGAAGTTTATCTATAACATGATGGTAAATATTACACAATAAATTATCTTCTGCGAACTGTACATATTGGCATAAAAGTGATTCTGAATTTGTCTTCTGCTCCAAATCATATTCACGTTTCGCAATCCTTTGGAAACCTATGAAATGTCTTAGATAGATATAGCACAATTAATTCAACCAAATATAGATTGCACACACCTAACCACTAACATTTATTGTAAAAAATACAGCTAAAACTTAATTATACACAGTTAAACACCAGCAATTGCTAGTGTTACATGTTCTCGAACGACGTAACATCAGTATTATCCGCTAGGGGCGCTGATATTCTTGAAACACGAAATCAGCCGGAGTGTCCTCATTAGTTTTTATGATCTTCATGTGGTTCCCACCCATCTAAGTCTATTACTTTAAAGTTTAATGTGAAAACAATTAATCAACTACGTATGAAAATATCGAAAAATGTAAACATAGATAATCCTATCAAATTCATTATATCTTACTTTTTCTATCAAAGCTAATTATTTTTAATTATAATTATTTAAATAATTAAATGATCTTAAAAAATTCGCTAAATAATCACAAAAACTTAGCAGTTGTTAGAACGGAATAAAAAGCTGAAAAAATGTTTTAAAACTGATCCCTGCATGAATCATGGTATGTGATTATAAATGTAAATATTTACAAAACTAGAGTGTTTAGGTAGAGGGAGAGTTACACAAAAGGTGAAACTGAGGGCACGACCTTCACCCCTGAAACATAAATCACAGGCTTTTCGATTCAAAAAAATTAACTTATTTTTCAAGAATCGTTATTTTTGTTATTGTTTTTAAAATAAAATATTTATTTTCTTTAAACAAGTTTTTATTTCTCGAACAAATGTTGATTTGATCTCTACATGACTTTCTACTTTAATTATAGACCCGTACAAAAAGATAATGACATCTCATGTAGGCTGGCATAACTAGGTATACTAGCTCACTAGATAACTACCAACAATTGTCCATGCTTTCTAACATAAGTAAAAATTTTCAAAAGCTAGTGTTTAGCCTACTCTATGACTTTATAGAAAAAGATATATTTTAAGTGTGAGCCAGAATGGTTTCATTGAGGGAAAATCTACAACAATACCTATTTACTAACTAATAAATAATATAGTTGAGGCAATTAATAATGAACAGCAAGTTTTGGGGTATTTTTGGACTCATCAAAGGCTTTTGATTTCATCGACAATGACGTGTTACTTGGTAAGGTGGAAAGAATAGATATACGAGGAGAGTTTAATTAAATCATATTTAGGTGAAAGGTATCAATACGCAAGGTATGTTGAAAGAAAAAAACCGGACAAAAGATATATTCCGAATGGCTACAGATCAGGAAAGGTGTTCGATATGGGTCTACCCTTGGACCTCTTTTGTTTTTGATATACACCTAGGATTTGCCAGAAGTTCTGGAAAATTATCCCATAACACTTTATGCCGACGATATTTTAATCGTTATAGGAGTTCCCAGACAGCATGATATATCTGGTGAATTATAAGGAATGGCTAGGATCTTCAAAAACTGTTCCACAAGGGAGAGCTGCGGAGGCCTTTGCAGTCAGCAATTCTTTAGCCAATATAGTTCAGCAACCTACTTACTTTCCCCGTATTCCAACACACAGCTCAAATCCTTTGGATCTCCTTCTTACTACACAACCTGAATGCTATAAGATATCAGCCACCGCCCCCCTTGGTCGCTCAAACCACGGCATGGTCACTGCTTCCTGCGCAATGCAACCCAAGGTCACACAGTCATCACACCCACGTATTGTTTGGCACTACAACTCCGCAAACTGGGACGAAATGCGGGATTACTTTTCCTCATTTCCATGGGCGTCTGTCTGCTTCTCTCATCCTGACCCCTCTGATCTCACAAAACGTCACCGAAATTATCCAAGCTGGCATGGAATTATTTATCCCACGTACACAGAAAACCTCTTCAGCCACTCAAAAGCCCTGGTTCTCTAAATCCTGTGACAAAGCCAGACTTAAAAAGGTCAAAGCTCACAAAACGCTTCTACACAATCCCAGTCAAGAAAATCGTCAAGCATTTAACGACGCAAGAAACCGCTATTCTTTTTGAGGCAAAAAACTCGTTTAATAACCACATCAAAAACAAAGTCCTCTTAAGCTCCAATGGCGGCAAACCCTTCTGGACTCTTGCTAAATCTATTGGGAATAATTTCTGCAAAAGCACGTTCCCACCTCTTGTCTCAGGGGATGAAATTGTTTCTACCGCCCTGGGCAAGGCTGAACTTTTTGCTTCGTTGTTCGCCGGCAATTCTACTCTCAACCCACCTCCAAATGTTCAACCACCAACAGTCCCCAATGACGGATATCATTTTCAAAACTAAAAAGGTACGAAAGATGCTCTCTTCTCTTAATACCAGGAAAGCCTCTGGCCTTGACGAGATCCCAGCAATTGTTCTCAAAAAATGCGCACCAGAGCTTGCTCCTGTCCTGACTCGTCTGTCTCAGATATCTTATAATAAAGGCATATTCCCTAGTAACTGGAAAACTGCTCGAGTACAACCCATCCCCAAGAAATGATCCAAAGCGCTTACTAGCAACTACAGGCCTATTTCTCTCCTTTCAGTCGTCTCTAAAGTGATGGAAAAGTATATAAACACCGCATTACTGAAATTTCTTGAAAAACACAGTCTAATCCACGACAGGCAGTATGGATTCCGTCAGCGCAGATCGAATGCCGACCTCCTTTCCTTTGTCACCCATTCTTGGAACAAGTCCATGGAACAACACGGTGAATCCCAGATTGTTGCTCTAGACATATCCAAAGCATTCGACCAGGTCTGGCACGCAGCGCTGCTTAATAAACTTCCGGCCTATGGCCTACCACCAAAACTCTGTATGTGGGCAGCAAATTTCCTCTCCAACAGGAGCATATCTGTTGTTGTGAATGGCCATTCCTCTAAACTGTATCCAATTAATGCAGGAGTTCCTTAAGGTTCAGCTTTAGCCCCTACTTTGTTTCTTCTCCACATCAATGACCTCCTCTCTAGCACATCCAACCCAGTTCACAGCTACGCGGACGACAGCACCCTTCATTCAAATATACAATATTCTAAGCCTGTCTCTTTAGCCCAATTAAATAAGGATCGCAGACTCGTGGATCTCCAAAAAATATTAGACTGGGGAAGTAGAAATCTTGTACAATTCAACCCCCCCCCCCCTAAGTCTTGCTTTCTTTCTCACAAGAGATACACCAGCCCTAGACCCATCATAATGAACAACCAAGTTATTCAAAGTAATGAGTCCTTTTCTCTTGTTGGCATTTCTGTGGATCGAAATCTTAATTGGCACCAACATATCACATTAATTGCAGAAGCGGCTGCTAAAAAATTAGGTTTCCTCTTCCGGGCTCGCAAATACTTTTCACCAGCTAATCTCTATACCTTATATACTTCACAAATAAGGCCAAACCTCGAATACTGCTCCCACATCTGAGGTACCGCTGCCGCTTCTACACTCGCTATCCTGGACTCCATTCAAAAGAGAGCTATACGTCTCATCGGTGACTCTACCTTCACCCAAAGGCTGCCATCCCTTGCCCACCGACGTGCCGTTGGTGACCTCTCTCTCTGTTATATATATCTGCACGGGCACTGCTCAGAGGAGCTTTCCTCCATAGTTCCCCCACCTGCTGCCCCCAACAGATCTACCAGGGGAACAGAGCAGATGCACACTTTTACTGTCCAGGTCACCAGACTTAGAACATCTTGTTATGCCCGCTCTTTTGTCCCGAGGACTTCCAAATTGTGGAATTCCTTGCCGGCACATGTTTTTCCTTCACCTCCGAACCTCCAAACCTTCGAGTCCAGAATTAACAGGTTGCCTCTTTCCTCCTTGTCAACACCCACGGTACGATAGTATTTAGGCTCAAATGCAACGTGGTGTGTTGTTGAAAAAAAATAATTCCGACAGTGTTTAAGTCATTTTAGCGAGTCGTCGATCGAAAGCAACCTAAGACCAAATGTAGATAAGACAAGTGTTCTGTCTTTCAACTATTTTAAGGTCGAAAAAAAGGTCTTTCTAATTTTCCAATAAGACAGTATATACTGCCTATAGTATAATGTTCTTGGGAGTAATGGTTGATAGTCAGTTAAATTGGAAGGCGCATGTTGCTTACATATCATCGAAGATTTCGTCTTTCACATATGCCCTTAGAATGGTTTCAGCGTTGGTAGATCTGGCAGCCAGCTTATGTGCGTTTTCAGCGTGCGTTCAGTCCCTGCTCAGATATGGGGTTATGTTTTAGGGAGCTTCCGTTGAGGCTGAGCATTTGTTCATCATTTAAAAGCAATGTCTGCGAAGTGTTTTTGGCCTCAAATATAATGAAACGTGTAGCGATGTAGGGATGTTTTAGGAGCAACAAGATCCTCACTTTACCTTCGATTCACACAACGAAGAATGCGTGTTTTGTTAAGCAGAACAGGGATCTAATGGAGGAGTTTGAGATACATCATTCTTATCGGACAAGACAGGCAGTAGACGACCAGATGGTTCAGCCTCAGACCACAAAATCGTTGGTGTTTAAAAGTGTTGTGGTGAATTCGTTGAACGCCTGTAACAAGATATCGAGTAGGATCAGAGAGCAGCCATTTAGAAATTTAGAAAAGACTTGAAAGGGTTATTGTGTGATCTAGTTTTATATAACGTTGATTAATTTTTAACTTTGGATTTTTAATATGTGGCATGTTGTTGTGTTTTTGACTGTTAAGTATGTTTTCTTTTGTAGTTATGTGGTGTCGCTTGCGCTTTGGACGTTATTCAGAACGCGAATTTTTAGGTATTATGATTGTGGCTTACTTGTATAAGCCTTTTGATTATTGACTGTATATTTTTTTAGATATTTTATTTTTTACACGCGTGTGTGTTTTATGCTGATGTTTTTTTCCATATTATTTTCCTTTCTGACTTGTGCTCCATACATAACGTATACCAAAGAACTAATAAATATGTCTATGTCTATACCTACGAGGGCGGGTCAATAAGTCAGTGACTTTTTGAATGAAACACAGGTTTTTTTACAAAACATAATTTTATTTCTCAACATAGTCCACCCTTTGAGCTCTATACATTTTGTGCAACGTTTCTCTAATTTTTATCCCTTCCAAAAAATAAGATTTGTCGAGATCCTCAAAATAGCTATTTGTTTGTGAGATGATTTAATCATTGGAGTCAAATCTCTTTCCGCCGAGCCATTTCTTTGAGTTTGGGAACAAGACATAATCACTCGGAGCTAAATCCGGAGAATAGGGTGGACGAGGGAGCGATTCGTAGTCCAATTTATGCAATTTCGCCATGGAGACTACACATGTGTGCACCCTTGCATTGTCTTGGTGGGAACGAACTTTTTTCTTGGCTAAATACGGTCGTTTTTTCTTCAAATCGTCATTGAATCGATCCAATAAGTTGGTATAATATTCTCCATTGATTGTTCTTCCCTTTTGAAGCTAAAAAAATGTAGATTATACCGCGTGTATCCCAAAAAATGGGCGCCATGTCTTTATTGGCTGACAAATCCACCTTGACCTCCTTCGGCGCCGATTCGTACGGAGAAACCCACTGTTTTGACTGCTGATTGGTCTATGGTGTGTTGTGAATCCATGTTTCGTCCACGGTTACGAAACGGTGCAAAAACTCGTCCCTATTTCGGTTGAACAACGCCAAACACTCTTTCGAAGTTGTCACACGATTGCGTTTGTGGTCGATTGTGAGCAAATGCGGTACCCATCTCGCGGATAGCTTTCTTATACCCAAGTGATCATGCAAAATCGAAACCACTGAGCCATGTGATATGCCTATGCCTTACACAATCTCCCCCACTTTCAATCTCCGATCGGCCAACACAATATTGTGAATTTTTTCAATTGTTTCGGGTGTAGCGACCTCAACTGGGCGTCCATAACGTTCGGTGTCATTTGTGCTTGTACGGCCACAACGAAATTCAGTAAACCACTTTTTTACCATGTAATTTGATGGTGCCGAGTTCCCATAGTATTTATCAAGCTTAGCCTTGGTTTGAGTGATGTTTTTTCCGCCAAAAATAATGTTTGATAAGCACACGAAATTCACTTGTTTCCATTTTCGTTATAACTCAAGAGGTTGTCTGCCTTCAATGGCTATCTAACACAAACTAAATGACGCAGCTTGTTCAAGATGTGACAGGAGTCAACTGACAGCTGCTTGTTGACAGGAGCAGTGTTGCCCTTCTTGTGAAGAGGCGGAAAATTAAAAAGTCACGGACTTAATGACCTGCCCTCGTATATGGGCATAATGTTTACCGTTCAAAAACACAGTAACTGCATACTGTGTTTTGTTACAATTCACACTGATAAAAACAACAAAAAACTGTAAAAAAAGAAAGACTGTTTTGCAGCCCACCTTTTATTTTAAAATATGAAATTTTGTAGCAGAGGTCAGTGGCGGCTCGTCAGATGACGCAGGTAAAGCGCTGCTTCACCCATATTTTTCGGTTACGCTAAACTTTTTTATTCAAAATCCACCATAATTTTAATTTTTTTCATTCTCTCAAATTCATTTGGTACAGCCACATAAAAATGTCTTGTTACGTCACGTTGCAGTTGATAATGTTTTTTTTATAGTAATTTATGGTACGATATAATTTACAAGCCCGCCCCTGATCACCGACTTTAATCTATACATGCACCAAATGAAAATGTCAAAATTTTTGTCTTGTAATTAATATCAGTATTTTGGAAGAATATTCTGGTTTAAGAGGAGGAGTTATTGTAAAATAAGAGCTGAACATTTAGTGTGGTAGTCCAATTATTAGTAGCAGAAAGGAAGTTCAAAATTATTGAATATTTAACAAAATTGTAAATGTGACAGTAGCAAGATTTGGCAGTTCCCTTTAGGCAAGTCAGAAATCAAAATTGTGTTTATTGCAAGCACAAGCATTAGGCTTATTTGTAAAACACATTGTAAAATTATGTACTAATAAATATACTATACTATACTATACCAACGCTCAGCGCTTGCGTATTGCAGACCACAGATTACTGTAGAGCATCAAGCAACTGCGGACTGACTAAGCCAGATTCGTTCGTATACAAATGCTGCGTCTGCTTCGGGACGCGTGCATCAGACGGTTTCCATGACAATGGCACGCGCACCGGTAGGTTGGTGTTTATTATGGCCACAATAGTGATGCAGAGTTCTGAGCCTGCTTCAAAGCTTAGTTTCCGTCGTTTGTTTAGATTGAGCCGGATCGTCAGAGGCGTATTTTTATTTTTACTATGGTGCCGTTCAATAATCTGGTATGTGTCACATTTACAGACTTTAGAAAGCTGGATTTTTCATGTTTCTTTTTGGTAAGTGGAATTTATTTGTTTATTATCACCTCTAAAAGAGTAATTTCAAAATAATAAAATATTAGATATAAAATTTCAAGTTATAAAAAAAGAAAAGGCATTGAATTTGAAAAAAAATGCTTGTAGCCAGTCCCACTATAAACAGATTTTCATAGGAAATACGTGACGTATTATATTACCATATGCGCGCGTGTACAGGGTCCTCTCATAGAATATTCCTGATTATTATTCCGAAAATTATTCCTTGTGAAAGGCTATATTTTTGTACAAATGGATTTTTCATTTAAATACTGAAGTGCCAGGAGAACACGTGACCTTGAAAATTAAAAAAACACGTCTGCGGCGCAGAGAGGGGTTATCGTCTTCCCGGGCCCCCCTTTGGTGCCGCGCGGATTCTGCTTAGCCCGCTCCCAAAGTCATGAGCCGCCACTGTCGCATCGGCTGATCAGATTAACGCTTGCTTTCTTTTGTAAAATTAGATTGACATCAGTTACCTACTGTGTTTTAAGTTTGTGAAACCGAATTGTTCGACAGTTCAAATTTATTTTTAAAAAAGATTTATTTAAGTTATCATTTTGGCCCTATAACTATTTTTTCGATTTACTCATAGGTTGAGAATCACTGCTGTAAGCTGAAAGGCCTCTCTCTCTCTCTCTCTATCTTTGGAAAGATGTGATGCGGTTGGGAGAGCATACAGACCAGGCTCTCCAGATGATAGAAATATGAGCACGGATTGATAATATATCGGGGTTTTATACTTCTCATCTTTTGTCGATAAAGCAGCGTTATTTCA
This sequence comes from Tillus elongatus, assembly GCA_964006375.1. Lineage (NCBI taxonomy): Eukaryota > Metazoa > Arthropoda > Insecta > Coleoptera > Cleridae > Tillus > Tillus elongatus. The sequence goes on along the minus strand of OZ023268.1, from coordinate 137,757,151 downwards.
TTTCTGGCGGCAGGTACGGGATGTTTTATTCATTTCTGATTATGGAAGTGTTCAAAGCGAGCTTTAAAAATCGAATAAAATTATTGAAAGAAACGTTATTTTCTAATTTACGATCAGACATTTATTATCAATATTGATTGTGAATTATCGAGATTGTGCTTTGGCGTAATCAGTTTTCAGAGTCAATAAAGTTATTAGCTTTCATTATAAAGCTATCAAATTTTTTTAATTTGCTTTATAATTATCAGAGAATTACACAATGAATTTATCAAGGTAACAAAATTAAAAATATATTGATATAATTTTTTAACTAAAGTTATAGTCAACGTAAATAAGTTTTTGTCAGTTTAATATGGTCAATGAACGTAAGGTTCCAGGCCAACCTAACACACACGCACACACCACACACACAAATATATTTATTTATACATATATATATATATATATATATATATATATATATATATATATATATATATATATATATATATATATATATATATATATATATATATATATATATATGAATGTAGCACTACACTGTAATCACTTTTAAATATACACTTTATTTGGTTGCTGTACTTTCAGTGATTTGTTATTTGGTTACGTGGACTGCAGTTTCGAACCGTCATGGTTCATCTTCAGCACGCTACTGACTATATCGCTCCTGCGTGGTCTATGTTTGAGATTGTACGTGACGCCTGCGCGTTGAGCTTCTATTGGTTGGTTAACTGTTCTCTGATTGGTTGTGTTTTCGGACTGTGTCGTGTGTATAGGTCTCCTGTCTTGGTCACTGTGGTCTGATAATTTGTCTATTTGTATGGCTTTTATTAGGTTTTGTTTAAATGTTTGTACTTTTATTTGTTCTGGCATTAGTTGTTTCCTACTGTTTGTTAGTTGAATGTAGTATTGTTCCCAGATTTCCATTTTTTTGTGGTCTTCAATATGTTTCACTAATTGTAATTGGTTGATATCTGGTTTTTGGTGTTTTCTGTTGTGAATGTGTGTAGCCACGTTTGATTTGTAGCTAGGTACGTGGATTTTATCTAATGCTGTTATATGTTCTTTGAATCTTGTTTCTATCGATTTTTTTGCCAGTCCTATATATTTTTTATTGCATGTGTTACATTCTATTTGATATATTCCGTTTAATTCATGTGGATTGTGTTCTTGCTTTTTATTTATTTTGTTATTGGTTTTGTAGCTCATTTCTAAGACATAGTGTTTGAGTGTTTGTTTTATTTTTTTGATGTGGTGGTTATAGGTGAATGTTGTGTATTTTGTGTTTGTTTCTGGTGTTTGGTTTTCGGCTTTGTTGATTTGTCTGTTTTTGATTTCCTTTACTAGCGTTTCTATTGTTTTATTGTTGTATCCATTTGTTTGTGCTATTTGATGATGTTGTATTCCTTTTCTCGTTTGTCATTATGGAGTGGCACATACAGATTGCGACGTTGCCATATACTCATTTATTAGTGGTCAAAATTATACATTATGTCTTACAAAGAAGCTGTGCTTGTGCTTGTATCAACATAATTTTGTAAAAATCCTCAAATAATCAAACTGTCAAAACAATTTTAGGTAATGTCACTTTCTGAATTTTGATAAATCTTGCTTTTTCTTCTCTTTCTTCTCCCACAAACATTTTTATAGCCGTAACAAAGATTTATTTTCACTCTCGCCTCACCATTTCTCTTGATTTCAACCAAACCTTCTTAAAAAACATAATTCTTTACCACAGAAATTTTGACATTTTACATGACATACAAGTCTATTCTATGTATGTATTAAGAAACCTTAAACTCTTTTTCTTCAAATTTCTCACCGTTCTTTTTTGTAACGTGTGGTAAATCATTGAAAAGGAAAAGTTATGGTCTTTTTTAGAGTGTCAAAATATAATATGGCGTCCATAAGAAAAAAAAGTTGACAATCGCCTAGCGATTATTTAACAATAAACATGAAATATGACTAGTTAGTTGAGTTCTACGTTAAAAGCTGCTTGTTTTTACAGAACTGAAAAAATCTGATAAATAAAAAAGTTATAGCACTTTGAAGATATGCGCCATTTTTCTTATTTTCAAAAAATCCCAAAAATCGAAAAAATTTGGGGAGTCAGATAAGCAACCATGGATTGGTAATAAAATTGCCTACAACTTTCCCCATTTAACCGTTTCATTATCTCTTATAGTTTCTGAGATCCAAATGCATGCATCACCAATTTGGGGCACACTGTATGTTTGTAGTTTTATATTAGTGGGGCATCACTAAGTGAGTGGTGAGCGTGTCGCCACCTAGTTGCGGAACCAAGTAGTATGTTGTCACGCCAGCTCAAAATAACACAAAGTGTTAAAAAATAGAGACTGTATACAACCAACTAAAAATTTAGTACATTGTCAGCCCTGGCCCATTTCTACCCTAATATAGGGAGAAAGTATGTAAGGCATAGATGCATTCTCACAACAATTAGAACCGTAGACCGTAGCATAAGCAATATTTGTCTTCTAACATAACAATTTTGTCAAAATATAAAGGTTTGTGTTCTTAAGGATAGAAACAAAGGATACTCGGTTCTCGCCCAGGTGTCCTTTAGGACATTTTTTTTAACAAACAACACTGGACAGCTAATGACATGGGATAAAAAACAATAGGTGAGACAGTAGGAAAACTAAATTTATATTAATATTATTCTTAACTAAGGCTAATACTAAAATACACATATAGAGAAACAGCAAAACTAAATTTTGATTTTTGTATGCCGAATGAATTTTATAAGTATATTATGGATTTTCAGGTTATTTGTACAAATAAGTGTTGCTAAGTTCACAGGAAAATCTACTCCTGCATCTTTGAGTCCTTTCCAGAGTTGTTTACGTATCGGGTTATACAAACTGCACTGAAACATGAGGTGTTCTAAAGTTCATAGGTAACTGTTGTCACATGTACAATAAGGATTGTTACTAATGCCTATTTTATGTAGGTGTTGTGGAAAGCAGTCGTGATTCAGCTTCATTCTGGTAATTATAGTAGTATAGTATCTTGGCATAATAAATTCGTCAATATTTGGAATTTTTTTAGGCAACATTGGATGAATAAGTGTAAATCTATTAGTTATTTTGTTAACAAACTCATGCCAAACACTTTCCAACGTTTCCCTTATTTCAAATTTAATTTTTTGATTTACATCGTCAGCAGTAATCCAGTTTATTATTTTGTTTGGACTTTCAATAGATTCTTTAGCTAGTTTGTCAGCTATTGCGTTGCCTGCTAGTCCCGTGTGCCTTTTTATCCACATAAATATGACTCGATTACCACCATCCTCTATCGACTGATACAGACTGATAATGTCACATATTACTGGATTTTTGCCATGTTTGGTGTAATTTTTAAGTGAAAGCAGAACTGATTTGGAATCTGATAAAATTAAAGTATGTTTAATTTTGTTTTCAATTGACCATTGAAGTGCTTCATACAAGGCATATGCCTCCGCAGTGTAAATAGATGCTATATTATTTAATTTAATTTTTTGGTATCTACCGTCTTGGGAATAAAAAGCACAGCCTGTCCCAGATAACGATTTTGAACCATCTGTATATATTTGTGTATATTTGTCAAACTTTTCCAATGTTGCTTTAAGTATGGAACGGTTTAGAGATGGGAAAATGGTATAATTTGGAAATATTATATCTATTTTGTGCATTTGATAGAGTAGGGTAAATATTGGGATTTTGTCTTTTGGAACCATCGCGTCAGCAAAGTGCATTGTATTGCCGTATGCATCAACCAATGGTGGATTATTATTTTTTGACCAATAATTATTAGACAAGCATTTAAGAAAAAGCCAGTATAATACCTTTAAACGTAATGGATAATAGTGTCGCCATTCGATAACTAGTTTTTTGGCCAAAAATGCCCTTCTTCAGTATATAGGTGGTTCCTGGCTTTCCACCAGGACCGAATTATTTGGTGATGATTTCATCGCACCAATACATATTTTAATTGCTTTCGTTTGTATGCGATCTATTCTTTTTAAATTAGAGTTTGAAGAAGATCCATATACGACGCAACCATAATCTATTATCGACCGAATGTAACATCTATAAAACATTAGACATATCTTAACATCTGCACCCCACGTTGAATTACAAACTGACCTTAGTAAGTTTATTCCTCGTTCGCACCTTCCCTTAATATATTTGATATGCGAAGTCCACAACAATTTCATATCAAAGATAACACCCAGATATTTATATTCTTTAACTATTGGTATATCACAATTTTGAAGTCTTATTGTATCGCTTATTCTTAATCTATGCCTAGTAAAAAACATAACGCAAGTTTTTTGAGGACTAAGTTCAAAGCCTTGCTCAAAGAGCCACTTATTTAAACTTGACATAATATACTCAAGTTTATTGACACAATATTGATATGAATAACCATTAATGTATAAACAAATGTCGTCAGCATACTGAATGCACTGCACTGAATCTTCAAATAGTTTATGCAACTCAGCTGTGTAAATGTTAAATAGCAAGGGGCTTAGAATGGATCCTTGAGGCATACCCCTAGATGTAAGTGATTTGTTATATGCATCTTAGTGTAGCATATTAATCTTAATTTTACATTGTACTATGCAAATAAGTCTGAGCTCGTGCTTGCATGAAACACCATTTTCATCAAAAGTTATTCCAGATATGTATATGTATAAGACAGACAAAATAATCTCTTCAAAATGTCACTTGAGTAATTTTGTTAAATCTTGCTAAAATTATAATCCTGTTCACCCATAATATGTCTGCAACTACCTCTGACACAAAACATTGCCCTAATAATAACCATAATGTTCGTTTTTTTGATAAATCATTAATACCGTCTTCGAGATTATACACAGTCCACACGGTTCTCTCATGACTGCTGTCATTTGCCATTTGTTTTCTGTTGAATAATTAATAACGTCTCGTTTAGTCTATTGCATTAACTAATTACACGTCTGCCAACTACATAGTTAGCTAGACTTGAATAAAGCTTACAAGTTTTACAATCTTTTGACACAATTACGTAGTAGTCTTAATCCCCAAGCAATTAATGCAAACTGAATAGTTTAGTGTAATGATCTGCAAGTGGTTATTCCGTGGTTATTACAGTGTTTATCAGAAACATCAGCTCAACGCTGGACTCGCTTAATTATCACTGCAAGTAGCTGCGTTATAGCGTCTCTGGCTCAATAAGCTGGACCACGGCATTAACCGCAATATCGTTAATCTCATTGCTTCCATAACTCTGTCACTAATGGTTACCTAATTCGTCTTACCTCAAAACCACTTTCTGTACATGGTTATATACATATTAACCCGGCGTCTGACATGTGAAAATCTTTAACATCTTCCGACATGTGGGGTATCACATACCCCACAATTATTATTTTTTTGATTTCCTTTAACTGAATTTTTGATATATATTTTTTATGACACTAAATACAAATATCACATTTCTTCATTAGCAACACAAAAACTTCTTTAGAAGAAGAAAATTAAAAACGAAAAGCTTACATCATTCTGTTTTAGGCATTAAAAAAAACGTATATAAAAAACTTTTATTTACCATGGTTCTATACCATCAAATAAACAGAAACAGTAGAATATAAGTAAATAATACATTGCAGTGTACTATATAAAAAATTATATCAAAATATGTAAAACCAAAAAAGTTATGCATTTGCAAAGTGACTACAATTTTCGCAGTACATAAGCGCGTGTTCTAAACATAACATTTTTTCGCAAGCCTCACATACATATTTAGTTTTGCGATCACGATTACGAGGACAAAAATCACATCTGCGCGGTTTTTTAGGTCTTTGTTTCTTTGTATGAGGTTCTTGGGGTTCTCCTCTGATTTTGAGCAAAGCCGTCCTTATTTCGCGAGGTATTCTAAATAAGTCAGTGCGAGGAGGACCTGGATGAGACGCAGTTTGGCTTTAGGAATGCACTAGGCACCCGGGAAGCACTTTTTGCCCTAAATATACTTCTTCAAAAGTGTCGTGACCAACGCAAGGATATTTATGTATGTTTCATAGACTATGAAAAAGCCTTCGATAGGGTTCAGCATGAAACACTTTTAAACATACTAAGAACCTTGGGAATCGATGAGAGAGATCTGAAAATTATAGAGAACTTATATTGGAAGCAGAAAGCAGTGGTCCGAATCAATGGAAGACTAACCGATGAATGTCGCATTCAACGAGGCGTCAGACAGGGATGCATTCTCTCCCCGCTATTGTTCAACATATACTCGGATAAAATCTTTAAGAAGGCTTTGCAAGATAAAGAACTTGGAGTGAAGATTAACGGTGAACTGATTAATAACATTCGATATGCCGACGATACGGTCATCTTGTGCGATAGTGTCCGGGGCCTTCAAGAGTTGTTGGATAGTGTAAACATGACAGGAAGGGAAATGGGTTTGAAAATAAATATCAATAAGACAAAATTTATGATATTCAGTCGCCAACCGCACGCCAATGCTTCCCTACAGATAGACCCACAAAACATTGAGAGAGTTACCCAATTCAAATACCTTGGTTGTTATATCACAGAACACTTAGACCCTGATAAAGAGATAAAGTGCAGAATTGAAACAGCGCGCTTAACTTTCATGAGAATGAAATCATTTTTCTCTAACGACAACTTAAACCTAAGATTGCGTCAAAGAATGATCAAATGTTATATTTGGTCCGTGTTGTTGTATGGAGCTGAGACCTGGACTCTGAAGGCTGCTACGATCGGTCGACTGGAAGCGTTTGAGATGTGGTTGCACAGGAGAATGCTTCGAATACCCTGGACAGCTATGCAGACCAACGAAACAGTATTAAATAGAGCGAATACCGTCCGTGAATTATTTGTCACTATCAAGGTGCGAAAGATATCATACCTGGGACATGTTCTGAGAGGAGACCGATACAAGGTGCTCCAGCTTATAATGAAAGGTAAAATCGAAGGCAGCCGAGGTATTGGAAGGAAACAGATGTCATGGCTAAAGAACATTCGCGATTGGACTGGAATACGCAGTGCCGAACAACTATTCAGATTAGTCGAAAACCACGAACAACTCGCCAATGTAATTGCCAACGTTAGGGGGACCTGATATGGCACCGAAAGAAGAAAGAATTCTAAAGTTGGTCATCTTTGCTTTTTGATAATCATTTATCAACTCAAACCCCAACATTGTGAGAAAATCTTCTCTTTTCAGAATTAATCCATTATTATTTTCACGATGAATTATCTGGGAATTGATACCGGCAGTGTTCATTATAGAAAAAAATAGTGTTAAAGGCCATCGTCGCCTATTGCGAGATACATTATAGTTTGCAGACAATTCATCTACTGTATCTACCCCTCCGTTCGTTAGATTGTAGAATGAAATTATTTCAGGTAGCTTATCTTCGGATTCATCTACGGAATCGTCATGATGAAGGGTTGACATCAGCAGAACCACCTTGCCCCTTCTTGGAACGTACGATACTATTGTAAAATATTCTTGAAAACCAAAAACACTTGACTTTATTGGTCGATTTCGAACATTCAAAAATGTCGGAGGGATTTCCCTTTTATTTTTTCGAATTGTACCGACTCCAGTCAGATGATGATTTGTACGGAGCTTTTCAAATAGATCGTAACTTGTGTACCAATTGTCACACGTAATATTTCTGTGACTACCATCATATGGACTGACGAGCCGTTCCACTATTGCAGTTGGAGTATTACTAAGAGCAAAGGGCCCATCAGGTTGCTTACCCACATAGACCTCCATGTTTACTAAATAATGCGTTCGGGCATCTACCAAAGCTTGAACCTTAATGCCGTACTTAGCCAGTTTGTTCGGTATGTACTGGCGAAATGGACATTTGCCTCTAAAAGCTTCCAATTTCTCATCAATGGTTAAATATCTACCAGGCGAATAGGCATTTCTGCAATTATCAGTAATTTTTTTGTTATGGCTCTAATAGGTGCCAGCTTATCTGTTTCGCGTCTTTGCGAGCGATTTTTTTTATTATCAAATCGCAAACATGTAAGCAAAAATTCAAACCGTCTTTGGGCCATAGTTAGTCGAAATATTTCAAAACCGGTTCCGTCAGTTTTCCATAAATCATTCAGTAAACGGTGGTTGTTTCGAAGAACTCCTGCTAAATATAGCAGTCCGAATAAAGCATTTAGTTCTATACTATTTGTAGGTTGATAATAAGAAGATATTTCCCATTCACTTGTTTTTTCCTCAATTCGTTGATTTGTCCACCGCGTAATATCGTTTATCATTTCTTCATCAATGAAAATAAGAAAACATTCAAGAGGACTTTTTTATCTCTAGCGGATCTTTTGACACCAGGCAATTGAGTTATCAGGTTCTCGCCTCGGGTTCTCACATTCGTGTTATAATATGTTTTCCTCCATTTAGTTCCATTTTTCCCTAAATAGTATTTTTCCCGATCTTGCACTATTTCAGATTCATTTTCGGTTACATCATTTTCGTGTGCGTTAGTGGTAACACCGGCAGCTTCCATAAGGTTACCATCTTCATTATTTGCTTCCTGCTCAACATCTGGATAGTCACTGTTTATGCTTACATTGTCTATCTCACTTTCATCGTCTGATTCAATTACTTCTTCATCTTCGCTTTGCACCTCCTTCCACAGATCCTGGAGGCGACGCATTTCCTTTTCGTAGTCTCCCATAGTTAACCTAATGATTTCAAGGGCTGGTGAATAATATCGACATTTAATAAGGAAACATACCTCAAAATTTGAAGCAAAGGCACGTAAACTGCGATAGAAATTTATTTGAGAAGTGTTCGAATTTTGTAACACAATCCGACACGTGGGGTTTGACAAATCCTAGGTAAACTAAACCGTTCATTAACACAAACTCTAGCAAACTGTTGTCAAAATGGCTCCGCATGCTAAGAGACTCGACAATTTCCGAAAGCTAACGAGAGGGATATGCATGTGAGCGCGGTATTTTTGAAATCGTCGGACATTTTAGTTCTCTCTGGGTTTGTCACACCCCACATGTCGGACGCCGGGTTTAATATCCACACTCATATTTAAAACAAGTGATGAGCCTAAACGATTTAAAAGAAGACAACAAAATAACAGGATACATAGAAGTAATATCCGTAGCACAGTAAAATTTTCAATTCAATTTTTTGTTGCTAGGAAATTCTCGAAAAAAATTTCCTTTCACCCACTTCCTGCGACCATTTTTTATCGTAATATTTGGATTGTTTCAAATCCAAAAGTCCATTAACTTTTTGAGGACTGTGATCTTAGACCTAGATTCTGAAATTCTGAAATAATTTTTTCATCTTTGCAGTTACTCAGTATTTATTCTATAGAAAATCAGGTTGTAACGGTCTACTTCCGAAGGGTGGAGTGTGGGTCAGTGTTTTGATCGGGAAAATGGAATTGGCTCGAACGCCACCACTTTCAAGGATTTCAAAAGGTTCCTGGGGGAAAGTGGAAGCCCGACAGTGGCTAATGTCCGAGTAACGGACCACCCTAAGGAAGTATGGTGCTCAGGAAGACTCAAGTGGAGAGATTTGGTTTCCAGGGGTCAAACTTTATAGAGACTTTACAATAAACAAGAGTTATTTAAAACAGATAATGTTTTTTTTTATATTTCAACAACACATCACGAGGGCTCACAACCTAAATACTATCGTACGGTGGGTATCCACAAGGAGAAAAGAGGCAACTTGTTAATTCTGGACTTGAATGTTTGGAGGTTCGGAAGAGAAGGAAAAATCTGTGCCGGCAAGGAATTCCACAGCTTCAAGTCCTCGGGACAAAAGAGCGGGCATAACAAGATGTTCTATATCTGGTGACTTGGACAGTGAAAAGGTACATTCGCTTTGTTCCCCTGGTAGATCTGTTGAGGGCGGCAGGTGGAGGAACTATGGAAGAAAGCTGCTCTGAGCAGTGCCCGTGCAGATATCTATAAAATAGAGAGAAAGGTCAGGTCAGGTCAGGTCACCAACGGCACGTCGGTGGGCAAGGGATGGCAGCCTTTCGGTGAGGGTAGTGTCACCGATGAGACGTATAGCTCTCTTCTGAATGAAGGCCAGTATAGCGCGTGTAGAAGCGGAAGCGGCGTCCCAGATGTGAGAGCAGTATTCGAGGTTTGGCCTTATTTGTGGAGTATATAAGGTATATAGATTAGCCGGTGAAAAGTATTTGCGAGCCCGGAAGAGGAAACCTAATTTCTTAGCAGCCGCTTCTGCAACTGATGTGGCATGTTGGTGCCAATTAAGATAACGATCCACAGAAATGTCAACAAGTGAAAAGGACTCATTACTTTGAATAACTTGGTTGTTCATTGTGATGGGTCTAGGGCTGATATATCTCTTATAAGATAGAAAGCAAGACAGATTTGGTGACGTTTAATTGTACAAGATTTCTACTTCTCCAGTCTAATATTTTTTGGAGATCCACAGAGACAGAATCCTCCGTGAGTGAGCGATTCTCATCTAATTGGGCTAAAGAGACAGCTTTTCAGGAAAAAGCAATTTTGTAATCAACAGAAGAAATGGAAGACCGGGTTATGAACCATCAGCAAGTTAGAATCAAATCTAATTTATTTACGCCGTACAAGCTTCACTAAAAAGTGAATTAATAAAGATTTATTCGTCATAAATAATAACTAGCGGTTGGTAGATGATGTAGAACGAGGAAAACTGAGAAATTCAACAATGCAATAGTTAAAACGTCACGTAGTAGCTATACTTTTTCATTACATTATCTATATATGCTAGCGGAGTAAATCAGCGTTATCAAAGGCGGCGGTTGCTTCCTCTAAACGAGGAATAACAGCCGAAACGTGAGATGAGCCCTAATGCAATTTTTAGAAGGTTACATCGTTACTCATCTTTCAATTCAGCTTTAAGAAAACGAGAACAGATTCTTATTCATTTGCTAACTACAGTGTGAATATGTTGGTTTGGCCATTTATTTACAAAGGTAAACATTTTGCCATTGATATCTGAGTCATAACTCAAGAAACATTGTGTATGTGTTATTGTTGCTGGCATTGAGACTGTTTCTCATTAGCCACAAATTGTATCAAGAAACATCTTACATATGTGAACATATTTTTCTAAATGTACAAGTGTTTCTCTAATTTTTTGACATTCTTCTTTATAAACGCCTTTCCAAAAGTGTTCCATATGGGGCTACATCTGTTTAAAGGGTTGAGTTTATTAGTGAATTTTCGTAGAAAAAATTCACTAACGGGGAGATCCCGACTTTTGAATTCTGAATTTCTTTTTGCAAATGATCGCGAACTAGGGCGCCTAGGACCTATATCCGGGGTTTACCTATAATGATATAAACCTGCGAACCAAATTTGGCTGCCCTTACTTTGTTACTTCGGGAGATAGATATTTTTTTCGAAAGAAAACACAAAATTTTCCGGGAAAACCTGGGCCGATTTTCGTGGCTAACGAACTTATCCAAGCAACTTGCATAGGGAAGGTATTCACCAAATTTAATCAAAATAGGCCCATTATTTTTTGAGTTATCGGTGTGATACACACACACACACACACACACACACACACATATATATATATATATATATATATATATATATATATATATATATATATATATATATATATATATATATATATATATATATATATATATATATATGTTTAAAAATTGAAACTGACCCCGGATATGTGTCCTAGGTGGCCTAAGTAACGCTCATTTGAAAAAAAAATTCAAAATTCAAAAGTCGGGATCTCCTCATTAGTGATTTTAGAAAAGAAAGTTCACTAAAAAAAGTTTTTTATGTTGTGGTAGAAAATTTTCGTAAAAATATTTCAAATCTGATAGCCCAACAAATTTACCATTAAGTCAGTATCTTCAATCTTGAACCATAGTAACACCTATGTAAACGCACGTGGGTACTAAATTAAAGAAAAATAACATAATGAGCTTCGTGGACAACTCCAAATTTGTTTAAAAAACCTGTTTTGTTGTTTATTTTTTGCAAAAACTGGATAAGTTGACTAAAACAAACAATCCAAGCAATTACCTAATAAGGAGAAATACCTGCCATATTTATAATTTGACAGGTACATTCCCTTTGTAATTTTTTTTTCTGAAAAACTTTTGTGACTTTAATGAAATTTGTAACACAATTTTTTGCAGTACTTACATATTATATCTAAGACCAAATTTTAATTTTTTTAGCTCCATATAAAACATAATTTTTTTCAAATAATCGCTAACTGGGACTCTAAAACCGATCTCCAAGGCACATTTAAATTTAAAGAATTAGTTTTAATAATATATCTTACTAATAGTGTACAATTCTTATGAAAATTCACTACTTGAACGCACTTGCTGCGTCCCAAATTTTTTAAATCTTTTCTGAATGTCGGAGATTTCGCTGGGTTCGCATGTTCTTTGTTCTGTGTCTATTAATCCCTTATACTTATTCGTTGTACTTATTGTGACCCAAACAAGAAACAAAAAGTCTGGACGCAGCAAGTGCGTTATGGTAGTGAATTTTCATAAAAATGTTTTTAATAGCAAATATGTGTGTTTTTTTAGGAAATAAGGCATTTTGGTTACCAGTATAACCTATATACTTAAAACAATGTGCCATGTTTAATTAAAATAACTTTATTGTTTGAAAATGTACACAAATTTCCGAAAGTAAACATTAACTGTTCCCGAAACAAACCATTTCTTGGCCAACTTTATATGTTAATAGCAAATTGAGCTATTCAAATTTGAAGCATTTAATCAAAATTCGCTACCATAACGCACTTTCTGCGTCCAGAATTTCTTTTCTTACAAACATGCATTATATGTCAATGGAAAATGCAAAAATGCAATAACATAAAGCGTGTTCGACTAAAAAAAAAAAGAAAATTTGTATCACCAACGACTTATGGGGCACCTGTAATTGTAGAAAGAATTATTTAAGATGTAGCTCAAGACACTCTATAATTAATGTAACGACCGACTGGAAACTGGAGTCCAGCACGGTTGGAACGGGACTTCATATCTTGTATAATAACGGATATATTGAGCTTTATTTATTTTGTACGAAAATTCGACAAAAATTATATACCATTAAACGATAAACTCTATAGCTAAGACTACTGCCAAGCATCAGAGAAAGGGTCTATTTGAAATGAATTTTCTGAAAACATTTTAGTAAAATGAAGGACAATAAAGGTTGAAACTAAGACTTCAGGGTGTGTAAAATATTCTTCTTGAGACATTTTCTTTCCATAGCCCGTATTAGATTCAAGTTATTTGCCTAAATGTTGCGAATTTTGACGTTTTAAATTGTAACTTTGACGTTTTGAGGAAAACCCCAATTTATTTTTCTTTAAATGCCCATAACTTTTTTGGTTTTGACCTACAGCGCTAAATTTTGGTAGGTAATTTACCTATAACGATATAAAACGATGTACCAAACTTGGTTGCCCTTACTTTGTTATTTCCGGAGATATATTTTTTTCTAAAGAAAACACAAAATTTTCCGGGAAAACCTCGGCCGATTTTCCTGGCTAACGAACTTATCCAAGCCACTTTTTTGAAAAAGCAGTTAAGGTAAAATAAGTTGAACGTATCTGATTCAAGCCAACTAAAAAAAAATATAACTTTTTTTTTCTTGTAAGATGGAAATTTTGGTATATAATTTACTTTTTATATCGTAAACTCAAAATTTTCCCGGAAAACCTTGTCCGATTTACCTGACTAACGAACTTATCCAAGCCATTTACAAAAGGAAGGTACTTGCCAAATTTTTTTGAGTTATCGGTGTGATACATACATATATATATATATATATATATATATATATATATATATATATATATATATATATATATATATATATATATATATATATATATATATATGTAAACATATAAAAATCGAAACTGACCCCAGATATGTGTTCTAGGGTGCTTAGTTTGTGCTCATTGGAAGAAATTTTTTCAGAATTCAAAAGTCGGGATCTTCTCATTAGTGAATTTTTTAAAAGAAAATTCACTAAAAATTACAAAGCAAGGACCTTAGTGCAGCAGAATTTTTAATATAAATCGGGTTACTATAAAGCAAAACTACATATCTTCGTACAGGAAAGGCGTGTTTACAAACGTAAAATAGCTACAGATAGAGGTCATTACAAGAAATCGGAATATTGAAGCAGAAGTAAAACCAAGTAATGCACGGCAGCATTGACTATTTAAAAATAACCGCAAAGAAACAAACTAACAGAATAAGCCATAATGATATTCAAGCTAAATACTATCACTCATTATTTTGCTAGAACTTCATTTTGCACTAAAATAGCGTTGCTCTTTGACCAGGTAATATTTCAAACAGAATCCAGACAATAATATCTGCATGTGACTACAAATTAGCAGCATCAGCAACAAAAAGCTTGTCCAGTCATGTATCAGGGAGCCCGGAGCAGGTTAACAGGATATTTTGGACACGGAGAGCGCCGTTGGGACATTGGGACCGTTCCGATGCTGACAGTATTTTATATCGCATGGCAGACCGATAGTTTACAGTAGATTTATTTATCTGTTTTGATGATCTATTATTGCCAACCTGGCCAAGAGAATTATTGTTATTGTTCCCAGATGCAACACATACACTGATCGCTCGATAAAATTGCAATTTAGCGAATAACGCTTCCGGTCAGTCTGCGGACTATCAAAATTGGTCATGGGTTTTCATAGAGCTCGTAACAATTAACATTGCTATTATATTTAAAGGGCTAAGAGGTGGTTTATTCTGGTTTTAGTTGCCCTAGAATCAGATACGTTCAACTTATAATACAAACACGCGTACCAAATTTGGTTTCCCTTACTTTGTCATATCCTTAGACATACATTTTTTCCGAAAGAAAACACAACATTTTCCGGGAACGGACCAACAATCAAGTTAGCTGAATTTTTTTTTAAATCAACTGTCTAATCAACAAATAAAAATAACAGTTTTTTACCTAATAAGCCGCGCCAAACACTAATACCAATTCTGTCTTGCAATCGTCTTTCTTCCTTTAGATGGGGTTTTTCATTTGCCAAATAATGCCTATTATGGCAATTATACACACCACAATTTGTACATCTGGATTCATCACTCCATCTTATTTTCAAATGAAAATTTTCATCTTGCTAACATTGTCCTTGATACCATCTGCAGAATTGTAGTCGCTTGGAATAATCGTCAACATTTAAGCCTTGTACGATTGTAGGTTTGTATGGATGGTAATAACCTTGTTTTAATATACGGTGTACCGTACTTTTTGGAACGTCAATTTGTTCACCATAAAACCAAACAGATTGCGGAGGGTTTTCGTTTGAAACCTGTAAGACGGAATTATTTCTTTCTTCATTTCTAGGCATTGGTAGTTTCTTTGCGTGGAAGCTACAGTCGTTCAATAGATTGGTCACTATCCTACGAAATATTTTGGTGTGTGGTTGTTGTCGTTCTGGGTAGTTGTTTTGATATAAATTTGCAGATGCCTCAGTAGTTCGGTTAGAACGATTATAACATTCCACCATGTCAAAATATTCTTCATTCCTGAACATATTGTTGAATAAAAAAGAGGAAACAAACAATTTAGTATGAAATTTGAAGCAACGTGTTAGATACACCTCAAATTGTTCAGATAATTAAGAATGACAGTATTCTTAATTGTAGCGATAGTGTTATATCCATAGCAACCTTTCTTCTGTTGCTTTTCAGTCGATTTTTGTTTAAAACTCAAACAAATTTCAAAGGCGTCTTCATAAACCATTAATCTGATTTTTATTGAGTTCTGTTAGTAAATTCAGTTATTTATTAGGTTTACCTATTGAATTAAATTATAACAATTTTTTAGGATAATATTGTAATGTAAAATATCATTTGTAATAATGGGCTGATTCATTGGTGTGCTCAAAGTTCCTATTTTTTTATCGTGAATCATTACGGAAAATTTTGATAAAAGTAGAAGTCTATTGTTAGACTCCATGGCCTACTGCTTTTTGAACACTTTTTTGTCATTTGTTTTCTGGTATTGGATTTCATAGCCTACTATCCTCAAAACGGTTTTTCTCAGAATAGTGCAATTACAAGATTTTTCAAGCTTTTTGTACATCATTGGAAAGCTCTTTTCACAGGCTATAACATGAGCAAAAAATCCAATATGGCTGCCAAAATAAAAACAAACGTTTATACCTGTAGCTCAAATACAAATGACAATCCAAAGTTGAGAAAAGCACAAAAACATTGCTCTGTGAAAAATGTCCTGATAATGTGCAAGTCTTAGACATGTCAGATCAACCCTACTTAGATATTGAAGAAAACGAAAACGAAACATTTTGTTTTTTTCAGAATAACTCGAAAACGAAAAGAAGCAGGGCAAAATACAAGTCAAACAAAACATTACTAATGTAACCGTCTCCCTATTTCTAATAATAACGGAGATAGCAAGAGATTCCCATCCAATTTAGGACACACTGTATATAAACCTCTCTCGGTACGATTTGCTTAAAGTCTCTTATGGGGATGGTATCATTTACGTAGTGTCATTTGAACGTATACAGCATCGTTCTGTTAAATATTTACCGAATCGTAATAAAAGCGAGAACATTAATTTATGAATACTTTCATAATTTTCAAGACAAATTTGTTTAAGTATCTGGGAGGCAGTCTGGCAACCAGCTTCATCTTCAGCTGGTACAGGATGCATCTAGAAATTGTTTTTTAATGTAAGGTTTATCCTTAAATAATAATCTGGGCCTTTTTTTAATTTCGTAGCGAACAAAAAGGCGGCTGATTGAGCTGTCAGCCGTGGGGTAACAATGCCGCCTTAATCACCTAATTATATGTCTGGGGTCTTTAGTTTGCGCTCTTGTGGCAACTCAATTGTTTTCTCCTGTTATATACACTGACGGACCTGATATTATTTAGATATCTATTTAATTTTGGTTGGGAAACGATTTTTTATCTTTTTTATACATCTAGATGCTGGCCATGTATGGTATAATAGAAAAATTAATCATACAGGAAATGATTTGGCTGCTGTAATAAATATCTTAACTGATTTGGTATTATTGTATCCGACAAATCTAATTATGAACGTATTTATTTTACAGCGTCACAAATGTAGATCAAATCTTTTAAACTAGTTTAGTTTAGCAATACGTACTTTTTGTTATAAGCGAAACAAAATCGTCGCATATATATATATATATATATATATATATATATATATATATATATATATAATCTCTGGACACAGCAAGGGCGTTATTGTAGTGAATTTTCATAAAAAGGTTTTTATTACGAAATATATATATATTTTTAAGAAAGCTTGCATCAAATTTGGTTACCAGTATAACCTATATAGGAGAAACAACGTACCATATTTTATCAAAATAAGTTCTTTGTTTGACATCATACAAAAATCTTCCGAAAATAAACCTAAAATTTGCCCAAAAACTGGTTTCCTGGCCAACGAACCTTAGGTTAATAGTAAATTAAGCTAACGAAAAAACATTTTATGAAAAATCGCTACCATAACGCAGTTGCTGAGTCCAGAATAACAAACATGCATTATCTTTCGATAGAAAATGCATAAATTGTAATACTATAAGGCATGTTCGATTAGGAAAAAAAATGAATCAGCAGCGACTTATGGGCCACCTGTGATTGTAAAAATAATTTTATAAGATGCAGCTCCAGACATCGTATAATTAACATACAAATTTTTTTATCATATCTTGTATAATAATGGATATTTTGAGCTTTAGAAATGCGTCACCCTGTATATATGAAAACAGATAAATACTGAAATTAACCCGGATATGGGTTCTATGGGGCCTACGTCGCGCTCATTTAAAGAAATCTTTTCAAAATTCAAAAGTCACTAAAATTGTATCTAACTCTATGAGTAAAATTGTGATGGCCAAAAATAAATATGATTGTAAGAAGAAGAGCATGTCTAAATTTGTATTACAAATGTCAGAAAACAAAATACTTATTTACATGTCACTTTGAAAGTAGATCTGACATTTATCAAAATAATTTGTCAGTTGAATATGACATGTACTGTTGACGTGGACTATTATGGACTATTGTATTACGCCTTATAAGAATCTTGTTGTTTTTTGGAGTACGAAAACTTATTTGACTGTAAAAACATTTTTCCATCCCTTAATCTGAAATGGTTTTCGTTTCATTTAACGTTGTTTTATTATAACGTCACAATAGGTTTTAGAATCTAGAAATTATTCTATTTTGTGTGAATTTTTTCGTTGCATACCTAGAACAAATTGTATTTTCCTTCAATTATTAATGATAATTTTAAGTTAATTCCTATATTTTCTGTGCCCAATGTGTTAAACGGATGCGGAACGGGAGAAAGAAATTTCATTTAAAGTTATGAAAAATGACGAAGAGAACTTTATTCGAGGCCCCAGCGTTGTTTCCATTTTTTTATATTAATAACATTTATAGGTAAATTAGCAGATTAGCGCATTGTTCGTGTTTTGAAAAAAAATTTCAGAAACATGCTTAGAGGAACCCCTTTATGCATTAACCATCGGACAAATGCTGTGATCTCAACTCCACAATACAGTTAAGAGACCTAAAGTAAATTTGAGGTTCTGTGCAAGGTAAACATGCTCCAACGGAGCTAGAAATGCAAACTGAAAAAAACTCACTTTACAGAACGCCATAGAAAGGAGAAACTACTTACCAACACCGTTTCTCGGTAAAAAAACTTCCACTGCCCAATCGAAAAAAAAAACGCTAGATAATAAGTGTAACCTGATTTCTTAAAATTAAATAAATAACTGAAACTGCTACCAAAGCATCACATAAATGGTCTATTTTAAATTAATTTTGTGCACATAATTTAATAAAATAAAGAACAACGAAGATTGTAGCTGAAACTTAAGGCTTTTTAACTTCTTTTGCGACATTTACGCTGCATAGCTGTTCATGTTATTTCTCTATCTAGAACATGACAATTTTAACGTTTAGAATCGCGACTTTTTTGACGTTTTAAGAATGAAAACTTAAAAGCTTATAACTTTGTTTTATTTTAAGGTAGAGATTCAAATTTTGGTACGTAGTTTTCTTTTTATGATAGAAACCCCCGCACTCAATATGGTTGCCCTAACATTGTTAATTCCGGAGATATAAAAATTTTCCGAAAGAAAACGCAAAATTTACCGGGAAAACTAGTCCGATTTTCCTGGCTAACGAACTTATCCAAGCCACTTGCAAAAGGAAGGTACTTACCAAATTTGATCAAAATCGTTGCATTATTTTTTGATTTAGCAGTGTGACACATAAATATATAAACATATATATATATATATATATATATATATATATATATATATATATATATATATATATATATATATATATATATATATATATATATATAAACATATAAAGTCTGAAACCGACCTCGGATTTGGGTTCCAGGGGTCACAATAGCGCTCATTGGAAGAAATTTTTTCAAAATTCAAAAGTCGGGATCTCCTCATTAGTGAATTTTTTTAGAGAAAATTCACTAATTCAAATTCTGGACGCAGCAAGTGCGTTATGGAAGTGAATTTTAAGCTAATCTTATAAAAATATTTTGAGAATCACAGGTAGCCCATAAGTCCTTGGTGATCACTACAATGGTTTTTTTCGAACACCCTTACGTATATTATTGAATTTTTGCATTGTTTATCGAAATATTATGCAAGGTTGTAAGAAAAAAGATCGAGACGCAGTAAGTGCGTTTTGGTACTGATATTTCATTAAATCCTTTAACCTTTAACGTAAGGTTTGTTGGCTAGGAAACCAACATTTTACGTTTCCTTTCGGAAAACTTTTGTACATTTTCAGACAAGTTATTTTGATAAAATATGGTACATTGTTTCTACTATATTGGTTATACCGGTAACCAAATTGGTGCCTGCTTGCATTAAAGAGACATATTTGATATTAAAAACATTTTATGAAAATTCACTTCCATAACGCACTTGCTGCGTCCAGACTTTTTTTTAGTTAAGTACACTTTGGAGAACCCAATTGACGAAAATATATTTTTAATGACGTAACGATCGTTTTAGTGAATTTTCTTTAAAAAAATGCACTAATGAGGAGATCCCGGCTTTTGAATTTTTAAATTTTTTTTTCAAATGAGTGCAAATTAGGCCCCCGAGAACACATATCCGGGGTCAGTTACAATTTTTATATCTTTAAATATATATATATATATATATATATATATATATATATATATATATATATATATATATATATATATATATATATATATATATACGTATCACACCGATAACTAAAAAAATAATGGGCCGATTTTGATTAAATTTGATGAATAAATTCATTTTGCAAATGACTTGGATAAGTTTGTTCGCCAGGAAAATCTGCCCAGGTTTTCCCGGAAAATTTTGTGTTCTTTCGAAAAATTTTTATATCTCCGGAAATAACAAAGTAAGGGCAACCAAATTTGGTACGCGGGTTTATATCCTTATATGTAAGTTACCTACCAAAATTTAGCTATATAGGTCAAAAGACAAAAAAGTTATATGCATTTAAAGAAAAATAAATTGGGGTTTTCCGCAAAACGTCAAAGTTGCGATTTAAAACGTCAAAATCGGCAACATTTAGGCAAATAACTTGAATCTAATAGGAGCTATTGAAAGAAAATGTCTCAAGAAGAGTGTTTTAGAAACCCTGAAGTCTTAGTTTCAACCGTCATTGTCCTCCATTTTACTAAAATGTTTCCAGAAAATTCATTTCAAATAGACCCTTTCTCTGATGCTTGGTATTAGTCTTAGCTATAGAGTTTATCGTTTAATGGTATATCATTTTTGTCAAATTTTCGTAAAAAATCAACAACTTGATTCTATTACCTGTGGTCGAAATGGGGAACGCCCCACAATAACACTGGGAGCCTTAGGGGGGACCGTTTCTTCCCTGTCTCCGCTGGCGGGCTGCTCTGGGGTTTGGGAGCTGCCTTGGCTGGAGTAGATTCGGATAGAGCAGCGACTGCGCTGGTTTGAATTGAAATAGCTAGGCGGCGCCCGGCGTCCTGGACCGTCCGCGGCCCCGTTCAGGAGGGGCGTAAATCCGGGAACGGGGGTGGTCTTCTTCCGCACCGAACAAGGTTCCCCGGGCGTGCGAGTGAGAACGTGTGGATGATGGGCTGTAGATAATACTTGCTGGTGCCATACAAAGCTTGATGTGGTGCTCTCCTGGGAACACCCGCTATTAATCAATATCCTGCCACCACCCTGCACCGCTTGAACGTTGCCGCTTTAACATCCCCGTGCAATCCGCGCGTAATCCTAATTTAAAGCCCAATAATCACCTCTGCCTCTGGCCGCCGATAATTGCTAGGCTTCCTGGTAACAGGACCCCCTTATTTCCTTGTGTATATAATTAGTGAATAGAATTTTATTTTAATTTACTCTATATTTCATGTATTCTCCCAGAATATTCACCCAAATACAATTTGACTCTAGTTGTTTAATAAAGACCATAACCAGAAGCCCCGGGGACTTTGTCTTGGCTTAAGAGGACCCTGTCTCCACTAGAAACTACCCTGGGCTAGTGTATCCGTTGACAGTGACTTGGGAGAACGGGGGCATCCAGCGAGAGCGCGTTTACTCCCTGACAAACTCTATAAACGCTGGCGTCCGAGCATGATCCCGTAGTAAAGCCGTGTCCCGGAAGTCATCCCGAAATTCCCCAGGTTAGGGAAAACTAGTATTAACCCCCGGCCACCCCAAGTGGCCGTCGCAATATTAATTATAGGGTGTCTTGAGCTACATCTTAAAAAAATATTTCTACAATCACAGCGTGGTCCATAAGTCGTTGGTGATACAAATTTTCTTTTTTTTTTTAAATCAAACATGCCTTATGTTATTGAATTTTTACATTTTCCATCGAAATATAATGCGTGTTTGTAAGAAAAGAAATTCTGGATGCAGCAAGTGCGTTATGGTAGCGAATTATGATCAAATGCTTCATATTTGAATAGCCCAATTTGCTATTAACCTATAAGGTTGACCAAGAAACGAGTTTTTTCGTTTTTTAAGTTTACTTTTGGAAATTTTTGTACATTTTCACACAATAAAGTTATTTTTATGGAACATGGCACATTGTTTTTACTATATAGGTTATACTGGTAACCAAAATTGATGCCTGCTTTCTTAAAAAGAAAACACACATATTTGCAATAAAAACATTTAATGAAAATTCACTATCATAACTCACTTGCTGCGTCCAGTGTTTTTGCTAATCGGGTAAGCGTGATCAGAAGATGTATAATCTGTTTATATTATACATCCTCCAATATAGACGATTGTGAGGTCTTTATAGATGTGTTGTTGTGATGAATTAGATTCTCATAGTGTACTTAACAGTGCTAATCATAGGTTCCAGTCGTCACTTAGGGCACTATATTTTTTGATACGATTTGTGTTATTAAAGAATACTCGCTTGATTTAATCAGATATGTATAATAATATCATGCTTACGTACACAACGGGTGGGCCATCTAACGTTTGGAATTGGAACTCTAGGTTGTTTTGAGTTTGGAAGGTTTGATGACATTTCAGATGTGACAGAAAGTTAGTTTTTTGCTTGACATTTATGAAATGGGTCGCTTTTAGCTTGAACAAAGTTGGGAAATACTAAAAACTTATTTCCAAAGTGGTGAGTCTTCTACTCAAACTGTAAGAAATTTACGAAAAAAATTTGACAAAAAGGATGTGCCAAAAACGCAGTTTGTGGATCAATTTGTGAAGCGAGTTCGTGAAACTGGATCGTTGTTGGATAAAATAACCCGTGTACGTACTCGTCCAGTGCGCTCAACCGAAAACATCACTGCTGTTGCTGAGAGTGTGCGTGAATAACCATCAACATCAACTCGTCATCGTTCTCAAGAATTGAACATTTCACGCACTTCTTTGAGAATAATATTGCATAAAGATCCCGGTATGAATGCGTACAAAGTTCAATTAGTGCAAGAGCTGAAGCCGCATGACCATCCGATGCGTTTTCGGTTTGCTCAATGGGCCGAACACCGCTTGATCGAAGATGAGCATTTTTACCGAAAAATCATCTTTTTAGATGAGGCTCATTTCCACCTCGGAGGATACGTCAATGAGCAAAATTGTCGTATCTGTGGCTCAGAAAATCCACACGTCATCGTGGAGAAAGCAATGTATTCACAACGATTGACTGTCTGGTGAGGATTTTGGTCTGGCGGCATTATTGGGTCATTTTTCTTTGAAAATGAGCAAGGAAACGCCGTTAAGGTGAATGGCGAACGCTACCGCGCCATGCTAAGAGATTTTTTGTTTCCCAAAATTAAAGAGTATGACATAGACATTTGGTTTCAACAGGACGGCGCAACGTGCCACACAGCCAACGTAACAATCGATCTTTTGCGCACTGTTTTCGAAAATTGCATAATCAGCCTAAATGCTGATGTCAATTGGCCACCTCAAAGCTGCGATTTGACTCCGTTGGGCTTTTTGTTGTTGTAGGGAGTCGTTAAAGACAAGTGTTACGCTAACCATCCAGAGACGATTGACGACTTGAAACATGAAATCGTAGTTGCCATTGACGCAATAGAGGCCCAAACAATCGAAAATGTACTGAAAAGTTGGACTGATCGAATGGGGTATTGTAAGGCTAGCCGTGGCAGTCCTGTGAATGATGTTGTCTTCCATTCCTAAATGACACGGTTCAATCTTTCTAATAAACTCATAACTTTGAAAAAATATTCATTAGTTTTTTTTTATAGCCGATTCAAATTCCAAGTCTTAAATGGCCCACCCGTTATATCTAAATTCAGATAGGATTCAAACGGAAGAAAAGAGACCTGGATATTTTCGCGCTTATTAGAATCAGTAGGTTTTTATTAATTTGCTCTGCATCCGCTTTTTAAAAAAAAAGCCTCTAAATTTACATTTTATTTGTGAAATATCAACAAGGATTATGCACCTCTTCGTCATGGAATTCATCATGTGTTCTAAATTCAAATTATCTGCATGAAGTGTGTATTATTTTTAAAGCGCAGTGCTTCACTTTAATTAATTTTCGTTGTAAAAAAGGCGTCAGAACACATTTGTTACCCTGTATGACTACACGCATCAAAAATTTAAAAACCTTGTATCCTGTCACCCCTAACAAAAATGCTTTTAGTATGAAATTAAGGCCCGAGCATTAATAACAACCAGACTGTCAACATTCGTATAACTCTAATTAATATAATTTATGACGTTTTACACCACATTGTATTTTTGAATACAAATTAATGTTGCCATTTTTAATTCGGAATGGAAATGAATTATTTTCGTATTTGTTAACATATGTGTCTATTTTTGCTGTTGAAATTATTGTGATTTATAATAGGTAGCTTTTCATACGCGGTAAGTGTAACGCATTTCGATAAAAATGTATTTCATGTATGCTATTTGTTATTATTAGGGTCTTCTGAGACATTGACTAATGCTCTATTTCCATTTTTCAGAATTGGATTTATTTGGTATTAACTCATCGATGCTTCGTTACGCGGCGTTGGTGTCAATATTGCATGGTGATCGTTTATTACTGATTTTACAATTAGTCTAGTCAAATATTTACGTTTTACAGGAGACTATATAAAAATTGGAACCTGTGATGAGCACTGATAAGTACACTTGGAGAACCCCAAATCACAACACCACATATTTTAAAGACTTTACGATCGTTTCGCCGACAACGTCAGCGTCATCAAAGGATAAAAATTCTACTAGAATTCTTGTAGAATTGTTTATCCTCTGATGACTCTGACGTTGTCGGCGAAACGCCTGTGATGAGCACTGATAAGTACACTTGGAGAACCCCAAATCACAACACCACATATTTTAAAGACTTTACGATCGTTTCGCCGACAACGTCAGCGTCATCAAAGGATAAAAATTCTACTAGAATTCTTGTAGAATTGTTTATCCTCTGATGACTCTGACGTTGTCGGCGAAACGATCGTAAAGTCTTTAAAATATGTGTTGTTGTGATTTGGGCTCCTCCAAGTGTATTTATCAGTGCTCATCACAGGTTCCAGAGGATAAAAAATTTAAAATCTGGGGACGCAGCAAGTGCGTTATGGTAGTGAATTTTTATTAAATGTTTAAAATTTGAATAACTCAATTTTTTTATAAACTTAGAGAGTTTAATTGTGGTATGTAGTAAGGTCTTACCAAAGGAAAGATATTCACCAAATTTCATTAAAATAACTTTGTAATTTTCGGATAAAAAAATTTGTTCGAAAGAAAATTTAAAATTTGAATTACTCAATTTTCTATAAACTTAGAAAGTTAAATTTGGTACGTAGTAAGACCTCCCCAGAGGGAACATATATAGTAGATTTGCTGGGTTGTGGCGAATGGCGGTCTTAAAAGTCCTCATCTATACCTACTAATATATTTTATTGGACTCTGTTCTAATTATATATTATTCTATATATATATATATATATATATATATATATATATATATATATATATAATATATATAATATATATATATATATATATATATATATATATATATATATATATATATATATATATATATATATATATACATTTATATTTCCCCTCAGGGCTCGTCCGCGACTTCGCCGCCCCGAAAGCACTGCAGCCGTTGGCTTATTGTGCATGCCCTTAGTCTTTTTACTCCACTCCAAAAAATTTGTTCGAAAGAAAATTTAAAATTTGAATTACTCAATTTTCTATAAACTTAGAAAGTTAAATTTGGTACGTAGTAAGACCTCCCCAGAGGCAACATATATAGTAGATTTGCTGGGTTGTGGCGAATGGCGGTCTTAAAAGTCCTCATCTATACCTACTAATATATTTTATTGGACTCTGTTCTAATTATATATTATTCTATATATATATATATATATATATATATATATATATATATATATATATATATATATATATATATATATATATATATATATATATATATATATATATATATATATATATATATATATATATATATATATATATATACATTTATATTTCCCCTCAGGGCTCGTCCGCGACTTCGCCGCCCCGAAAGCACTGCAGCCGTTGGCTTATTGTGCATGCCCTTAGTCTTTTTACTCCACCCATTTCAAATTTAGTATGCCTTGAACCAGTCTGCACAGCGATTGGTAGGGTGAAGTTTTATATTGCTCTGTCTCCGATCTAGGGTGTCCGTAGATCACTTGTCTTTTGCGGACCAGAGCTTTACACTCGCACAAGATGTGCTGGGCTGATTCCTACCCCTCGCCACAGAGTCTGCATGCGAGGTCCCCCCTCGAATCGCCCCATTTTATGCAGGTGTTTCTTGACGGCCATGTGTCCCGTCAAGAGACCTGTTATGTTTCTGAGGTGTCCTCTGCTAAGATTTAGCAGCTCCACAACTCTCTTTGAACTAGGTTCGTCAATTACTGACTTCCCATGTCTGAGCCCTGGACAGTCTGCCCAGTACACCTTGTGTTCGCTTCTGACCCGGGACTTAATGGCTCCCCTGGCCGTGCTCTTTGTCACGCCCAGAACCGGTTATGGTCCCATAAATGGTTATGCTCAGCCTCTATTCACGAGACTGTCAGCTCCTTCATTGCCTTTGACCTCCGAGTGACCCGGCACCCAGATGGGGGTGACCTCATTCTGTGCAGCCAGGTCGCTCGTCTCGTATCGGCACTCACTCACCAGCCAGGAATTTACCCGTGGGCTACTTAGGGCCTTAGGGGCTGCCTGGATGTCTGTGGCTATGAGGATCCGGTTGTTGGTGCGGCCCCCTCGTGTTCTCCCGCACACAGTGCAGGGTAGCGTACATTTCGGCCTGAAAGACGGTTGCATGGTCTCCGAGGGAAATACAATGACTCACCCTCGGTCCTTCTGAATAAACACCTGCCCCCGTCCCACGCTCCCCGCCGGATCTGTCCGTGAACCAGACGAGCGCGTCCCGTGGTATGCCTCGCGTCTACTCCCGCCATGCCTCGCGGTCAGGGATTTCCACTGTTGTTTTTCCTGCAGATTCACGGGCTCGCGAAGTCTGACCTCACTTCAAGCATGGGCTCCTTCACGATCTCTTGAATTTTGCGGTGGCCCCTGAAGCCTGGGTTAATCTTCAGTCTACCATTGCAGGTCAGTCTGTATAGTCCTAGCCTGGCCTCCCCCATAATAACTAAGTGTGTGTGTGTGTGTGTGTGTGTGTATGTATGTGTGTTCGCTAAAAAATGCCGGAGAATCCAGAATTCCACCTTATTTTTTCTGTTATACCCGAATTATTGTGCAATGTTGTTGTCATTATGATTTCTGGTTACAACGGCCGACTACGGAAACCCCCACCCACCTTCGCTCTCCCCTTCCCCACCCAACCACAATTCAGAAAAGCTAATTTTCTTCGCTGATCAAATCCAACCATACTCACTCCATGTTGGTATTGATATTTGTTACTTTTTGGATTGATATCCCCCTCTCTCGAATTTGCACAAACATGGATTCACCAGGCTCTCTTGAAGCGATAACGAATGACTGCACCGATTCCTTTCTGACGATTCACGATATATGGTCAGCAATCACTCTTTATGCCTGTAATCAGAAAAAAGGATATAAATATTAGTACGAACGTAAAAATTTAGGTAGTGAATTATGTAGGGGGGAGGTGAGGTGAGGGTGGATATCGATCGGAAGAGTAACTAATATCAATGCCAACACGGAGTGAGTATGGTTGGATTTCATCAGAGAAGAAAATTAGCTTTTGTGAATTGGGGTTGGGTGGGGAAGGGGAGAGCGGGGGTGGGTGGTGGTTTCCGAAGTTGGCGGTTGTAACCAGAAATCATAACGACAACAACATTGCACAATAATTCGGGTATAACAGAAGAAATAAGGTGGAATTCTGCATTCTTCGGCATTTTCTAGCGAATTTTGATAAAAAATATTTCGAAGCGCCATATCTCGGTAATTATTTGACATACAAAATTTTTAGATAGTCAAAATAGTAGCAAATTTAACGCTCCACAAAAAAGTTTGAGATGCTTTTGCCATAGTATGTAAGGGAAAAACGTCATTAAGGAAAAACCGGAGAAAGGTCAAAAATTTTGCAGTCCTCCCACCCCCTCTTTTTGGCACAGGGTCCACGAGGTCCAAAACTTGAAAAAATGTTAATTAACCACCTCTGAACAACATCCCAAAGTTTCATTACTTCCGACCTATTTCCACTTAACCCAACTTTTTCCTACCTGTCGACTAGACTATGTATGGAATTTCTCGAGAAAACTGGAAGCTTCTCAAGGTGGTCAAAAAAAGAAAAAAATTAAACTGTACCTATAGAATGCTTTGTAACATCAATTCAATTACAGGGTGATTTCCAAAATCTTGCTATTTATCCACATATTCCAACTATTAACAGAATCTGGAAAAAAACCGTTCTACGGGTACATGAAGGACAGTACAAAGGCATTGTTACAAATACTATATTTTTACGAAGAATTAATGTGATTTGTCATGCTTTTTAGAGTATTTACTTATTTTGTATTAAACATTTGTGACTTGCTAGAATAAAGTTTATTTTGCATACTTGATAATTTGTATTTATTAACTAACATTCAAGCCTAATAAGTGATGATTAAACGCAATAGTTTGAGGTTGGTTTTCTATTTCCCCAGCTAAAATGGCATTATTTTAAGGGGGAAATATATGCCTGTCTCCAATTACCCCAAGTCGTGAGGTAATTGGGAAAATTTAAAAAAATGGAAATAAGCAGTAGTAACTTTGTTTATTAATTCAACCAATAATGAAAATATCTTCTTAAATAACTGTTTAGCGAAGTAGTAAAATTTGGATTTCAGCGTAAAATTGGTACTCCACAAAAAATATGATGGATTTTGGTAAATATTATCAATTCCTGTATTCTTGCGTGCTATTTCCCGGACTTGTAGAAGCGAGCAATTGGTATACCCATTCCAAAGGTTGAGACCCCTAAGGACTACAATGACCTCAGAATTTTGAGCATTCTGCCAATCTTTTCAAAGTTGTTTGAGAAGATCATATTTAGGCAACTAAGGCAAAACTTAGATAACACACTGCCGGAGGTCCAGTCGGGTTTTAGAAAGGACTACAATGACGACATAATAAATGCAACGGACAAAGGTCTTATTACTGTACTAATACTTCTTGACTATAGCAAAGCGTTTGATACAGTAGCTCATGAGACTATGATTGCGATTCTGAAATGTGTGGTTCTTCAGGATGAGGCATTAAAGCTGCTGAGAAGTTTTTTTCAATCACGTACACAATGCATAAGGGTTGGAGGAGTTTTATCGGAGCCCTCGGAGATGCAGCAGGGCTTGCCGCAGGGATCTATACTTTCACCTCTTCTGTTTACGATATACACCCACAGGTTCCCTGATTGCCTTAAGTATATGAAAATACACATGTATGCTGACGATATTCAGGTCTACTGTTCATTTCCTAAAAATAAGTTGACAGAAGCGTTGATTGGAATAAACGAAGACCTGCAAAACTTAAGAAAGTTTTCAGAGATGCACTCCCTGCATTTGAATCCAAAAAATACGAATGCAAGAATTTTCGGTTACGATAGACATGTACAGGAAATAAAAAACGATGTGGTTCTGAGGATGGGCACTAACATTATACCGATCATAGAGTCGTTTGGAACTTAGGATTGGTAATGGGTAACACCTTTAAATACCGCGCACATCTCTCGCGTTGTTTGAGTCGTGGATATGGCGGATTGAGGCTTTTGTACCCTCACACGCAATATATACCTACACAGATTAAAAAACACCTGTGTGAAAGATTAGTGTTATCACAAATAAAATATTGTGCAGAAGTATTCTCATGCTGATTGGATGTGGATACTATGGGGAGGGTGCAGAGGCTTCAAAACGCCTGTTTAAGATATATCTATAAGATTCGAAAATTTGGGCACATCTCCCATAAGCTCAGGGAAGCACAATGGCTGAACGTGAGGGATAGATTTTTATTGCAGAGATCATATTTCTACCATGGTATCATCAGAAAGGGGGCGCCGTCTTACTTTTGTAGGAAAATTAGGTATCGCACCGATTTACATAATGTGAATATCCGAAGAAAGGATCTTCTCTCTATACCAGCTTTCCAACTTGCTCTATATTGACGTTCTTTCTCATACGACGTCTGCGAGACTTATAATAGAATACCAAATCATATAAAAGAAATGACCATAAGTAAATTTAAGAAACACATGTTTCGGTGGATGTTTGATTAGCAGGTGTTAAAAACAGGAGAAATAATATATGGGTAAGTGATGGGAGATTCTGGGTATGAGTGCGCGAAAGTTTTATGCATACGTGCATATGGGGCTGTGTAGCGGTGTTGGAGTGCATGAAGGTAGATGTCTGAATATGTGTATGTGTGTTTATGTTTGCGTGTGGGAGATTGGGAGTCTTTACGTATGTGTGTGAGAATGTTTTGAGCATATGCTGGGTGTGGGGGCTGGGTGAGTAGGTGGGTGTCCTTGGATGTGGGGAGGTGAGTGTATAAGTGTATGAGTGTGAGACTGTGTATTTGAGAGATTGGGAGGTTATGGCTATGTGGGCGAGTGTTTTTAATGTACGTTGCATACAGAGGCTGTGTGAGCAGTGAGCAGATAGGTGTGCGTGGACATGTGACGATAACTTCTTGAATGTATGACTATGTGAACGTGTGTGGGTGTGTGGGTACGTGTGAGGGTCGCCCTGACATGGATCGCTAATAATTCACTTTGTTTTTTTTTCAAATTAGGGTTCAGAAAGGTAAATGGCTTGCCACTAATAATTTAATAGGGTTTAAGTGGTAGAAGAGCGGATACTACGGTATCGGGCTGAACTTCGCCCTAAGATTTGTTTTGTTTTAGTTGATATGGAAATAGTTGTTTTACTGTATAAGCTCATGTGAAATACGACAAAACAAATAAAGGAATTATTATTATTATTATTATTATTATATGAAAATTGATTCTTGTTTCTGCAATGGCACCGATTGACCTTAACTAAATGCAAATTTATATCTACAATTTTTGCAGTTTTACCATGGGAACAAATCCTTAATTATCGCGGTTTTCTTTTAACGATTATATACTAGAAATTGCTTGCAGTTGATTTTAATATGGTCTTAGTAACGCAAACATTAAACTATATAAAACTATATGACCTAATGAAAATTTCTTCTAACGTCTTTCTCTGTACAGTAAGATTACAACTTAGGAATGTTTAGAATGAAGGATGAGAGCATGAAGGTATGTCTGCGTGCGTGTGAGCTGCCACATTGCGTGTTTGGTCGTTCCAGCCCATTTTAGGAGGCAAATGTTATCAATGATCATGAAATCGAGATTCCACGGACATTGAGACTGTTTCTTTTTTAGCACCTGCCGTACAAACTTGTTTAAATGTTAACACGTCGAATTCTTCTCTTATTCTGCTTTGGGGCGTTTATGCAAATTTTCATTGTGTAAGCAAACATCTAGAAGTAAAATATCAAGAAGTACATCATTATGTTCTTAAGAAAATGGGAAGAATAGATGTGTTGACAGGAGAATAATAAAGAAGATGTAGGTAGGTGAAGCTTTTATTACGTTTAACAACTTGTATAATAAAAAACTGCCAATGCAAGTCACGAGTGATCAGTTTCTTTTACCGTAATTGGGTAATTTGGAAAGTTTTGTATAAAATGAGGATTTTTCTTTAGTGTTCTGCCATGCCACTGAAATATTTACTAATTTAGTAGAAAACTAACTTTAAATGTATCGTAATTTGCAATAAGTTGAGGCCAAGAATAACGCATACAAGTAGTAAAAAAAATTGCGGGACGCAGCAAGTGCGTTATGGTAGCGAACTTCCATTAAATGCTTCAAATTTGTACTCAATGATTAAAGAAAACTAAAGGCTTTAACTACCAGACAAACTGATTTATTCTTAAAGCCCTAACTCGATAACACCACTTCTGTCTTCGGTTGCCACCTCAGAGATAGCGGCCACACCTTTGGCAAGGAGAACGATGCTAGAATTCTTCACCCAATTAGTTTTGGCATGGAACAGTTTGTCCTGTAGGAAATGGAGATCTACAAGTACATAAATGGCTCCAATAATAATGTTCTTAATGTTTCAAACACCAGCAGCATGAACTTTCCTTCCATTTACAGAAACTGTATTGAATAAACATTCAATGGTAGTGCTCTAGCTCCATACAATTAAAGTGCTTATTTTGCTACCAAGTTCCAGAATAACCTTCTTTTCACATACAGAAAATCCTGAGTGAATAGACTTTCATTTGCAGAAACCTGACTGGAACTTTCAATGGTAGTGCTCCGAATGACGTGTGATCGAGTCCAGCCATAGAGCAAAGATCGGTTGTTTCTTTGGTTCTCTCTCCACGCCGTTGACATTTTCTCTGCCAGCCGTAGTTCACATGTCACTTTTGATTGTCATGTCACTTGTCACTTGTCACTTGTCACCTTCAGTTTGCATTTTTAAGTTAAACATCTAGAGATCCATGGGAATCCATTTTGTTCGTTTGATAAAAATAAGCGTCTTTTGCGTTCATCCTCTGATTTCTTTCAAGTTTTGTGTTGTTCCTACCTTCATGTTTTACGCAGATTCTGTTTGGTATCCTAAAGACAATGGATGAAAAGCCAAACTTTGCAACATTCCATATAGCATCTTTCTGTAATTGAGACAGGAAATTTGTAAGTATTAACCCAAATGTGGCATCCACCTCCTTCTTTTTTTTCTGAGTTTCACATGTTCAGATGTTATCGGGAGTTCTGCTCGGCTGTGCAGCCTGCTTTGCTTTTATGTTTGTCTATAGCTTATGTAGTAATTGACTAGTTTGAATTTAACTTATCGCTTGTGACTCCATAAGAGTGTTATTCATATTTGTGGGACCCCAGTCCCGTTTTAAGTTTTTAAATCTTAAATTGTACATATTTATAGAGATGTTTTATAACTCTTGACACGAATTCAGTTTAAATATTGCATGGCCGTTAGGGCTACTTTGTATTTGACATTTAGCTTTGCTGGACTTTGTATTCTTTCTGTAGTTGCAGTGTTAGTCACTCGCATGGTATACCTACCAGAAACATAGTTTCTGACAACCACCTTTTTACATTCTAGGTCTAAACCCCTGAAGATGTCACGATAATGTGTTGAAACGCGTAGGGTTTTGAGAGTTTGTCTGGTAGTAAAAGCCTTTAATTTCCTTTAATCATGTCAAACCCAAACGTTATAACGTTGAGAAATAATTGTATAAGTCAATTTTCTATAAACCTAGAAAGTTGAGTTTTGGCGGAGTAAGGTATTTACAATATATATATATATATATATATATATATATATATATATATATATATATATATATATATATATATATATATATATATATATATATATATATATATATATATATATATATATAAATGAAACCGAAGTCGAATATGGGTTCTAGGAGTCCTAGTTCGCGTCCCTTTAGGGAAATTTTTTCAAAATTGAAAAGTGGCGTTCTCTTCTTTAGTCAATTTTTTCTATAAAAATTTACTAAAAGCAAGACCGTATCGTGGCTGTGACGACAAGGAGTCTGTTATGTTTATTATTAAGCAACATCTAAATTATAGAAGAAAATATTTTTTCTGGGTTTTTAAAGCACTTCACTTTTTTAACAGGATCAGATTTCGGTAAGCTCTATTTACTTACTCTAAAATTAATTATTATAACTTCTAATTATTTTCCATGTTAACTATTACACTCTGCTTTGGTTTATTGAACTCAAAAATGTATTAAAATATCTTCCTTGAGGGTGCTTGCCAAAGAAAACAGTTAAGACTTGAAATTTTCGAATAGATTTCACATACGTATAGTAGATTAATGATGTACATAATTTCCTTCTATTGTGTTCATTGTTTTGGTCTTCAGCTGAATGAAATTCGATTTTGGCGTAATGAAATTTAAATTAATTCTGAAAGGAGCCATCACAATCCGTAAGTGAGAGATGCATGGTGTTCTTTTTCGTGAAAAGACTAGTGTAGAAGTAATTACGAACAGGTATATAATAACATATCAATCAAGAGATAATTATGGGTTGTTTGAAAGTAGTTTGTACCGGAGATCGAGATCTGTTCCCTAGAAGTGGAGGTCTTTGATGGATAGCTCTGATCTTAGTCTACCACTAGCCTTGAGCCTGCTTAGGGATCAAATATATAGTTCTTTTTCTAATTTACTGAGAACTAATAGAATGTTATGGTACATAATGTTTGTTTGTGGCTTTTAGATCTGTTATTTTATATCCATTAGGTTAGGTTTTGCTAGGCTAGATTATGCGAATTAAGTCGTTAAAAAGAAGATGACATTTGCGTGTTTTAATAACGATACTGTTTGAATAACATCTACCTTGACCGACTGTTTTAAGTTTAGGGTCATTATCTGTAAAATCAATTTAATCTTTTCCAGAACTGATCTTTTCTTACTGCCTTTGATAAATTTTGTTGTCATATACTCCTTTGCAATATACCCTCCTGTATTGACTTTTCTAGATAAAAAGGTAATCGAGTCATAAAAAAATTAGGGTGAATACAGGAATGCACAAATGGCGCTCAGTGGGATAAAATTTCTGCAAAAACTTGCTAAATATCTTTTTACACAAAATTTTGCAAAAAGAATACATAAAATTCAAATTATATACCTAATCTGTAATTAAAATTGGAAATAAAATAAACTATTTGCACTAAAATCCATTAAAACCTTATTTTCGATGAATTTCGTTTAAAAAATGTTCCATCAATTGAATAATTTTTCATACAAAAATTCGCAACAAACGTTTCTTTAAAGAAAATTCATTAGATTCATTTATAAGAATATTCCCTACTAAAAGAGTATTTTGTACAAGGAAATTAACTAATAGATAAAGAAATAAATTAAATAAATTTAAAAATATTGAAAATCTGATCTAAATACAGAACTAGATACTTTTTCTGTGGCTTCAC
Source organism: Tillus elongatus (assembly GCA_964006375.1). Lineage (NCBI taxonomy): Eukaryota > Metazoa > Arthropoda > Insecta > Coleoptera > Cleridae > Tillus > Tillus elongatus. The sequence goes on along the minus strand of OZ023268.1, from coordinate 137,722,041 downwards.
AGAGAAAACTATTTTGCTTGTGGATGCTGTAAAAATTGAATCCGGTTGTAGAGAAGAAAACAACCAGTTCTGATGTCACAATTCTCTACGTCTATGTTAACTGTGGCACGGTTTTACGAACTAAGGGCAACAACAGCTACTATTAACCTTGAATTAAAAGTCTTAAAAGTGCTTATCTTTCCTTTTCAACAAAAAGTCGCTAAAAATATATTGGAATTACACAATCTGATCAGATAACGTTAGAATAAAATCAAAGACGAAAAAAAATTAAAAAAAGTTAAAAGAGAAATTCAGTCACCGGTGAGATTTCAGCCCGCGTCCCTACGCTAATCAGACGGGGATGCTAACCATCAGACCACTAAGGGCAAACTGCAATAAAGACAGGTAGACATCCGAAAATGGTCTTAAGTTATTTATTTGTAATATTTAAAGTCTCTAGAGGCAGATTTTGCAACTATTTTAACAAATGAGAAGTGTAGCATAAATATAAAACATTCTTGTATACATTTTATGCAATATGACATACCATATTTGGTATTGCGTGTTCTCTAACTTTTAGTGGCACTAAAATTTTGCTTCATTAAGTGCCTATAACTTTGTTTTCTTTTAACATAGAGACCTAAGTGTTGGTGCAGGATTAGGTTTTTACAACATAAACCAGCTTTCCAAATGTGCCAGCCATACCTTTGTTATCCCCGGAGATATGAATTTTTTCCAGAAGAAACGTAACATTTTTCCGGAAAAACTGGTCAGATGTTTCTGGCTAACGAACTTGTCTAAGCCCCTTGCAAAAAGAATTTATTCACCAAATTTTATCAAAATCGGCTGTTTATATTTTGAGTTATCGGTGATATATATATATATATATATATATATATATATATATATATATATATATATATATATATATATATATATATATATATATATGTGTGTGTGTGTGTGTGTGTGTGTGTGTGTGTGTGTGTATTTTGTTACTCAGAATTAGATAATTATATTATATTAGCTTCAATGTAAACAAAGACAATTAACAAGGGTTGTGTGTTTTGTTTCTTTAACGTCGGCCTATTTCTGCGACTATGGACAATCACCGACTACAGGGAGCAGTTTCACCTCACTATCCTGGAAATTTTGCCGAACCCCTGCCTTTCTGTAAGGAGGGTAGGGATCTTTAACGTGCCCAACATTGCATGGACACGGGACCGACGGTTTTACGCCCCCTCCGAAGGGCGGAACGTGCAGACATTCAACTTGCTCAAATACAATGCCAGAACTTCGGCTGATGTTAATTTTACAGTTTGTACTGAAAAAGTGAAAGGAGTACCCTGGGATCGAACCCAGTACCCTTCGTTTCAAAGGCACACGTTCTTACCCCTGAACCTCCGAGGTTCTATTCAATTAATATTATAAACATAAATTATTTCAATATTGATTATAATTTTTAAAATTAACAAATTTTTAGTTATATATATATATATATATATATATATATATATATATATATATATATATATATATATATATATATATATATATATATACATACATATAAGTGTTCTAAAAGTGTCATATTTTGATTTATGAATTAAATTAAATAATATAGTAAACCCTATAATCAAATAATCAATAAATAAAGAAATTTAAAGGCGCCAACTCTATAAAATTTGAGCTTCATAAATATAGAACATAATATGCTTCATATCATTTGAAGAAATTTTTTCAAAATTCCAAACTCGAGATATCCACATTAATTAATTTTTTAAAGAAAATTCACTAAAAGGAGATTTCTGGCAAACAATTAATGAAGTGAGAAAGCCACAATTAAATGAAAATTACTGCTGAAGGTAGATAGTCATGGTTTCGGCGACATAGAGAGAGATATACTAAGAAAGTGGAATACCCAGAGGGAAACTTCTGAAAAACAATTGATAATGTGTGGAAGCTACAATGGAATCAAAAGTGCTGCTGAAGATACAGAGTCGCTGCTACAAGAAAGAGATATCTTGAGAAAAGTGAGAGGTATAGTTCTTGAAAACAATTGATAAAGTATGAAAGCTACAATGAACTTAATAGGTCTGCTTAATATAGAGAGCCATGGTAGCGACATCGCCCCAAGACTATGATAATCATGAATTTCAGGAAATTTAGAAAACTGACGTGGATTTCAGCTTGGCAAATCTTTATTCAGGAATATACCAATCTTGAGCAAACACCTCTAGATAGTCATATATAGATAAATAGACCGATTTTAGTGTGCCCTGAAAATTAATTTTTAGCATAGATGATAGCATAGAGAGATTAAAGAAGTAACTAATTTAAAATAGGAAATTATATTATCACAACTATGACTCCAACCGTTTAAGTTAAGTAGTGAACCAAATAAGCCATCATTGTCAGTGATACCAACACTGCCATCTGAACATGATATGTTTCTGATATTGATATCAAACAGAAATTAAATACACAGTCGAGTGAATCTGCTGTGGCCCAATGTAGTTAATTATTCGAATAATAGACTGTAATGAGTTTATTATGGTCGTTCGCATAGACACATCCAACGCAGAACTCTATCTATACAGTCATAGTCACAGAACAATAACTGTAATTGACTTTTAATCAGCGATTGTTGGTGTATCTTCCTCGCTTAGATTATTCTCAGCGTTCCAACACACGCATATGTTAGCATTATCATCAATTGAGAAAGTATGATTTTGCTTTCAAACGATGAAATGTACCGTTTTAAGACAAGCGATAACCAATAATAATAAGGAAAACGTGGAGCGTTTCGACATTTCTGGTTTTCTCTAAAAATACATGGTCTAGTAGATAGATCTATTCAAAATATATAACTTCTGAACGTCACAACGTCTGGGGTACACATCCTAAGGCTATACTTCCAGACTGTATTTATTAACAAAAGCCCTACACGTTTCGGCTCATATAACCTAAGCCATCTTCAGGGGCTTCCTGAAACATTACAAAAGTGGTTGTGTCAGAAACAAAGTTTCTGGTAGATTGGCAAGTATACCATGCCACAAGCAGTTACACAATTCTAAGCAGTCTTACAAGCAAAGTCTACATAGAAAATTAAAGTCAAAGCTAACATACTCTATAACAGTTACATTTATAAAATTAAAGCTAAAAGCGAAAAACTGAAAAGTGAAAAGTTCGGGACGCAGCAAGTGCGTTATGGTAGTGAATTTTTATTAAATGATTCAAATTCGAATAACTCAATTTTCTATACACTTAGAAAGTTTAATTTTGGTACGTAGTAAGGTCTTTCCTAAGGCAAGATATCTACCAAACTTTATTAAAATAATTTTATAATTTTCGGAAAAAAAAATTTTTTTTAAAGAAAATTTAAAATTTGAATAAGTCAGTTTTCTATAAACTTAGAAAGTTCTATTTTTGGTAGGTCTTCTAAGGCAATATATACATTAAATTTCATTAAAACAGCTTTGTAATTTTCAGAAAAAAAAATTTGTTCGCCAGAAACTCAAAATTTTCTCGGAAAACCCTGTCTGATTTCCCTGGATAACGAATTCATCCAAGCCATTAATAAAATAAAGGCATTTGCCGAGTTTCATCGAAATCGGTTAATGAATTTTTGAGTTATCGGATATATATATATATATATATATATATATATATATATATATATATATATATATATATATATATATATATATATATATATATATATATATGTATATTATATATTATATATTATATATATATATATATTCATATATATATATATATATATATATATATATATATATATATATATATATATATATATATATATATATATAAACATATAAAAATTGAAACTGACACCGGATATGGGTTCTAGGGATCCCAGTTCGCGGTCATTTGAAGAAATTTTTGCAAAGTCTCACCATCGATACCGTGAATTTTTTTAAATAAAAATTCACTAAAAACGTCCAAATGTCCAAAGCTCAGTCAAAGCACCTCCATGCAGTAAAAACAATACAAAAGTGACAAAAAAACGGGTCCGAGCTTAAAGTGCACTGACAAACTACAATATAATGCCTTTAAACATATAGGTAGAGAAGCTGCTGAGGCAGGCCGTACAATCAGAGCAGTACTTTCAGAGAAAAAACCACTGAGTTCAACCTATGATACGTATAAAGAATAAAACCAAAATGACTAAACATACTTGCGTTCTGTTTTTTATAACAGGATCTGAACTTTATAAGAAATATATCATAGTTGCTGTGTTCGTCGACTGTCGTCTTTGTTTCCTTGCACTATATGGAAGAAGACATAATTAGAAGCATCAAGACCTCAAATCACAGCAACGGACACACGGCAATACAAATAAAAATTTCGCAATCGAAGTGGAGGACAGTTAAAAGCCGAAAATCAGACGTAAATGGGAAGGGGGAGAAGAATAATCAACGACTAGCTAAAAATGACAAGTGACAGACGTGTGACGTTGACACTTGTTGGACCGTACCGAGAAGCACAGAACAAGAAACATTTCCGGGCCCCTTGACTCTACAGAATACATTGGAGGAGCCCGGAAATGTTTCTAAATGGCACTGATTCAGAATATACTGAACTAGTGCCATTTAGAATGAAAAACCAAAGTATTCTGCGTTACGTTTGAAAATGACCAGTGCATGAATAAAATTATGCAATTCTTTTTCTGATCTAAGTCCAGATTGGGGCTGCATAGTGTGAATGTGCTCCGGTCTATTTGAAAAAGATGTGGGAGGCCAGGTTATCTGGGCATATAGCCGTAAAGTGCATAATTTAATCTGTTTAAAGAAAATTTAAATATATTTTGCCTGTCAGCGCCTGATCGAAAAAGTAACGCCCTACGATTCTATCATTCACTTTCACACACTAGAAATTCGTTTTTAAGGGCTGCTCAGTATGTACATCTTCCACCTGGAAGTTTCTGTAGGACACAGTCGATAATTTCGTCTATGAATGCAAAAAGTTGCTGCATCTGCGAAAAATATGTTCCAATTTGGAAATTTAGTATACATGTGTTGTTCACAGAACTAATTCCTTCGACCTAAGTCGTCCTCAGATATATCTTGTATCGGATGATACCTTTGCTTATTTAAAATTTGACAAGCCGTTGATTTTGATAAGTCATACGTTGATTTAATCTCTCCACTGTGGTGTAATAATTATGGTACTGTTATTATTCACACCAAAAAACAATTCACTATTCTAAATAAGCTATAATTTCTGCAAGAGCACGTTCCCACCTTATGTTTCAGGGGATGAAATTGTTTCTACCGCCCTGGGCAAGGCTGAACTTTTTGCCTCGTTGTTCGCCGGCAATTCTACTCTTAACCCACCTACAAATGTTCAACCACCAACAGTCCCCAATGTCGTGCATAAAATGACGGATATCATTTTCAAAACTAAAAAGGTACGAAAGAATGCTCTCTTCTCTTAATACCAGGAAAGCCTTTGGCCTTTACGGGATACTAGCAACTGTTCTCAAAAAATTCGCACCAGAACTTGCTCCTGTTCTGACTCGTCTGTTTCAGTCATCTTACAATAGATGCATATTCTCTAGTAACTGGAAAAGCTCGAGTACAACCCGTCCCCAACAAAGGGTCCAAGGCGCTTCCTGGAAATTACAGGCCTATTTCTCTCGTTTCAGTCGTCTCTAAAGTGATGGAAAAGTATATAAACACCGAATTACTAAAATTTCTGAAAAACACAGTATAATCCACGACAGGCAGTACGGATTCCGTCAGCGCAGATGAACAGCCGACCTCCTTTCCTTTGTCACCCATCCTTGGAACAAGTCTATGGAACTACACGGTGAATCTCAGATTGTCGCTCTAGACATATCCAAAGCATTCGACCAGATCTAGCACGCAGCGCTGCTTAAGAAACTTTTGGCCTATGGCCTACCACAAAAACTCTGTACCTGGACAGCAAATTTGCTGTCCAACGGAAGCATTTTTGTTGTCGTGGATGGCCATTCCTCTAAACTGTATCCAATTAATTAAACCTCCTCTCTAGCAAATCCAACCCAGTTCACAGTTACGCGGACGACAGCAACATCCACTCAAATATACAATATTCTAAGCCTGTCTCTTTAGCCCAATTACATGAGGATCGCAGACTCATGGAGCGTTCTGCCTCTGTGGATCTCCAAAAAATATTAGACTGGGGAAGTAGAAATCTTGCACAATTCAACTCCACCAAATCTCATTATTGCTTTCTATCTCATAAGAGATACACCAGCCCTAGACTCATCACAATGAACAACCAAGTTATTCAAAGTAATGAGTCCTTTTCACTTGTTGGCATTTCTGTGGATCGAAATCTCAACTGGCATCAACATGTCACACCAATTGCAGAAGCGGCTGCTAAGAAATTATGTTTCCTCTTCCGGGTTCGCAAATACTTTTCACCAGCTAATCTCTATACATTATATACTTCACAAATAAGGCCAAACCTCGAATACTGCTCCCACATCTGGGGTGCCGCTGCCGCTGCTACACTCGCTATCCTGGACTTTATTCAGAAGAGAGCTATACGTCTCATTGCTGACCCTACCCTTACCCAAAGACATCCTTTGCCCACCGAGGTGCCGTTGGTGACCTCTCTCTCTTTTATAGATATCTGCACGGGAACTGCTTAGGTGAGCTTTCTTCCATAGTTCCTCCACCTGCTGCCCCCAACAGATCTACCAGGGAAACAGAGCGACTGCACCCTTTTACTGTCCAGGCCACCAGACATACAACATCTTGTTATGCCCGTTCTTTTGTCCCGAGGACTTCCAAGTTGTGGAATTCCTTGCCGGCACATGTTTTTCCTTCTCCTCCGAACCTCCAAACCTTCAAGTCCAGAATTAAGAACACCCACGGTACGATAGTATTTAGGCTGTGAGCCCTCGTGGGGTGTTGTTGAAATAAAAATAATAGACATTTGCCTAGGCCTAGAGGATAACTCAACTGGTTATAATATGTAAACTTCGCTCAAAGACATCAAATAGGTATTCAACATGTGGCTACGCTAAATGCAAACCCTGTCCAGTATTATGGTACTGCAAAGACACTTTTGACACAGTTTAATATAGCCAGTGGTACAGTATTATCTTTGTTTTGTTTTTGTTTGAGCATACCTCCATCTATATTCTTCATACGTTTATAGATTATTTAAGTTTAGTTGGCCTAAGGTTATATAGAAACATGAATAGAAATATCTTAGTCACGCATGTACCCCCAAAATGCTCAATTAGACCAATTTTAAAAAAATTATCTGCACTAAATATAACCTAAATTATGTTCTACGAAAACCCCTCTTGGCCTGTTTCTAACAGAACCGCAAAACGCCTTACATATGGCTAAAACCAACATTATTATAGCCGATATTACGAGAATTATTTTCTTTTTTTCTGAAAATAACACGCATTACAAACAATCAGCCTAAATGATAGTATTTACTTTGACAATTCTGAAGTGCAGTTAAAAATATCTCATTGTTGCAAGCCGAATTAAACCATTGAAGAATACCTCAGACAATAGCAGTTACCATGAAATTGGTGCTAGTCGTACTTCACAGCAAGGGATAATTTAATAGGTTATATTAAGTTATTAACCTGTGCCAACTGTGATGATGGTTATTTAGATTATAGGCTAACTAAATTACCAGTTGTATTTATAACTTGCAGCATGTCTAAACGGCCACAGTGTCGTTGTTAGAGGCTAGTCGACCGTGTAGTGAGTGTAGAGGCTTGTTATAATTTGGTTTGACCAGACCTAAATTAGTTACAAGGGTATTTGATGCACTACATAAATATTACCTATATTATAACACAAATTATATATTTATATACATTTACACGCATAACTGGACGTGCTTATTTTATTAGAATGCTCGATAAATTTAAACGAAGTAATAAATGTAGCATGAAATTAATTTTTGTGGTGTTTTGTCGGGTATATTTCCTAGGTGGGGGAGTTTGGAAGGGGTGGGCTGTTATTACTTTCTATAATGAAAGTTAAACACAAAATGTCATATTTACTTTTTAGCTTACAATTATAATCATCATTATCTTAACCCAAATGAACCTATCGTTCGTTATAAGGAACATCTGAAACATCATTTTCTGGTTGAGCTTATAGCCGTGATTTCTAGATGGCGTTGATAAGATAAGGTAGAGTGATCTTTATTTGTGCAGTTTAGTTACCTTTTTTAATTTCAACAACACACCACGAGGGCTAACAGCCTAAATACTATCGTACCGTGGGTGTCGACAAGGAGAAAAGAGGCAACTTGTTAATTCTGGACTTGAAGGTTTGGAGGTTCGGGGAAGAAGGAAAAACATGTGCCGGCAAGGAATTACACGACTTGGAAGTCCTCGGGACAAAAGAGCGGGCATAACAAGATGTTCTATGTCTGGTGACCTGGACAGTAAAAGGGTGCATTCGCTCTGTTCCCCTGGTAGATCTGTTGGGGGTAGCAGGTGGAGGAACTATGGAATAAAGCTTCTCTGAGCGGTGCCCGTGCAGATATCTATAAAAGAGAGAGACGTCACCAACGGCACGTCGGTGGGCAAGAGATGGCAGCGTTTGGGTGAGGGTAGGGTAACCGATGAGACGTATAGCTCTCTTCTGAATGGAGTCCAGGATAGCGAGTGTAGAAACGGCAGCGACACCCCAGATGTGGGAGCAGTATTCGAGGTTTGGTCTTATTTGTGAAGTATATAAGGTATAGAGATTAGCTGGTGAAAAGTATTTGCGAGCCCGGAAGAGGAAACCTAATTTCTTAGCAGCCGCTTCTGCAATTGATGTGAAATGTTGATGCCAATTGAGATTTCGATTCACAGAAATGCCAACAAGTCAAAAGGACTCATTGCTTTGAATAACTTAATTGTTCATTGTGATGAGTCTAGGGCTGGTGTATCTCTTATGAGATAGAAAGAAATAATGATATTTGGTGGAGTTGAATTATGCAAGATTTCTACTTCCCCAGTCTAATATTTTTTGGAGATCCACGGAGACAGAACCCTCCATGAGTCTGCGATCCTGATCTAATTGGGGTAAAGAGACATGCTTAGAATATTGTATATTTGAGTGGAGGGTGCTGTCGTCCGCGTAACTGTGAACTGGGTGGGATGTGCTAGAGAGGAGGTCATTGATGTGGAGAAGAAACAAAGTAGGGGCTAAACCTGAACATTGAGGAACTCCTGCATTAATTGGATACAGTTTAGAGGAATGGCCATCCACGACAACAGAAATGATCCGGTTGGAGAGGAAATTTGATAAGATAAGATTGAGTGCTCTTTATTTGTGCAGTTTAGTTGCCTACGGATAACCTAAATTTTTTTGTTAAAGTTTAGTTGTGAAATAATTTTGTCCAGGTGTAATAATAATAATAATAATAATAATAATAATAATAATAATAATAATAATAATAATAATAATAATAATAATAATAATAATAATAATAATAATAATAATAATAATAATAATAATAATAATAATAATAATAATAATAATAATAATAATAATATTTATTGCACTCACATTACAAAAGCACATGTTCAGCAAACTGTTTTTTTCAGCATATCCAGCTACAGAAAATTTAATTTTTAATAAAATTTAATTTTTAATTTTTAATTTCGGACTGTCCAGGGCTCAGCCATGGGAAGTCAATAATTGACGGACCCAGTTCAAAGAGAGCTGTGGAGCTGCTAAATCTTAGCAGAGGACAGCTCAGAAACACAACAGGTCTCTTGACGGGACACATGGCCGTGAAGAAACACCTGCATAAAATGGGGCACTTCAAAGGGGACCTCGCAAGAAGACTCTGCGGCGAGGGGGAGGAATCAGCCCAGCACATCTTGTGTGAGTGTATAGCTCTGGATCGCAAAAGACAACTAATCTACGGTCAGTCTAGACAGGAGACAGAGCAATATAAAACTTCACCCTACCAATCGCTGTGCAGACTAGTTCAAGGCACAGTGATTTTGGAATGGGTGGAGTAAGACTAAGGGTATGCACAATCAACCAAGGGTTGCGGTGCTATCGGGGCGGCAAGGCCAATATATATCATGTTCATGTGTCACAGCTAACAGACTTCTCACAGCATATTTTACAGCCCTTATTGAAAGGGAAGCTATACCCCTTCTATGCAAATAATTGAATACGTAAGATATTAGGTAACAAAGGCTTTTTTAAAATTTGCAGCTCTATGTATAGGAACAGTCAAGTAACTCGTGCCTCGCAGGAGTCTGTGATGTACATCAGTTCGAAGGCTGACACAGTCATATAGGTAATCAGGTTTCCTTTCTCGAACAACCTTGATTACTAAGGTGGCATTGTGAACCAATCTCCTTTCCTGCATGTTTAGCCAGTCCAGTGCCCGCATGTACGGCGTAACGTGAGCAAACTTGGTATGTGGAGAACAAATCTCACACACCAATTCTGCACCTTCTGGATACGGTACCAGTCCAAACGCATCAGGCAAGGACCATACACACAATCACCATACGTGAACAGTGACAGGATTAGTGAGTTCACCAAAAGCTTACGTGTATCCTGGGGAAGACAATCACGATACTGATACAGGTGTCGCAGTCTATAGAACACAGAGCGACAGAGATCGTCCACATGCCTGGAGAACTGCAGGTTCCCAACCAGTATCAATCCCAAATTTCTGGGATTATCCGAATGGGACAAGGCATCAGACCCAAGCAACACAGACAGTCGAAGACTGCGGACCTGTCCAACATTATAGGAGGTGACAAGAATGAGAAAATTGCACTTCTCAGGATTGAAGCTGAGGTTGTTGCTCCACGCCCACGTCTGAACTCTCTACAGGTCTCCATTTAACCGCGCAATCTGTTCATCAGCATTAGATACACTAAGAGAAATATATAATTGCATATCGGCCGCAAAACAGTGAAGAGTCGACAGTTATTGCATCGAAACAGAGAACATGTGGTATTATTGATATTTGTCTATATTTCCGTGGCGTTTAATAATATTTAAAAACGATAGTCCTAGATGACAAAACTACTTTATTCAGTTGTTGAATAACGTGTAGAGTGGTAAAGCACTTAAATACATAATAAATAATTCACTTGTACAGAATGTTGTATTACTTATCAGTTCTCTTGTATCTTATTGCTTTTAGCCATGTTAAAATTGTAAGTTTTTATAATGAAATACCTAGTCCAGTAACGAGATTTTTTTAATAACGCTGCCTGCCCCTGTAATTATAGATTTTGACTCAAAAATTTTCACGGTGCAATGAGTGATGTATGAGTATGTCCATTTTGTGCAATCAATCATCAGTAAAACAGTTATTTCAAAAGTGTGAACTAATTTAGCTCTGACTTGTTTCACTGCAGCACATTGTTAGATAATTATGTATATAACTTTAACTCGGAGAGATGAAATAAATATATAGCTTAGACAGTATCGTTTTTCAAATATATGATTTTATTTCATTACATCAAATCTTTAAGACACAAGTTTGTTCTTAATAAGATCTCAATCTATTGGTGGTATATCTAAAAAAATAATATACCAGGGTATTTTCTTAGCTTAATTTATCTGTCGTGTAAAGCCTTCGTGTTCTCTTTAGTATTCTCCTTTAGATCAGTAAAATTATATTTCATCGAATCTCTTCTACATTAGCACATTTTCATTAAGAAAAATTCGCTAATAAAAAGGTTACGATGAAAAACGTTTGAAAAAATTTCCTCAGATGAGCGCAAATTTGGGTCCCTAGAACCCGAACCCATAACCAAGGTACGTTAACATATATATATATATATATATATATATATATATATATATATATATATATATATATATATATATATATATATCTATATATATATATATATATATATATATATATATATATATATATATATATATATATATATATATATATATGTATATATATATATATATATATATATATATATATATATATATATATATATATATATATATGTGTGTGTATGTATGTATGTATCCGAGAGATAACTCAAAAAATACTAAACTGATTTCAATCAAACTGGACAAAAATCCTACTTCACTTAACTAGACATTAACAGTAATAAAGCAGACTCTATACGCACTGAAAATATCGACATATATCAATTTATTATCTTATTACAACTTCTTTGAAAAAATAGTTAGATTTATTTTAGTGAATTTTCTTTAAAAAAATTCACTAATGAGGAGATCCCGACTTTTGAATTTTGAAAAAATTTCTTCAAATGAGCGCTAATTAGGCCCCCCAGAACACATATCCGGGGTCGGTTTAAATTTTTATATGTTATATATATATATATATATATATATATATATATATATATATATATATATATATATATATATATATATATATATATATATATATATGTATCACACCGATAACTCAAAAAATAATGGGCCGATTTTGATTAAATTTGGTCAATAAATTCCTTTTGCAAATGGCTTGGATAAGTTCGTTAGCCAGGAAAATCGGTCCAGGTTTTCCCGGAAAATTTTGTGTTTTCTTTCGAAAAAAAATTATATCTCCGGAATTAACAAAGTAAGGGCAACCAAATTTCATATGCGGATTTATTTCATTATAGGCAAGTTACCTACCAAAATTTAGCTTTGTAGATTAAAGGATAAAAAAGTTACAGGCATTCAAAGAAAAATAAATTTGGATTTTCCTCAAAACGTCAAAATTGCGACTTTAAACGTCAAAATTGGTGAGTACATTCCTTTTGCAAGTGGCTTGGATAAGTTCGTTAGCCAGGAAAATCCGCCGAGGTTTTCCCAGAAAAATTTGTGTTTTCTTTCGCAAAATATTTATATCTCCAAAATTAACAAAGTAAGGGCAACCAAATTTGGTAAGCTGGTTTATATCATTATAGGTGTGCCACCTACCAAAATTTAGCTCTGTAGGTCAAAAGACAAAAAAGTTATGGGCATTTAAAGAAAAATAAATTGGGGGTTTCCTCAAAACGTCAAAGTGACAATTGAAAACGTCAAAATTCGCAACATTTAGGCAAATAACTTGAATCTAATACGATCTATGGAAAGAAAATGTCTCAAGAAGAAAGATTTACATACACCGAACTCTTAGTTTCAGTCATTGTCCTTCATTTTACTAAAATATTTCCAGAAAATTCATTTCTAATAGACCCTTTCTCTGATGCTTGGCAGTAAGTAGCCTTAGCTATAGAGTTTATTGTTTAATGGTATATAATTTTTGTCGAATTTTCGTAAAAAATCAATAAAGCTCAACATATTCGTTATTATACAAGATATGAAAAAATATTGTATACATTAATTATACGGTGTTTTGACCTACATCTTAAAAAATTATTGCGACAATCACAGGGTGGCCCATAAGTCGTTGGTGATACAAATAATTATTTTTTTTGTCGAAAACGCCTTATTTTTTTGCATTTTCCATCGAAATATAATGCATGTTTGTAAGTTAAGAAATTCTGGAGGCAGCAAGTGCGTTGTGGTTGCGAATTTTGATTAAATGCTTCATATTTGAAAAGCTCAATTTGCTATTAACCTATAAGGTTGACCAGGAAACGGATTTTTTCAGTAACACTTTTGGTTTACTTTTGGAAATTCCTGTACGTTTTCAAACAATCAAGTTATTTTGATGAAACATGGCACATTGTTTTTACTATATATGTTATACTGGTAATCAAATTTGATGCCTGCTTTTTCTATATAGGTTATACTGGTAACCAAAATTGATGTCTGCTTTCTTAAAAAGAAAACACACATATTTGCAATAAAAACATTTTTATAAACATTCACTACCATAACGCACTTGCTGCGTCCCGAGATTTTTGTTTGATTTATTTAATTAGGAAGAAGAATATCCAAGAAAGGGCAATTCATTAAAACAGTCATCTGTCGTCGTGTGTGTGCTTCTTGACGTCTAAAGCTTCAAAATAGTCTAGTTTACGCTTGTCGTTACAAAAATGTAGTGTTTTTTTTTTCGGTTATTTATTGTAGATCTTTGTTGGGTATCAATAATATGTTTTGCAAATGTAGATTAGTCAGCGTGGTTATTTCTAAATGCAGAAATACGTTTCTTGTATCGGACGTTAAAATTTCTAGAAGTTTGACCTATGTAAATTGCGTTACAATGTGTACAAGCTAATTTATAAACTCCAGCTTTTGTCAAGAAACAAGATTTTTCTTTCGCGTGAAATAACAAATTACACGAAGTGTTGTAAGATTTAAAAGCTACCTTTGTATTTGTATAAGTTTTGAAGTTTTCTGAAATGGTTCCAAAATAAGTTATCGAAACATACCTGTTGTCTTTTTTGTCTCTAATATTTGGATACATTAAAGGAATCGCTCATTTGTTAAGTATACTTGGAGAACACAAATCACTACAACACATCTTTCTTAAAGACCTTACGATCGTTTCACTAACCACGTTAGCATCATCAGAGGATAAAAAAATCTTAACTAAATTAATACATGCAAATGTATTAATATGATACATAGATAGACGAACTAAACCGAAGGTCAAATTGTAGTCGGAAACTCATCGTTTGTCTATATTGAACGGATGAGGTTGACGAACTATAGGACAAATTTATAAGTTTTTATCTAATTTAAAGGATAATGGACTTAAAAATGAAAGGCACCGCGTTATTTAAGGAAGCTCACGTTCTTTCTTGATCTATACGTTCATTATGTGAATACTGGAGCCTGTAATGAGCACAGACAAGCACATCTGGCGACAAACCAATAACTGCCGCACATCTTTTTCAAAGCACAATCGACCGTTTCCCACACAACGTTAACTTCAACAGAGGATAAATATTCCAACTAAAATTCTACATCAAAACAAGTATTTATATTGATTTCTTAGATACAAAAGAAAACTAAAGGGGATTTTTAAGTCTAGAACACAACGTAGAGCCAGATATGAATAATACGAAAGACACAGCCACTGAACTGTCGAGAACTTATGAGATAAGTTGCAAAGATTATAATCTTAACTACGTGGGTGAAACCAAGAGAAACACAGCCACCAGATTTGTACATACATTTTTTTTATTTCAACAACACACCACGAGGGCTTACACCCTAAATACTATCGTACCGTGGGTGTCGACAAGGTGGAATAGGCAACTTGTTAATTTTGGACTTGAAGGTTCGGAGGGGAAGGAAAAACATGTGCTGGCAAGGAATTCCACAACTTGGAAGTCCTCGGGACAAAAGAGCGGGCATAACAAGATGTTCTATGTCTGGTGACCTGGACAGTAAAAGGGTGCATTCGTTCTGTTGCCCTGGTAGATTTGTTGGGGGCAGCAGGTGGAGGAACTATGGAAGAAAGCTTCTCTGAGCAGTGCCCGTGCAGATATCTATAAAAGAGAGAGAGACCACCAACGGAACGTCGGTGGGCAAGGGATAGCAGCGTTTGGGTGAGGGTAGGGTAACCGATGAGACGTATAGCTCTCTTCTGAATGGAGTCCAGGATAGCGAGTGTAGAAGCGGCAGCATCCCAGATGTGGGAGCAGTATTGGCAGAGAGGTTTGGTCTTATTTGGAAAGTATATAAGGTATAGAGATTAGCTGGTGAAAAGTATTTGCGAGCCCGGAAGAGGAAACCTTATTTCTTAGCAGCCGCTTCTGCAATCGATGTGACATGTTGGTGCGAATTGAGATTTCAATCCACAGAAATGCCAACAAGTGAAAAGGACTCATTACTTTGAATAACTTGGTTGTTCATTGTGATGGGTCTATGGGTGGTGAGATTTGTAGCTGTTAATTTAGTTTTGAATTTTTTCATCCTATGATGATGCTAACGTGAATAGTGAAAAGATCGTAAGGTCTTAAAAAAGATATGTTGCGGTGATTTGTGTTCTCTAAGTGTACTTATCAGTACTCTGCACAGTTTACAGTTTTCACATAGCGCTAATTTGTATTATTTTCTGTCTAAAAATTTCTGTTCAAGGAATAGATAAAATGATAGAGAGAAAAGAATACAAATTAGCGATTAATTTAGTTTATCCAAATATTAGAGACAAAAAAGACAAGTGTTCTATTTAAATACAAGTGCTACCGACTCATGGTCTATTGAAAGTGAACAATGTAATGAGTACTTAATGTACAGCAATGACATGAATTATGTGTTGTGGTTGGTGTAATTTAAAATGACTGCATATATGTGATAGTAGCTCTGCGTCTGGGGACCAGGGGACACACACAGCAACTGAAGCATGCTGTATGTTTACGAATTCGAATACAGGACTGTCTTATAAAATTCAGCACTGAAATCACACTTTATTTTGTGTTATTAATTTTAGAGCCATTTAAAAAATCGATTCATCCAGGATACAGGGTTTTAAGTCGCATAGGTGTTCAATATGTGTCAAAAACTGTTACTAGATATAAACTTGTGCGTATTATCTTGTGCCGGCGGGCGGACACCGACCTAACGTCGCTCATCTCAAATACTTTTTGAAAAGATTATTTAGGCTGACAAAATAGTGTTTCTAAGTTACAATGTTTGGTCTTGACTCGCTGACTGGACAATTATGGTGGGTAGCACCTCTACCCTTGGTTTTACAAGTCAAACAACTAGCCTTGCTGTGAGTAATTTAACTCTTTATATTATTAAATCCCCTTCCTTTCTTCCCTTATGAGATGTCTCATGACGCCAACCTTAAGGTCTTTAAAAATGTCTTGTGGCGAATCGGGTTCTCAATACGAGTACCTACTTATCAGGGCTCATCACAGATTCACGTGTTATTTTCCTGTATTAAGTTTAGTAATTCTAATATCTTCCACGATTTCCTTGATTCCAATTTATTTTTGTCCAGTCCTTTTTCAGCAGCTCTCTAAATCCTGTGACAAGGCCAGACTTGAAAAGGTCAAAGCTCACAAAAAGCTTCTACACAATCCCAGTCAAGAAAACCGTCAAGCATTTATCGACGCAAGAAACCGCTATATCCGCATTCTCTCTGAGGCAAAAAAACTCGTTTAATAACCACATCAAAAACAAAGTCCTCGCAAGCTCCAACGGCTGCAAACCCTTCTGGACTCTTGCTAAATCTATTTGGAATAATTTCTGCAAGAGCACGTTCCCACCTCTAGTCTAAGGGGATGAAATTGTTTCTACCGCCCTGGGCAAGACTGAACTTTTTGCCTCGTTGTTAGCCGGCAATTCTACTCTCAACGCACCTCCAAATGTTCAACCACCAACAGTCCCCAATGTCGCGCATAAAAAGACGGATATCATTTTCAAAACTAAAAAGGTACGAAAAATGCTATCTTCTCGTAATAACAGGAAAGCCTCTGGCCTTGACGAGATCTCAGCAATTGTTCTCAAAAAATGCGCACCAGAACTTGCCCCAGTCCTGACTCGTCTGTTTCAAACATCTTACAATAGAGGCATATTCCCTAGTAACTGGAAAACTGCTCGAGTACAACCCGTCCCCAAGAAAGGATCGAAAGCGCTTCCTAGCAACTACAGGCCTATTTATCTTCTTTCAATCGCCTCTAAAGTGATGGAAAAGTATAGAAACACCGAATTACTAAAATTTCTTGAAAAACACAGTCTAATCCACGACAGGCAGTATGGATTCCGTCAGCGCAGATCAACTGCCGACCTCCTTTCCTTTGTCACCCATTATTGGAACAAGTCTATGAAACTACACGGCGAATCGCAGATTGTCGCTTTAGATATATCCAAAGCATTCGACCAGGTCTGGCACGCAGCACTGCTTAATAAACTACCGGCCTTGGCCTACCACCAAAACTCTGTACGTGGACAGCAAATTTCCTCTCCAACCGGAGCATTTCTGTTGTCGTGGATGGCCAATCCTCTAAACTGTATCCAATTAATGCAGGAGTTCCTCAAGGTTCAGCTTTAGCCCCTACTTTGTTTCTTCTCCACATCAATGACCTCCTCTCTAGCACATCCAACCCAGTTCACAGTTACGCGGACGACAGCACCCTCCACTCAAATATACAATATTCTAAGCCTGTCTCTTTAGCCCAATAAGATGAGGATCGCAGACTCATGGAGGGTTCTATTTCTGTGGATCTCCAAAAAATATTAGATTGGAGAAGTAGAAATCTTGTACAATTCAACCCCACCAAATCACAGTCTTGCTTTCTTTTTCATAAGAGATACACCAGCCCTAGATCCATCACAATAAACAACCAAGTTATTCAAAGTAATGAGTCCTTTTAACTTGTTGGCATCTCTGTGGATCGAAATCTCAATTGGCACCAACATGTCACTTTAATTGCAGAAGCGGCTGCTAAGAAATTAGGTTTCCTCTTCCGGGCTCGCAAATACTTTTCACCAGCTAATCTCTATACTTTATATACTTCACAGATAATACCAAACCTCGAATACTGCTCCCACATCTGGGGTGCTGCTGCCGCTTCTACACTCGCTATCCTGGACTCCATTCAGAAGAGAGCTATACGTATCATCGGTTACCCTACCCTCACCCAAAGGCCGCCATCCCTTGCCCACCGACGTGCCGTTGGTGACCTCTCTCTCTTTTATAGATATCTGCACGGGCACTGTTCAGAGGAGCTTCCTTCCATAGTTCCTCCACCTGCTGCCCCCAACAGATCTACCAGCAGAACAGAGCGAATGCACCCTTTTACTGTCCAGGTCACCAGACATAGAACATCTTGTTATGCCCGCTGTTTTGTCCCGAGGACTTCCAAGTTGTGGAATTCGTTGCCGGCACATGTTTTTCCTTCTCCCCCGAACCTCCAAACCTTCAAGTCCAGAATTAACCAGTTGCCTCTTTCCTCCTACCCACGGTACGATAGTATTTAGGCTGTAAGGTGTTGTTGAAATATATATATATATATATATATATATATATATATATATATATATATATATATATATATATATATATATATATATATATATATATATATAAAGCTGGTGATTTTTAAACAAACATTATAAAACCACGGCGGGTTTTGGACAATAAGCATTGCAAGAGGTTTGTTTAAGAAGATCTTATATTTTTGTTTCAGTACTTGTCCTTAATTGATTAAAATATTTGCAGAAAACTTATTTGAAATTGATCTTTTCTGCGATATTCTAGCATCAGTTAAAATTATAGGGTTTGTGATTTAAATGTGTTATAATTTTTTATTTAACAAAATAACTTTGAGACAATTCCTCTCTTTAGTCAATAAATCCATTTATATGCAATCTGTAGACAACTGGTAGTAATAGTACGGATACAGCAAGTGCATTATGTAGCGCATTTTCATGAGCTTTTTTCAAACTTTAGTAAACTAACTTTCTGTCAATTAATAGACTCCAACTTTGGCATACAACAGAAACTTCATAAAGGCAATGATCGGAATTTCAACAAACAAATTTATTGTTTCTGGATATTCGTTTCTTAATGAATTTTCTTTAAAAAAATCACTAATAAGCTGATCCCGACTTTTGAAATTTAAGAAAATTGCTTTAAATGAGCGCTAACTAGGCCCCCTAGAACCCATAAACAGGGCGAGTTTCAACGCACTAATATCTCACGCACCAAAATTCAGATCTCTAAGTTAAAAGACAAAATAGTTATAGGTGAACCTCTGATTAAAAAAGTTAAAACGTCAAAATTGATAATTACGGTAGTGTTATTAATGTGAGTAAAAAATGAAGTGAGTGACACCAAATGACTAACAAGCTCCTAGATCTGTGTCGTTATTTTTCTTCATTTCGTTAAAATATGAGCAAAAAAACCCATTGTAAATAAAAATTGTTTGGTATAAATAATAGAGACAGTAGAAAATTAACATACTAGCGTATATACCTGCTAGTAAATACATCTGTCATGTCGACGGTGGTCCAGTGGTCTACATATTTTAATTTTTAGTGAATTTTCTTTGAAAAATTCACTAATGAGGAGATCGCGACTTTTGAATTTTTAACTTTACGAAGATTTTTCTAATTTGAAAGATTTTTATGAAAATCCGCTACTATACTTGCTGCATCCAGACTTTCTTATATTTGGCCTCCTTTAAACTTTTCCAGTTCGAACGTTTCAGTTTGTGTACATTTCACGTCCCTCCTGTAATTCCTCTATTCTTTAAAATTTGTTTCTGTAGATTTCTTTTGTGATGCAAAATACACACAAT
This sequence comes from Tillus elongatus, assembly GCA_964006375.1. Taxonomy (NCBI): domain Eukaryota; kingdom Metazoa; phylum Arthropoda; class Insecta; order Coleoptera; family Cleridae; genus Tillus; species Tillus elongatus. Next base: position 137,701,904 of record OZ023268.1, on the reverse strand, counting down.
AAATTAAAAATGTTTACTTTTCTTATTATACACAGCTTTTGTTCGAAAATAAGATACGTAATAAAAAAAACAGGAATCAAACTGCAAAACAGTAGTTTTCAGTGATGACTTTTTTATTGCAGTGAGAGAAAACGATTTGTACAAAGATAATAATAACATGGGCATTATTTTATATGTTTCCATTTGCGATTTGTGATTCGAATTGGTTATTACGTCACTGGCTTTGTAGCAGGTCTGTTCATTGATGGCAGATGGGCAGAATCGTACTCCCCACAGCCTACTGGGATTTGGAATTAATGAGAATTCTTGTTATTGCCGTCCTGACAACGGCCACCTTTGTTGTACAGAGAGAGGCCAGGCCGCCTTTGATTTGGGGATTATCTAGTTCCTATATACAATAACGCTGATCTCTGATCTAGTTTGCGGGGGATTCTGCATCTTTGATGGTCATTTATAAAATGTCACAGTTAATTTTGTGTAATCATGACACCTCCGTGTTTGTCAACAGTTTTATAATGAGGTCAAAAGAAAGCAAAGTAACTAATAAGGTGTTGACACAGTAGGTTATATTTAATACAGGCTGGTCGCTTTAAAACGAAACAGGCGCTCTTAAACGCATTTATTATGATTTGTTGAAAATCGCGCAAAGAGCAAAATTTTCCTCTAAGCGATTTTCAACAAAAATCACGATAAAGCCCATAAAACCTGCCTGTTTCGTTTTCAAGTGTCCACCTGTATAATAATTGAGTTTTATAATAGCGAGAGCCATATACACTTTCGTCAACTTTTCACTTAAGATAATTAAAGTGCAAGTGTCTCGCTGCAATAACTTATGTTTTTTTCTGCCGTTTTATTACATCGTTATAAAAAAGATCTAGGTCTGGGTAAAGGTGCAGTTTAAATATAAATATTCGGCTCTAGTCGGCGATTTCCGTTATGCATCTAGTGGCTGTTTACGTATCTTAATTTGCACAATCAGATAATCAGATAATTGCAGTATATCTTTTCAATCGCAAAATATTTAATAAAAATAGGAAAGTCGTTTGAATTTACTCTCGTGATCTAATTTGGGTATGGATATTGGATATATTACCTCGGAAAATGCTTTTATCTATGTTTAATGCAATCGCTGTAAATAATTTGTGAAAATTAATCATAAGTAATGAAACTGTGACAACATCGATGTAGTTTTATCGAGTGGGGCATATCTCCTGTACAAAAATGCCGTATGGCCGAATATATGCCCCTGACCTATTTTTGTTTTTGGTAATTTTTTTAGTGATTTTTTAAAGTGAATTTTTAGTGCATTTTTGTAGTGAATGTTCTTTAAAAAAATTCACTAATGACGAGATCCCGACTTTTAAATTTGGACGAAATTTCTTCAAATGAGCGCTAACTAGGCCCCCTAGAACACATATTCGGGGTCAAGTTTCAATTTTTATATGTTTATATATATATATATATATATATATATATATATATATATATATATATATATATATATATATATATTTCACACCGATAACTCAAAAAATAATGGGCCGATTTTGATTAAATGTGGTAAATATTTTCCTTTTGCAAGTGGCTTGGATAAGATCCTTAGCCAAGAAAATCAGCCTGGAAAATTTTGTGTTTTCTTTCGAAAAAAATATATCTTCAGAAATAACAAGGTAAGGGCAACCAAATTTGGTTCGCCGGTTTATATCACTATAGGTAAATCAACTACCAAACTTTAGCTCTATAGGTTGAAAGAGAATAAAGTTATAGGCATTTAAAGAAAAATAAATTAGAGTTTTCCTCAACACGTCAAAATCGCCATTTAAAACGTCAAAATTGGCAACACTTAAGCAAAGAACCCGAAACTAATACAAGCTATGAAAAGAAAATTTGTCAAGAAAAATGTTTTACAAAGCATGAAGTCTTATCTTGAACCATCACTGTCCTTGATTTTACTAAAATGTTTCCAGAAAATTCAGTTCAAATAGACCCTTTCTCTGATGCCTGGGTAGTAGTCTTAGCTATAGAGTTTATCGTATAATTGTATATAATTTTTGTCGAATTTTCGTAAAGTTCAATATATCCGTTATTATACAAGACACGAAAAAAAATTGTATACATTAATTATAGAGTGTCTTGAGCTACATCCTAAAAAATATTTCGACAACCACAGGCTGGCCCATAAGTCGTTGGTGTAACAAATTTTCTTTTTTTTTAATCGAACACGCCTTATGTTATTGCATTCTTGCTTTTTCAATCGAAATATAATGTATGTTTGTAAGAAAAGAAATTCGGGACGCAGCAAGTGCGTTATGGTAGCGAATTTTCATTAATTGCTTCCAATTTGAATAGCTCAATTTGCTATTAATCTATAAGGTTGACCAAGAAACCAGTTTTTTGGGAACACTTTAAGCTTACTTTCGGAAATTTTTGTACATTTTCAGACAATAAAGTTATTTTGATGAAACATGGCACATTCTTTCTACTATTTAGGTTATACTAGTAGCCAAATTTGATGCCTGCTTTCTTAAAAAATACACATATTTGCTATTAAAAACATTTTATTGGCGCACTTGCTGCGTGAAGACTTTTTTTTTAACTTAATGCTTTGTTTGAATATTCTTTGTTTTAGTTATAGGGCAGCAGGCATACAGACATACACTGTTTGTTTATTTGTACTATACGATGTTGCAGTCAAGTTCTTAATTTTATGTAGAGAAATTTTACCCTTATTATTTTTGCGTATGAGCAAATAGGTCTCCACAGTCAGCTCTTATCTTTAATATAATAATAATAATAATAATATTATATATATATATATATATATATATATATATATATATATATATATATATATATCACACCGATAACTCAAAACTCAAAAAACCATGGGCCGATTTTAATTAAATTTGGTGAGTACCGTCCTTTGGCAAGTGTCTTGGACAAGTTCGTTAGTTATAAAAATCGACCTGTTTTTTTCCGGAAAATTGTATGTTTTCTTCCGGAAAAGTTTAATATCTCAGGAAATAACACAGTTATGGCCACCAAATTTGGTACGCGGGTTTATATCATAAAAACTGAACTATGTTCCCAAACTTAGATATCCAAGATAAAAGAGGAAAAAGTGATAAACATTTCAAAAACAATAGGGATTTTGCTCCTAAAACGTCAAAGTCGCGATTTGAAACGTCAAAATTGGTGCCATTTGTGCAAAGAACGGGTAATGAATACAGGTTACGTAGAAAAATGTTGCATGAAGAATGTTTTACAGACCCTGGAGTTTCAGCTTCAACCATCATTGTCCTTTCTTTCACTAAAATGTTTGGGGAAAATTCATTTCAAGTAGACCCTTTCTCTGATGCTTTGGCAGTAGTTTAGACTTTTGTTATGTTTTGGAATATATATATATATATATATATATATATATATATATATATATATATATATATATATATATATATATATATATATATATAGTTATCGTAGCTTAGGTATTAATTAATTATTAAGACATATTAGTCATTACATAATTTGCACGTACCTACCTAAACCAGATTTCATTTCTTATATATATATATATATATATATATATATATATATATATATATATATATATATATATATATATATATATATATATATTGTAAACAGTATAGAATACTACTCTCAAACAAACCCTCTGCCACTGTTGACGAGACGATTATGTGGGCTTTACTTTGGTCCTTTTTAGCTTCACTTTCTGGCCGCTAGGAGTGGTCCTTTTATTCCATCGTCTAAGATCGAACCACAGAGCAGAAAGTGAGACAATGGACAGAGGCAATCACGCCATTAAGCTACAATAATTTCTGATGATCGATAGAAACGTCTAAAACCTTACAAAGTACATCACAAATTAAACATATTTTATATCATCGTGCTACACTTTACTAATTTACCGAATAATCGTTCAATATTGAGAACCTATTAAAGCCAATCAATTTAATTCGCTGTGGATGATAGTCCAAAATCTAAGAAAGCCATCTATAGATATAGATCCCTGTCATTCTCGGTTTATGTAAAGTTGGGTGTATCAAATTACAGGAAACCGAATGATGGTGTTAGAAGAGTCATTTCCTGCCATTATAACAATTCCGTATGTTTAACCAATACTTGGTTCCAAACACGCGTCTCCTAAAACACCATCCGGCACTTAGCTTTCTTCTCCACTCTACGCAGAGGGGAAAGTAAATTAAGGTGTGAAATTACAAAGAATAGTATTGGAAAACCATTTAGAGATCGACTCAGTCTAAGTGTTTAATAAATCTACCATCCATCATCGGGTATTTGAATACAGCAAAGGTTACTCTATTACCCCAATACAAGATAACTCCTCGTTATTGTGGGTTAGCCATGTTTTCCTTAATGGGTATCTTAAAATAAGCTCTATCTTTAACATTTGGTTCAGTGCTACTGATCACCGATAAAATTCAAATTCATTTTAATGTATTATACAAGAAGAATTTTAAATGAAAAGCTGAAGTTATCTCTTGCTTTAATTTTTAGATCTAAAAGCTTATTTGCTAATCATAAAAGCTGTAATTACATAATGCTTTAAAATATTTAAAGAAAAACTGCGGTTGTATGAGTTTAGAAACACTTCGGAACGCAGCAGGTGCGTTATCGTAGTGAGTTTTACAATACTAGTGCGGCATATTACTAAAGTTTAGATTTAAGCAGACCTTGATTTTTAGAGATTCTAATACACGCCCATTTGAAGATTTTTTTTGAAACTGTTACCATCGATAACTCCATTATCAAAAAAAACCTTCTGCTCTAGCTTCTTTTGAGACCAATTCCCAAAACTCAATCTTCGACGAAGCTAGAAAATTAAAATTTTGTATATCTAGGTACAGCTAATCTCTTTAAAAGAAACTTGCATTACAAACGTCATTAAAGCTTTCCAAAAGAAAACTCAATTCATACTTAGAAAAGGATTTGGAAGGTGGTAGTGGACTTTTCCTTTACGTGATAGTAAAGGATTTTTTCACTTCCGAGGAGGTACCACCCCTTACATCAAGTGAAGTCCCAACGGACGTTTCCAGTTTTGGTGTATGAGTCGGTTTCCCTTACAAACAAAAATGATGATGGCTCCTCCCTTGTATGAAAGATTCCGGAGATAAAATACCCCTCCATTCGGGTCTCCGGGAGGGGGGTGTGCAGGAGGCGCCGGCATCAAGATTTAACATATCCTTCTCGAATATATATGGCCTAGATTCTAACCTGACCTCCGTCCACCATTTTCTCCAGGCTAACAGGCTCCAACTCCTCTTCCTTACCGAAACCCAGATCAGTGCCAAAACAGCATCTAATCACCTTAATTTCCCGGAGTATGAGCGTCCTACTTCCGTTGGATTGCATGGAGGTGTGTGCGCATACGTCCGTTGCAATATACCCTGCACCAAATTCCCCAAGTTAGAACCTGAAAGAAAAGACATCCTTTGAATGAAACTCTTTTTCAGGGCTACAACTAAATTTATCTGTTGCATTTACCAGTCAGCTTCTGACAACAACTTCGTCCAGCTCTTCGACTACCTTTTTGAAAAAACCGACCATCTGACTTCTGGTGGTGAGCTGGTACTCTCCGTAAACCCAGCGAAGACGGAGATGATCTTATTCACCAAGAAGAGGAATGTGGAGGGGTTCAGGGCGCCCGTGATGTTTGGAAAACTTTAACTTTTAGGGCGGGAGGTCGAATATCTGGGGGTGGTCCTGGACTCCAAATAAACATGGGGGTTGCAAATAGAACGAGTAGTGAGGAAGGGAGTAGCGACCCCCTGGCAGCTGCGTTGAGTGATAGGGAGGACCTGGCGACTTAATCCTCGGATCCTTCATTGATTTACACTGCGATCGTCAGGCCGAGGATCCTCTATGGGGCGTTGGTCTGGTGGTGTGGTGTGAACCAAACTACTACCAGGAAGCTGGCCAAACTCCAAAGGCTGGCAATCCTGGGTATCACAGGCGTTATGAGGAGGACACCCTCAGCCGCGCTAGAGGTCTTGTTGATGCTGCCACCGCTTCCCATCTGCATCAGAAGGGAGGCTATGGCGTCGCATCTTAGAATGCGAGACTCTGGAAATTTATGCGGAGAGGAAGCAGTAATGGGATATGCAAGAGTCGCAAAGGAGGTGGAAAAGGAAATTCCGATTTCCGCCATCAATGTGCGGAATGCCGAGGACAATATTAGGTTGACTAGGCCATATACCCTCAGGATCCCCAGTAGGGATCAGTGGAGGGAAATGAGGTTTCATTCCAGCCCGCAAGCCTGGTCTCTTTTACCGCCGGATCGCGGTTGGAGGATCAACAATCCTCCGGGGCAGGAATATACATCAAGGCCTGAGGGTGTGGGAGAGTCATGCTCTGGGCGCATACACCACGCCATTCGAAACAGAGGTGTACGCTATCCTGTCTGTGGCCAATAGACAGGATGTGAGGAGGAGCCCCAAGAAATGCGTATACATATGCTCGGATAGCCAAGCGGTCCTCCGGGCAGTCTGCGCGGCCAGAATCATGTCAACACTGGTTCAGGGGTGCACTGACGCCTTCAAAGGACTAGCCAGGACAAATGAGGTGCAACTGATGTGGGTTCCGGGACACTGTGGCGTAGCGGGGAATGAGGTAGCGAATAATCTTTCAAGGCTTGGTTTCCGGCGGCCGTTCTGTGGCCCGGAGTCTGCGATAGGCATAAGTAGAAAGACGGTCTCTGTCGCCTTAGACAGGTGGACTGAGGAAGCCATGGAGAGGCACTGGGGGTCGGTTGGTAGCTGCAGGCAGGCTAGGGACTTCGTGGAGGAGCCGGACAGAGACAAAGCTGTCTGGTTACTCGGTAGGAGTCGACCTACGCTTCGCCGCATCCTTGGGGTGCTGACAGGCCACTGCGCCCTTAGAAGACACCTTACATTGATAGGCGTAGAGAGGGATCCCATTTGCCAGGAATGCGGCGAGGATGAAGAAACGTCCTACCACTACCTGTGTGAATGCGAAGGTTTTGGGAGTCTTCGAGCAGAATTGTTCGGATCAAGGACTCTGCAGAGGAATCAGGTAAGTACCGTCCAAATAAAGACCGCCACAGCCTTCATTTCGAGGTCGAGGCGGTTTGTCGATGGAACCGAGGAGGAGTAGAGCATGGTTGCTGGGGTTGGCAGAAAGGGCCCATTGTGTCTTACTTGCTTGGAGTCAGCCTCCCTACCATTGCTACTACTACTACTACTAAGACTTTCAAAAATATAGGGTATTCAAAAATATTGTTGTCTCTTTTGAGCGGAAAATCCCTGTTATAGCTGATTTACGAACTCGTCCGCGATCCTTAACAAAATGAAGATATGTGCAAAGTTTCATTCAAATCAGCTGAGTATTTTTTGAGTTATCTCTCGGATATATATATATATATATATATATATATATATATATATATATATATATATATATATATATATACATATATATATATATATATATATATATATATATATATATATATATATATGAATTTTCTTTATGTCCTTCATTTACAAAAACGAAAACCAGCAGTGACACCAGAGAAGTAGTCTCCAAGACTGTATGTTGTATGGATCATTTTCACCAAGTAAGGGCAACAAAAGTCAATGAATTTGTGTATATTATTATTATTATTATTATTACTTATTATATTACCAATAAGTACACTTGTAGAACGCAAATCACCACAACACATTAAAAAAAAGCTGACGATCGTTTCACTAACCAAGTTATCGTCATCAGATGATGAACAAATAATTCTAAAATGCTACATCTACTACTAAATATGTTACATCTACGCTAACTTGGTTACTGAAACGATCGCCAGGTTTTTAAAATGTGTTGTGGTGATTTGGGTTCTCCAAGTGTACTTATCAGTGCTCATCAAAGGTTCCAATCTTCACTAGTATATTACCGATGCTCAAAAAACTCAAAAAACGCATGGTAAATAACCACATAGGGACACAACAATCTCTGTTAACAAGAACAGTACGATAACTATCGATAACACTTTTGTCAACTACTTTTTTGAAGACACATTTTGATTAATAGACAGATTAAAATATTACCAGCAGTTTGAATCAAGCAACCGTTCACAAAGCAAATCAAAATAATAATTAAGTTAAACACATCTGATTGAGCTGTGTTTAATTTCCGCAGCACCTTTTCCCATACACACAGAGCATAATCGACAATTTCAGCAAGATCATTAACACCCCCGCTGCAAGCGAGTCGCTGGTGGCTCCCCATGGCGGTTTCAGCTAGCACCGACCGAGGATTCGGCTCACTGACTAAGCATTATATAAATATTCAGTACGATACAGAGAACATCAATCATTTACTAAAGTGTCCTGTCACTGGAATCCCCGTTCCCAGCTTATTTTCAGCTTATTTCTTATTTTTAACACAGACATGTGCAAATTTTTTATATAGTATGATATGATATCTCTATTTACCGACTGCTATACAAAAATATAGATATGAGTCGTCGCTACAAACAAAAAGTCTGGACGCAGCAAGTGCGTTATGATAGCGAATTTTCATTATACAGGCTGATTCATAAGTGGTGACCAAAAATGAAACCCCATATTCTTTGAACAATTTTAGAGAGGGTATGTCCTATAAAAAAATTTCCTATAATGCTCCATTAAAAAGATACAGGGTGTTGAAGTTGAATTTCAAAAAATAAAATTTCCTAATTTTTTAAAAAGTAGCACATATATTTTGCTGAAACTTCGCATGTGTAGGCTGTTATGCAAGGCGCGTATTCTACCATAACAATTGAATCGGCTAATCCCGCAGTGGCGCGCGTACCCACATGTCATTGGTTATCCGTCAAGAAAAAAACGGGTACGCCAATGATTTTTTTTATTTTATTTTTTTGAATCTTACTTTCATTCGTGAACAAAATGACTCTCTTGATAATTTTCTGTACGACGCTTATTTTACGAGTAAGCAATGAATCAGGTAAGTGTTTTAAAGCACAGTTCATGATTTTTAACCATTCGTTGTTTGGTAGAAAATCGCAATGATACACTTTTATGCCTCCATTGGCCTGAATATACCCACGACATCTTTTTAATATGGAAAATTTGATAATTTTTTGTACGACGATTATCTTTGTTGTATTTTAGTAAGTAGTAGTCTGGTTTGCCAAAGTTGTCATTAAGTGTCACTTGACGTTTAGGTTAACAAGTTATTATTTTGAATAGGTGTAAGTGGTAAACTTTATAAAATTGCAAAATTTTCTACTCTTTTACTTCTTATAATGGAGTACACCTCAGAAGAGTATGCAGATATAATTTTTATCTATGGATATGCTGATGGATATGCTCTAGCTGCTTGTCGGGAATATCAACGTAGGTTTCCCACTCGCCGTCAACCTACACCAAGGGTTTTTTCTATATCGTTTTCAAGACTTCGGCAGTGCGGTATTGGACAACGTCCTGACGCTAGAGCTAATGGTATAAGACAACATCAACTTGAAGACGAAGAGAGAGTGGTGGATGCAGTGATGGATCAACATTCTACAAGTACTCGGAGGATTGCTGCGCAGTTACAATATTTTCAAAGCTTTGTTTGGAGAACTTTACATCGAGAAGCCTTACATCCATATCATCAACAGAATGTTCATTGCCTTCTACCTGGAGATAATGTGCATCGACGAGTCTTTTGTGAATGGATGTTGGAAGTGAATAATCAAAATATCTTATTCCCTAATCTAATCTTCTGGTCCGACGAATCAACATTTACAAGAAATGGTATTTATAATTCTCATAATGAGCATGTCTGGTCATTGGAAAATCCACATGCAACAAGGACTCGCACATTTCAACATAGATTTTCCATTAATTTATGGTGTGGTATTTTTAACGGCTCACTGTTCATGGAAGTCCTGCCACAACGTTTAAATGGATCTTAGTACTTAGCGCGCCTAGAAAACAGTGTAGAAAACATTCTAGATGACATTCCACTAGCAACAAGATGTATAATGTGGTACCAGCATGACGGTGCACCAGCGCATCATAGTCTAAACGTTGTTACATGACTACATGAACATTATAATGAAAGATGGATTGGCAGAACTGGACCAATACATTGGCTGCAAGATCACCGGACTTAAATCCACCTGACTTCTATCTTTGGGGTAATTTTAAGCGACTGGTCTACAGTAAACAAATAAATACACCAGAGCAGCTACAACAACTGATAAATAATGCTTTTCGTCATATTCAAGCAACAATGAATCCCCAAGACATTAAATTTTACATATTAAAAAGATGTCGTGCGTGTATTCAGGCCAATGGAGGCATTTTTGAACATTTAATGTAATAAATAAATTACTATAAGCCTGATAAAAGTGTATCGTTGCGATTTTCTACCAAACAACGACTGGTTAAAAATCATGAACTGTGCTCTAAAACACTTACCTGATTCATTGCTTACTCGTAAAATAAGCGTCGTACAGAAAATTATCAAGAGAGTCATTTTGTTCACGAATGACAGTAAGATTTAAAAAATAAAAAATAAAAAAAAATATCATTGGCATACCCGTTTTTTTTTTCTTGAGGGATAACCAATGACATGTGGGTACGCGCGCCACTGCTGGATTATCCGATTCAATTGTTATGGTAGAGTACGCGCCTTCCATAACAGCCTACACATGCGAAGTTTCAGCAAAATATATGTACTACTTTTAAAAAAATTGGGAAATTTTATTTTTTGAAATTCAAATTCAACATCCTCTATCTTTTTAATGAAGCATTATAGGAATTTTTTTTATAGGACATACCCTCTCTAAAATTGATCAAAGAACATGGGGTTTCATTTTTGGTCATCACTTATGAATCACCTGTATGCTTCAAATTTGTATAACTCAATTCTCTGTAAACGTAGAGGGTTGAGTTTTGGTGGAGTAAGGTATTTACGAGGGCAACATACCAACCAAATTTCATCAAAATAACTTAGTTATTTTTTTGAGACAATTTTTTTTTTCGGAAAAATTTATGTTTACGTTTACGTTTTTTTCAGTCTCATCATCGATACTTCTCTATTAGCGAATTTTTTTAATTAAAATCAGAAATCCGGTTTTTTCAGAAAGGTAATCAAAGAGCTGGACAAAGTTGTTGTCAGAAGGTGACCGGTAAATACAACAGATGAATTTTGTTGCAGCCCTGAGAGAGAGTTTTATCCATAGTATGTATTTTAAATTGGGGAGTCTGGTGCAGGGTAGATTGCTACGGACGTATGCGCACACGCCTCCATGAAATCTTAGGGAAGTAAGGAGCTCATACCCCGAGAAATTAAGGTGACTAGTGGCTGTTTTGGCACTGATTTGGGTTTCGCCGAGGAAGAGGAGTTGGGGCCTGTTAGCATGGAGAATTTAGGCCACATATATTCGAAAAGGATATGTTAAATCTTGGTGTTGGAGCCCCCTGTACACCCCTCTCCCGGATATCCCAATGAAGGGGTATTTTACCTTCGGAATCTTTTGTACAAGGAGGATCCATCATTATTTTGCTTATCAGGGAAACCGAATCATACACCAGAACCTGAAACGTCCGTTGGTACTTCACCGGCCCCTTGATGTATGGGGTGGTACCTCCTCGGGCGTGAAAAATCCTTTACTATTACGTAAAGGAAAATTCCACTACCACCTGCTATGGATTGAATTGGTTTAATGTCTACCCCTTTAAAAATAAAATTAATAAGGGGACTATCAATTGTCCAATAGTTATGCTTTTCGACATAGTAGGAGGATACAAAACATTATCATTTTGCATCCATGCCTATTGTCGGTTTCTAGTTGTATTTCTTGTTTTAGCACTTGGTCTAGTTTTTTTGATATTTTGTATGAAGGTGCATCTTTGAAGTTGATGAGTGGTCTTATTGGGTATCCCGTTTTGTGTATTTTTATTATTCGTGTCATTGGTGGTGCTTTAGGGTTGTTGTTATAATAATGTGTTGTTTTTTTTTTGGTTGAATATTGTCTTGTGTTTTTTATGATGTTTATCTAAAAAAACTGTTTAAAGTTAGACACCTGAGATAGATATAGATTCCTTCTGCGTATACTTAGTCTTAAGAATGCCATCATTATCCCAAAAATTCCGCATCAACTTCCCTGCAGACACTTGCGTCTTTGCTTTTTTGCGGTAAGGAAGATCCTTTGCATCATTGCATTGCCTCTTGTTTTGTTGAGAAGCCTAGTGGAACGTCCACGTTTCATAGAGCGTTTCCATTTTGGTAAAAAGGTGTTGCAACCGCTATGTTTTCTTCGCCAAATTTGTATCTGCACAACTTCTGTTAAGAAGTCAGGATTCTCAGGATCCAGCACTCTTAGAATTGTTTGACAAATATTTGTGCAAAATTGTCAACACATGCTTCAGGCTATTTCATGAGCAATAAGCGAAACATTAGTTCGTCGATCCCTAACACCATTTCTTTCACTTTTTCAATGTTATCGTCGGTCGTTGTCTCAGTGGATCGCCTTCGTTTCATTTTCCATTTTGGCAAAAAGGTGTTGCAGCCGCTATGTTTTCTTCGCCAAGTTTTTATCTGCACAACTTCTGTTAAGAAGTCAGGATTCTCAGGATCCAGCACTCTTAGAATTGTTTGACAAATATTTGTGCAAAATTGTCAACACATGCTTCCTATCATTTCTTCCACTTTTTCAATGTTGTCGTCGGTCCTTATCTCCACATGTTGTCAGCTTTTAGGATCACTTGAAATAGATTTTTCACATCATTTGAGCTGCTTTGACGAGAATTTTATATAAAAATATGATGCGCAATTTTACTATTTATGTGAGTCATACGTTCGTGTATAATTTTCAGTTGATTGCCTTCTTTTGTCAAAAACTTTATCACTCTTCTTTGAACTAGTCTTAAACCACTGGTATACAGTACACAACTGTCAGGTTTCATGGCTAGGTAGGTTTAAATTTAATCTTCTTTCGTATGTTAATTCGTTTCTAAGTGCAATACAGACAAGTCTCATTAATTTTATAATTTATTTATCCACATCTAACACAGTGCCTGAAGTAAAGCTAATACGGTTTGTAATTTAAAAAAACCAATAAAGTAGTTACAACTTAGCGTTGCAAAGATCTTTTTCGCATTCTTTGCATTCTACATACTCCGAAGGTAAAAAGCTAGTAAAATTCTTGACAGCAGCACAGCTCGCTGATTTTACGCCACAGCTCTTTACTCCATAAGTGTTGAATATGTGATTCTCGGAAAAATTAGCTGGAAAAAATAGAACATCAATTAGTGATGATAAAATAAAACATGACTGTCAGTTATAACACGCAAATTATTTCAAATCCTTCAAATGCGGATAAAGTCATTAAAATAATTTCTAGGGATCTCAGTTTTTCGAGTGTTATTCTTATCAAAGTAGCGCTTCAAGACATATAACTGCTGAAAAGAACGCGCGTAGGACATTCGTTCTTTCCTAAGTATTCATAACAGCAATAAATACGACGAGCATCGACACACATCAATCATAGAGCCACTACATTTTTGTAATGACAAACGTAAACATGACATTTTTGAAGCATTAGAAGTAAAAAAAAAATTCGGGACGCAGCAAGTGCGTTATGGTAGTGAATTTTTATTAAACGATTCAGATTTGAATAACTCAATTTTCTATAAACTTAGAAAGTTTAATTTTGGTACGTAGTAAGGTCTTTCCTAAGGCAATACATCTACCAAATTTCATTAAAATAACGTTGTAACTTTCGGAGAAAAAAAATTTTTACAAAGAAAATTTAAAATCTTAATAACTAAATTTTATATAAACCTAGAAAGTTTAACAATGGTACGTAGTAAGGTCTTTCCTAAGGCAATATATCTACCAAATTTCATTAAAATAACTTTGTAATTTTCGGAGAAAAAATTTTTTTGCGAAAGAAAATTTAAAATCTTAATAACTCAATTTTCTATAAACTTAGAAAGTTGAAATTTGGTACGTAGTAAGGTTTTCCTAGGGCAATATATCCGTTAGATTTCATTAAAACAGCTTTGTAATTTTCCGAGAAAAATTTTTTTCGAAAGAAAACTCAAAGCTTTCCCGGAAAACCCCGTCCGATTTTCCTTGATAACGAACTCATCCAAGCCATTATTAAAAGAAAGGCACTTGCCGAGTTTCACCATCGATACCTCTCTATTGGTGATGTTTTTTTAAATAAAAAATGCACTAAAAGTACACACACACACAACAACAGTTGCCTTGTTTATATGAGCAAACTGATCTAATGAATTTCCTTTCCTGAAAGTTTTAATTTCTAATTGAATACTTTAAACAAACCACGTCTAATTATATTAGAAAAAAGTTAGAATAAGATAATAGATTGATGTGTGAGGATATTTTCGTTATATCTGATTTATTGTTTAGTTGTTTTATTGTTGTAATTGCTGTTATAGCTATTATTGTTGTAGTTCCATAATATTTTTATGCTAAATAATCTAGGGGTCCAAATATGCGCTAATTCAAAGTAATACTTTTAAGGTAGGAAGTCGTGCAATCTTAATGTGCGAAATTGTTTAATGAAAACTCGCTACAAAGAGAAAGCGTTGCTTTAAATAAGTTAATTCAAAGCAAACTTTTGACTTTAAAGACAGTTAACGTGGAAAATTTTATATACATAACATAATTATTTAACGACATTTTTAGTGAATTTTCTTTAAAAAAATTCACTAATGAGGAGATCCGGACTTTTGAATTTTGGAAAAAAAAAAAAAATATATATATATATATATATATATATATATATATATATATATATATATAATATATATATATATATATATATATATGTATATATATATATATATATATATATATATATATATATATATATATATATATATATATATATATATATCACACCAATAACTCAAAAAATAATGGGCCGATTTTGACTAAATTTGGTGAGTTCCTTCCCTTTGCAAGTGGCTTGGATAAATTCGTTAGCCAGGAAAATCGCCCGAGGTTTTCCCGGAAAATTTGTGTTTTTTTTTTTCAAAAAAAATTTATATCTCCCGAATTAACAAAGTATGGGCAACCAAATTTAGTATACGCGGGTTTATATAATAATATGTAAGTCACCTACCAAAATTTAGCTCTGTAGATCAAAAGACAAAAAAGTATAGTAATTTAAATAAAAATTAATTGGTGTTTTCCTCAAAACGTCAAAATGACAATTTAAAACGTCAAAATTCGCAACATTTAGGCAAAGAACTTGAATCTAATATGGGCTATGGAAAGAAAATGTCTCAAGAAGAATGTTTTACAAACTCTGAAGTCTTAGTTTCAACCGTCATTGTCCTTCATTTTACTAAAATGTTTCCAGAAAATTCAATTCAAATAGACCCTTTCTCTGATGCTTGGCAGTAGCCTTAGCTATAGAGTTTATCATTTAATGGTATATAATTTTTGTCGAATTTTCGTAAAAAATCAATAAAGCTCAATATAACCGTTATTATAAAAGATATGAAAAAAAATTGTATACTTTAATTATAGGGTGTCTTGAGCTACACCTTAAAAAATATTTCTACAATCACAGGGTGGCCCATAAGTCGTTGGTGATACAAATTCTCTTTTTAGTGAATTTTCGTAGAAAAAATTCACTAATGGGGAGATCCCGACTTTTGAATTTTGAAAAAATATGAGCGCGAACTAGGACCCCTAGAACCCATATCCGGGGTCAGTTTCAATTTTTATATGTTATATATATATATATATATATATATATATATATATATATATATATATATATATATATATGTATCACACCTATAACTCAAAAAATAATGGGCCGATTTTGATAAAATTTGGCATGTACCTTTCTTTTGTAAATGGATTGGACAAGTTCGTTAGTCAGGAAAATTTGACGAGGTTTTCCGGGAAAATTTTGAGTTTTCATTCGAAAAAAACTCTTATCTCAAAAATTAATAAGCTGATTTTAATAAAATTTAGCATGTACCTTCTTTTTGTAAATGGATTTGACAAGTTTGTTAGTCAGGAAAATTGAACGAGGTTTTCCGGAAAAAATTTCAGTTTTTATTCGAAAAAAATATTTTCTCTCAAAGAATAATGGGCCGATTTTGATAAAATTTGGCATGTACCTTCCTTTTGTAAATGGCTTTGATAAGTTCGTTATTCAAAAAAATCGGATGAGGTTTTTCAGAAAAATTTTGAGTTTTCATTTGAAAAAAAAATTTTTCTTAAAAAATAAAAATCTATGATAACCAAATTTGGTAGGTAGGTTTAAGATATAAAAAGTAAACAATATACCAAAATTTAGATTTCTATGGTGCAAGAAAAAAAAGTTATAATAAAATATTTTGTGCCAGATCATTTCTATGAAAATTCACTGCCATAACGCACTTGCTGCGTCCAGGCTTTTGTTTTATCTCTATTCAAGTTTATCAACAAAAAAATAAGTCGTTATTTACGCTTATCTTCTATTGAAAAATCAATGCGTTTTACTTTACTTATTAATGTTATTTGCTAACAAATAGAACATGGCCTCCTTAAAAAAATAAGACCTAACTTTACGAAGTGTGATATTCAAATCTTTTATGCACTTCTGAGACACCATCTAGATTGGAAATTTTACGCTCTTTCCAAAAATCGGAAAATCCAATATGGCGGTCATAAGAAAAATGAAAGTCGTTGCGGGTTGCTGGATAAGAAAAGAATATAGAGACATTTCATACACGCCATCTTATTCGTCTTAAAAAGTGTCCCCAATAATGTCACATTCTGACAACTGTCAATTTAACTATTTCGGATTTACTGTCAAAAAACGAAATCCGCCATTTTCGGTTTTTTGGCGATATTTCCAAAACCAATTGATCAATCGTAAACCTAAAGCCGGACATTGAATGCACTAAGCTTCCTCTAAAACTTTCCATCATCAACGAACTTCCTAATAAAAAATCAAGCGGCTTTGATGATGTTCCAATAAAAATTATTAATCAATGTGCTGCTGAGCTTGCCGCGCCACTTACAAAGATTATAAATTCGTGTATATGTCTGGGGAAATTCCCTGACATATTGAAACTGGCGTGTGGTTGTTGCTGTGTTGAAGGCGGGAGACAGTACCAATTTGGCGAACTATCGTCCCATCTCTATATTAAGCATTTTTTCAAAGATCATAGAAAGGGCAGTACATGGAAGGATGGTCAAGTTTTTAAACGCTAATAATATTATATCACCATCACAGCACGGATTTAGAACTGATCATTCTACAGAAACTGCCCTTATCGAATACATTCAATATGTAAATGAGAGAATGGACCTCAACTACATTGTGGTGACCTTATTTTTTGACCTGTCTCGTGCCTTTGACACAGTAAATCCTTTTTTTGTTAAGGAGAAGATGTGGGCGTTGGGGACAAGAGGCACTTGCAACGACCTTCTACTTTCGTATCTCACCAACAGACAGTTGCTTGTAAAAGCGAATAATATTAATTCCCAAAGATATAGGGTAAGTATGGGCACACCCCAGGGAAGTGTCATTGGCCCACTTTTGTTTACACTCTATGTAAACGATTTGCCGCAATTTATACAAGACGGAACAGTCTTCATGTACGCCGATGACACTTCTATTGTTGTCTACGGCAAGACGGCGGAGGAAACTGAATTAAAATTAAAATCAGTGGTACAATCTTTTGATGAGTGGTGTTATAGAAATCGACTCATTTTAAACTATGACAAGACTTTTTCTCTTGAAATGCATAACTGCCACCGAAGACAGAGGATGTGCGGCAGCACTATTTTGGTGAATGGAAATGCTGTGCAATTCAAAAAGATGGCAAAATTTTTGGGTGTTAGAATTGACAGTAGCCTGTTATATATAGACCAGATTGATCACGTGTGCAAGAAATTAAATTCCGCGTTTTATGCTATTTTAATGCTTAAAGATTCCTTAAGCTCGGTACATCTGCTGAAAGTCTATTACGCGGCTGTCTATTCACATCTGAGTTACGGTATCATTATCTGGGACCAATGTTCGGACTGCCATAGAATATTTGTGCTACAGAAACGAATCCTGAGATTAATATACAATCTACCTTATGGGCACCCTTGTCGTGACATTTTCAAGAAAAATAACATTATGACGTTAACATCAGTTTATTTGTTCCATCTGTTAACTTACATTCATAAAAACAAGAGAAAATTTGTTCAACTCGGATTTTCATGAGCACAACACTCGTGAAAAAAATACTTTTCACCTGAATAAGTGTCACCATTCTTTTTTTAAGAAGTCGCCATGTTATGCGGGTTGCTATTTGTATAACCAGCTGCCTTGTTCTCTGAAGGACACAAATTGCACAAAAAAATTTAGAAAGCAACTGAAGGTGAAGCTCGTTAGATTTTAGATTTTTGAGCACGTACCCTTGTGATACGTTCTTTATCTTTTTTATCTTGTAAGTTTTTGACTTGTCCGATTTACAATAATTGTAACTAAAGGACAAAATAAATATTATTATTATTATTATTATTATTTCCCTATTAGCGAATTTTCATCATGAAACATTTGCCAATAGAGAGGTCACGATGAAAAGTTTCGCAAAAATTTCTTCAGATCAGCGCGAATTTGGGTCGCTAGAACCCAAAAATAAGGTTCGTTAAATTTTTTATATGTTTATATATATATATATATATATATATATATATATATATATATATATATATATATATATATATATATATATACAACAAATACTAAACTCATTTCAATCAAACTTGACAAAAATTTTGTTTGGGCGAAAACTGAGCTCGCGTTCGTTAATCAGCCTTTATACTCAAGTTTTTCAAGTGGAAAATCGGAGAAAACTTTTTGAAGACGCTATATTTTTGTAAGTATCAGCGTAACTGGAATGATACTTTACATGTGGCTAGAAGTAGTGCAAACAAACGTATGTTGTGAATTTTAAGTAATTTGGTACACAATATTTAGAGTTTTTTTTCCAGGTTAGCTTAGAGTCCAATACGATCCCAAGATATTTTACCTCCCTGGCCATTGGAATGCTCCTACCGTATAGAGTGAGAGTTCTGTGGCTCTCGCACTTCCTCCTCCTCGTAAACGGAACGACGGTTGCTTTCTCGAGGCTCACCCCGAGCCCTTGACCAACCGTCCACCACTTTCAGTGCTGTCTACATGAACTCCCACACTGACTGTGTAACCTTTCCTCGGACTATGATGACAATGTCGTCCGCATAGCCCTGTACCTCATACCCCCCCCTGCCGACAGCCTCTCCAGCAGGCCGTCCACGACTAGACACCAGAGCAAGGGAGACAACGCTCCTCTGCGGACACCCCGCCGCGACCCCTGCCAGCAGAGTCCCTCCCGCGAGTGAGGTTAACACCGCCCTGTCCCTGAGCATGGAACCGCTCCACCTGCAGCAGGTCTTCTCTATTCCATGCTCCCTGACAGCTGCCAGAACCGATCCGAATGAGGTGTTACTGTAGGCCCCCTCTATGCCTAGGAAGGCCCCTAGCACCACCTCCCTGTTCTCCAGCGTATTCTCCAGTTTTAGCACCAGTTGGTGCAGTGCTGTTTCTGTTGAGACTCCTGCTCTGTATGCAGTGTAGAGGATATGCTTCCAGTACACCGCCCCTAATGTGGAGTCGAGCAGTTTTTCCATTGTTTTTAGCAAGAAGGACATGAGACTTATTGGCATCAGGGACTTTGCATGGTCTGTTGGACGCCCAGTTTTAGGAATGAATGCAACCCTGGCCAGTCTCCATGCCCTCGGAATGTACACCAGAGCCAGGCTGGCCCTCATAATGAGGGTAAGAACCGGCGCCAGTATATCTATACCCTGTTGGTGTATGATGGGTATTATTCCATCAAATCCGCGGGATTTGTATCGCTTGAAGTTGTTAATGGCACCTCTCATTTTGCTCCAAGTAACCACCTCTTTAGCGACTATCCAGTCTACTCTAGATGCCCGCCTATAAGGCACCTCTATTTGTGAGTGTTGCCAGTCCGGAGGTGTTGTTATGTTACAGCCGGGGAAATGCGCTTACTAGATTATTTTCTGAAATTTTTTAGAATATCTTGGTTGCTTACGTTTTCTTATATTACTTTATACTTACCAAAAATACGAAAACTAATGCAGGCATCATGCCAAGATGAACAATCTTCTTCTGTTCCTGTTGAACCATGTAGTGTGTTATCATAGCAGCGAAGTGACAGTCCTGTAAAAGTATTGAAAAGTTAGAGGATTCTTTTTAAAGATATCAATAAGGATCAAACGCAGACGTAGATACTTCGCTTATTTCAGAAATGCTTTTAAAGTTCTCTACAACCGGTTTCACTCTTTATGACATCGTCAGACGAAATCAATTGCCGCAAAGATTACAAGCAGCTTGGACGCGTCGGAAAATGTATCGTCCGAAGGTCCTCAGATTTATTGAACTCTCATCAAATACTTGTACATTTAAACGTAGTTCGTTCTCTATATCTAGGTAGATAGATGCCAGGTTTTAAGACTTATCAAGGTGTGAATGATAACTCTCAAAGCCAGTTATTAGTGTCCCTGTAAAAGTAATTTAAAAACAAAACGACTCTAAAAGGGGGTGAGAAAGAATAGACACAATAATACAAAGATAAACAATTATAAGAAATTTATTATTTCAGTTTGAAGTTAAACCACAGTAAATAGGTGCCGACAGAGAAAGGCACCTCAAATCATAGGTATGACAGATTTTATCAATTTTCTCTAAACCTATAAATTTGCGTTTTGGTGGAGTAAGGTATTTACGAGGGCAACATACCAACCAAATGTCGTCAAAATAACTTGGTTATTCTTTTGATATAAATTTTTGTTTTGAAAAATTTTTTTTGTTTGAAAAACTGGTCTGATAGAGCTGGTTAACAAACTCATCCAAGCTATTTATAAAATACAGATTCTTGCCGAGTTTCATGAAAATCGGTTAATAACTTTTTGAGTTATCGTATATATATATATATATATATATATATATATATATATATATATATATATATATATATATATATATATATATATATATAAATAAACACATAAAAATTTAAACGGACCTCTGTTCCGGGAGTCTCGTCATCGATACCTCTCTATTAGCTAATTTTTTTAATAAGAATTCGCCAGTTGGAAAAAACATAAATGTCACCACCTAAAAAAAAAGACAACAGCACACGATGTTACCAGGCGGTTACCTATCCAAGCACTGACCGTGCATGATGCTGCTTAACTTCGGTGATCGAACGAGAATCGGTGCATTCAAAGCGGTGTAGTCATTCGCTTGAGAAAATCATTTATCCAAGGTTTATATAATTATTATTAATTTTTAAGTTTAGATTTTAGATCAATAATATTTATTAAATTATTTTCAAATTTTGCAATATTTGCACAATTTTTAACAGTCCTGATTTTATACGTACTGTTCCTGTGTGAAAGAATTTAACATAACTTATTATTCTTGTTAGTCTTAGACAACTCACTTATTTCACAATATGAGCAAACAACTTTGTGGGGTTCGGCAATGATTTAATTCAAAAGCTTTTCATACAAATTAAAATTATTAATCGAAAAACAATCTATTCTCTCATTAACCTAAAATAAAAATAAATTGATATGACATATGACGCGCCATTTTGCTATAAGAATGCAAATAACATAACAAACCAATAGCAATTTAATTTCTGACCTCGTGACCAAAGATCATCTTGTTAGTCATTTCAGAATGCCAAATCTATAGATAAATCTCCCTAGACTAAATTCACAAAAAATGTTATAATTATAAAAGTTCTACTCAACTTATAAGGTTTTTATTAATTATTGTTTGGAGTACAACTTAAAATCAGGCTTAAATCATTTAGCTGCCGATTTTACCATATAGCTTTTTGAATAACAAATCAATTCTAGCAATAAATATTACCGTTAATTTTCCTAACGAAGGAAAGTTCCCAAGTGTGTGTAATAAAATTTTGGAACTGACAACTCTGGCTGTTTCAATTTATTACGCAGACTTCTAGCTTTCCAACATTTAAAGAAAACAAACTAAGACATCCGTTATGTCATCCGATCCCACGCACATTACACAACGCCTTAATAAACTTTTAGGAGCGTGTCGTAGCTTTTAAATTTCTTTAATTCAGGATAACTTAAATTTATGTTGAGAAAACGCTTCAAAATTAATACCTGAGAAGATCTTTGAATGCTCTACATATGTGAAAAATTCCATTCCACTTATTTTAATAATTTAAAAAATATATCGTTTCCAAAAAGTTTTCCCCGATTTTCCACCGGAAAAACTTGAGCATAAAGGCTGATTAACGAACTCGACCTCGGTTTTTGCCCAAACAAGATTTTTGCCAAGTTTGATTGAAGTCAGTCTAATATTTTTTGAGTTATCGCTCGGATACATACAAACATATATATATATATATATATATATATATATATATATATATATATATATATATATATATATATATATATATATATATATATATATATATATATATATATATATATATATATATATATATATATAGATGTGTGTTTGTATGTATCCGAGCGATATATATATATATATATATATATATATATATATATATATATATATATATATATATATATATATATATATATATATATATATATACAAAAACAAATTTTAACGGACCTTGGTTTTCGGTTCTAGGGACCCAAATTCGCACTCACCTGAAGAAATTTTTTCAAAGGCTTTTCATCGTGACCTCTATTCACGCGTTTTTCTTAATGAAAATTCGCTAATACGAAACGACTGTAAAAGAGGGTTAGAAACAATACACACAATAGTACAAAGATAAACTGTATGTGGAAGAAACGACATACGGGAACTATTTAGTAAAACTAAATTCCATAATGAACCCTTTTCAAGGTTGGCTTTTTGAGCATGTCTTTGAGCTCAGTATAGGTAAAACATCAGTAATGTTTTTTTACTAGGGATAGGTTACAAGATACAACAGAAATCAAAGTCTTGAATTATAACTTGCCTGTTGTCATTATATATATATACTTAGGAGTTTTCCTGGATCCTAAGTTGTTGCGGACTACACACATTAGGTACATAAAGGGGAGAGGTTCAGCTTTAGCCCCTACCTTGTTTCTTCTCCACATCAATGACCTCCTATCTAGCACATCCAACCCAGTTCACAGTTACACGGACGACAGCACCCTCCACTCAAATATACAATATTCTAAGCCTGTCTCTTCAACCCAATTAGATGAGGATCGCAGACTCATGGTTCTGTCTCCGTGGATCTCCAAAAAATATTAGATTGGGGAAATATAAATATTGTACAATTCAACTCTACCAAATCTCAGTCTTGCTTTCTACCCCATAAGAGATACACCAGCCCTAGACCCATCAAAATAAACAACCAAGTTATTCAAAGTAATAAGTCCTTTTAACTTGTTGGCATTTCTGTGGGTCGAAATCTCAATTGGCACCAACATGCCACACCAATTGCAGAAGCGGCTGCTAAGAAATTCGGTTTCCTCTTCTGGGCTCGCAAATACGTTTCACCAGCTAATCTCTATACCATATATACTTCACAAATAAGGCCAAACCTCGAATATTGCTGCCACATCTGGGCTGCCGCTGCCGCTTCTACACTCGCTATCCTTGACTCTATACGCTATACGTCTCATCGGTGACCCTACCCTCACCCAAAGGCTGCCAACCCTTGCCCACCGACGTGCTGTTGGTGACCACTCTCCCTTTTATCGATATCTGCACGGGCACTGCTCAGAGGAGCTTTTTTCCATAGTTCCTCCACCTGCTGTCCCCAGCAGATCTACCAGGGGAACAGAGCGAATGCACCCTTTTAATGTCCAGGTCACTAGAGAAAGAACATCTTGTTATGCTCGCTCTTTTGTCCCGAGGGCTTTCAAGTTGTGGAATTCCTTGTCGGCACATGTTTTTTCTTCACCTCCGAACTTCCAAACCTCCGAACCCAGAATTAACAAGTTGCCTCTTTCCTCCTTGTCGACACCCACGGTACGATAGTATTTAGGCTGTAGGCCCGCGTGGTGTGTTGTTGAAATATATATTTAGAAAAAAATGCGAGCGTGCCACCAATTTACTGAAATCTGTCAGCAAAGCTAAATGGGGCGCAAATCCCAAAATATGTATACTTTTTTGTAGATGCTATATTACATCAATTTGGGACTATGGTAGCATTCTATACGGCTCAGCTTGTAACACTAACCTTCCTAAAATCGTTGACCGGATTCAGACAAAAGCGCTCAGAATCTGTCTAGGTGCCATGAGGTCATCTCCAAATGAAGCAGTACTGGCAGAAAGTCAAGAACTCCCACTTTATCTTAGAAGAGCATTCGTTGCCAGAAAACAGGTAATCAAATGTAATTTTTACAACATAAATAATGAAGACATTCTTTAAGATTCAGAGGTCTAGATCTTTTCTAAGAAATTTCGCGAATATGGATTAAGTTTCTATACACTTTTATAATAACTTCGAATATCACTTACCTAAAACCACCAGCAAAGCTAACAATAGAAGTGTAAAGCACTGTCTCACAAAACCCATTTTTTGAATTAATTTTAAAACGTTAATAACTAGTTGTTTCTTCAACACCTAACATATCTATGAATATATTTTATATCATATAAATTGCTTGACCTTTAACATCATTCACTGTGCCCTTGACTTCTGTAATTTTTGTAAACAAATAATTAGATAAAAATGATGTATCCCACATAAAGCAGATAAATAAACGATGCAAAATTGCTGTTGTATCATATTTGCTCAAAAACTCTCGTTTCTGTTTGCACCCTGTTAATTCATCTTGTTATGTAGGTACGTGGTTTCTACATTGGCCCGAATCAATTCCAACCTAGTATAAAGAGAACTGCGAAACTTGCTAGAGTGCTACAGCATAAAAGTTGTATTTAGATTTTAAAATCATAAATTTAGACAAAACAAGTGTTCCCAATGTAGTCTATAGTTTATATCGCTCGACTATAGGGGCCGGGCAGTGTGTAGAAAGCTGTACAGTGTTACTTAAGATTCCTAGACTATGGAGAGAGCCAAAAAACATGTGGGTGATTGTTACTATTGACGAATTTTTGTTGTAAAAAAATCGCTAATAGAGAGGAATCGATGATGAGATTTTTCAAATTTTTTCAAATGAGCGATAATTTGGGCCCCTAGAACCTGAAGCCAAGGTCCGTTAAAATTTTTATATTTTCATATAATATTGTTACGTTCTACGAGGTTCTGGATTTGTTGACTAACAAAACACAGCTTTTCAAATTACTAATTTATTATAACCAACTATTTTCCAACACCAGTATCAACTAAAATAATTCTCTTATCTATTATTAAATGTCCATAGAACTATATTCTACTATTCGTCTTCTATGATCGCTTCTTAAACACCAACACTTACTGCTGATTTCCTTAATACTCTATGATCACTTCTTTTACACTACCCTACTCAATAGTGAACTAACTTATTCTGCGCACCGCTCGTCTATTTATATTGTCCATAGAGATTCTAGACCTTCTACACTATTCTACACCTGTCACTTCTGGTCCATTCTAGAAATATCGTTCCAGAGTGTTCGCTATTACCAACACACTACCATAGAAGTAACAAAGTTCCTAAACTTAATCCTCATAGACAAATGTGACACTGCCCCTCTCTTATATTCGATCGTCCCGGTCGAATTCTGACATTTCTTGGTATGGTGTAAGTCTGTGCATATGGACCACCTTCATCTTGCTCTTCAGGCTCCTCTCAATGCGATAGACAACGTCACTGATCCTTTTGACTACCTTAAAAGGACCTTCCCATAATTTCTGTAGTTTAGGTGACCGTCGCTTGCGTCGTACTGGCTTGTAGAACCACACCCAATCTTCTTCTTTAAAACCAGCCGAATTAGGTCACATAATGGCCGCCTTTCATCATGGCTGTTAAAAATCGCCGATCTTTTCCATTGATTTTTGTTCTTGAAGACAATTTTCTGGCATTATGCAGATGTAGTGTTGCATGGCCCCTGGCACAGTGGATGAAGTTGTGACATGTTGAACCTTCCTGTATAGTTTCGAGTATAATTTTTTAAGAATTGTTTAAATTTATCCCCTGAGGATGACCTCTTGGAGTGTCGAAACGCGTCGGGAGTAAGAGAAATCTAAAATAAATTTTGGTGTCTGGAGGAGAAGCGTTTAATTATGAATTAGGTTGCACGTCATAACGGGTCTTCATGTGGTCGCTTTCTATTCGTATTCAAAAGTCGCGGTCTCCTAAATAACGAATTTTTTCTACGAAAATTAGCTAAAAATTATAGACCGTTAGACCATAAACTTAACCAAATCTACCGCCAAACCATCAGAGAAAGGGTCTATTTAAAATGAAATTTCCGGAAATATTTTAGGAAAATGAAGAATAAGATTGTTTCATAAAAAGTTTGAAGAGCTATCTACTGAAACATTGTTTTTATAGCATCGGTGAATTTTTATCCATGACAAACTGCAAATAATTTTAATCTGTATTTTTGTTATGTTTGTTTCTGGCGGTGTGATTTGTTTTTTACATTTATTTTATACTTGTATATATTGTGTATATATGTGTGGCTATTTTTAAGTTTCTTGCTTAATGGTATTTTAGATTGTTTAGAGTATATCCCTAAGATATTTCGATTAGTTATTTTATAATTATATGAACCGGTACTTTTTAAATTCGATTTTAGAGTGTTTTAGGTTTATGAAAAGATTGTTGTTAGATGATTGGAAATTTTGGACATTTTAAGATTATGGTTTTTATTTTTGTAGAGGAAGATGTCTGTTGTCTGTGATATCTGTGTTTGTTTTTCTTATTTTCTGGTATTTTTATCTAATCCTGTCATGTCTTATCTACTGGATTTTGTAGCAAAAAGACTAATAAAGATTATTATTATTATTATTATTATTATTATTATTATTATTATTATTATTATTATTATTATTATTATAATGACGGTTGAAGCTGAAACTTAAGGGCTTGTAGAACACTCTTCTTGGCACTTTTTCTGTACATAATCCCTATTTGTTTCAGGTTCTTTACCTAAATGGTGCCAATTGTGAAGTATCAAATTGAGAGATGTGTGGATAAGTTCGTGGCAGTCCAATCCCAGCTCGTTATAAATTGTAAAAACGTTGAATTTATTTAGAAATGAAGAAAACTGTTTAAAGTTAGACACTATATAGATATAGATTCCTTCTGCGTATATTCAATCTTAAGAATGACATCATTATCCCAAAAATTCCGCATCAACTTTCCTGCAGATACTTGGGTCTTCGCTTTTTTGTGGTAAGGAAGATCCTTTGCATCATTGCATTGCCTCTTGTTTTGTTGACAATCCTAGTGGAACGTTCACGTCTCATAGAGCGTTTCCATTTTGGTAAAAATGTGTTGCAGCCGCTATGTTTTCTTCGCCAAATATGTATCTTCACAACTTCTGGTAAGAAGTCAGGATTTTCAGGATACCGCACTCTTAGAATTGTTTGACAAATATTTGTGCAAAATTGTCAACAGATGCTTCAGTCTATTTCATGAGCGATAAGCGAAACATTAGTTCATCGATCCTTAACAACATTTCTTTCACTTTTTCAATGTTGTCGTCGGTCCTTATCTCCACATGTTGTCAGCTTTTAGGATCATTTGAAACAGATTTTTCACCTCATTTGAGCTGCTTTGACTAGAATTTTATCAAAAAATATGATGCGCAATTACCATTTATGGGAGTCATACGTTCGTGTATAATTTTCAGCTGATTGCCTTTTTTTGTCAAAAACTTCTTCTTTGAACTAGTCTTAAACCACTGACATACAGTACACAACTGTCATGTTTCATGGCTAGGTAGATTTAAATTTAATCTTCTTTCGTATGTTGATTCGTTTCAAAGTGTAATCCAGACAAGTTTAACTGTGTGTGTGTGTGTGTGTGTGTGTGTGTGTTTTGTTTCTTTAACGTCGGCCTATTTCCGCGACTATGGCCAATCACCGACGCCAGGGAGCAGTTTCACCTCACTATCCTGGAAATTTTGCCGAACCCCTGTCTTTCTGTAAGGAGGGTAGGGATCTTTAACGTGCCCAACATCGCATGGACACGGGACCGACGGCCTAACGCCCCCTCCGAAGGGCGGAACGTGCAGACATTCAACTTGCTCAAATACAATGCCAGAACCTCGGTTGATGTTAATTTTACAGTTTGTACTGGAAAAGTGAAAGGAGTACGCCGGGATCGAACCCGGTACCCTTCGGTTCAAAGGCACACGTTCTTACCTCTGAACCACCGAGGTCCTACAAGTTTAACAGATTACTTTAGAATGTACGACATCCGGGTTTATTGATTTGTTAATTAGTTCTTTGTATTAAATGTTTATTCTATTTTTTATTGTGTATTTATATTTGGTAACCTTTTGTATAATTGTAAATGTTTGTTCCAACTTATCAATAAACCTTATTATTTTATATATACTATATTACACACACACACACTCAAATATATATATATATATATATATATATATATATATATATATATATATATATATATATATATATATATTGTAATGTTATTATATGTTCTGTGAGATATATATTACCACTACTAATATCTTAATACAAGAAAAAAAATGCCCTTATTAAATTAATCTCAGGGTGGATTCAGCTATTAATTAATTTAAAAAAAAACTGAATCTCAAAAATGTGTTTTTATCGCCAAATAAATAACCAAATAATGCCTCAAACTTTGGATGCAAATGTGATATAAGTTCCAATATTTAATTTCTGTTAAACAGTTTATAATTTTTCTTTATGTTCATTTCTATTTAAAGAACCTCTCTCGCAGACTCAAAATTTTTGTCAATGATACTTCAATATATCAAATGCAAAAAAAATGTATTCAAGGAAACATGTTTAACTCTATTTTTATATTGAACATTAACCCTTACTCCGTGATCACGTCTCTAACTCTATATAATAATATTTACTTAAACTATAAGTACCTTAAATACATTCTTCCATTAGCCCTTATAATGATAATAGTACTCTGTTATACAGAGCCACAGCTTGGCTTGACATCAGCTGACCTCTGACATTTACGCCTATTGCGTCTGCGTCTGCATAGCTTCTAATATCTTCTGGTGCAATGCTTGAATAACGTTAACAAGACTTTTATCCTGTTATTCCACCGAACTGTTGTTCTACTTGTACTTCGCAATCACTCAAAAAAACAATTTGCTTATTTTTAGTTACACTGACAAAAGGTAAAGGTAAGATGCTTACTGGCAATTAGGCCATTGCTGACCCTTTTTGCTCATCTAAACTAACCTACCCTCCACCTTGAGCTCGATCTCAACGACGACAGTGATTTGAAAAATCATCCGCCGCCGGCGACCCCCGAGTTCGTATTGAAAAGTCATCGTCTTTCCCGCACGGCCACGGAGACGCTCGTTACACTGATAAAGTTTTCGACGTTTAGTTATAAAATGTAATCACGCAAAAACTGTTTATTATTACTTATGGAACGCTTAATTTCACAAAATATTCAGCCTTTAACTGTTCAAGATCAAATTAAATATTGTATGAAACTGCTCTCATTATATTTTCTAACGTTGGTCCCATCTACCATCTTGTTTACACTCTCTCGTATTAACTTTTTATCTCGAACGGACGTTGTTTTCTTTCTTCAAAATTCTCAACTAAATTCTCTTTTTCTTTCAAATTTTCTTCTGATCTGACCAAACTCAATGTGCTCCTTCCAATTTCTTTCTAATCTCCCAAAACTTACTTTCTATTTCCATTTCTCAGTTAAATTCACCCCAAATTCCCAACATCTGTCTCATCTGACACGACCTTTTAAAATTTTTCTCCCTATCAAACTTTCCGTTTCCATGACAGTCCGCTTCTAAACCATTTATATTTATTATTTTAATTGCATCGAAACATAATTCTTATAACTAACATCTTATGCCATACAAAGAAATTATTGTTTGTAATTAACATCTAAACTCCTAAGTCTACACCACTTATTTACACCTTACTTACTAATACCTTAATTATTTACAGACGTATAATTGCCTCTTTGAGCCCATGTTGTGTTTTCTTGAATTTGCATTTTATTGTTTATAAAATGTACAAAATCTCGGTAGTGCATAGCACATACATAAGTGAAAATTGGCACTTGTGATGAGCACTAAAAAGTACAATTTAATTCTATTTTTTTTTGGATTTTCGGATTTTCATGGCTATTAAATTTGTAAATTACCAAATTTGCTGCACCATCTCTTTTAACATTTTTTGTATCGATAATAATAATAATAATAATAATAATACTTATTATGTGCGTATTTACGTATGTTTGTGTGCACGTGGGCCTGGCTAATATCACAATATATATATATATATATATATATATATATATATATATATATATATATATATATATATATATATATAATATTAAGTCTCATTAATTTTATAATTTATTTATCCACATCGAACACAGTGCTGAAGTAAAGCTAATAGGGGTTGTAATTTTTAAAAATCAATAAGGTAGTTACAACTTAGCGTTACAAAGATCTTCTTCGCATTCTATGCATTCAACATCCACCCAAGGTACAAAGCTCGTAAAGTTCTTGACAGCACCACAGCTCGTTGATTTTATGCCACAGGTCTTTAGTTCATAAGTTTGGTTTACGTGTATCTCGGCAAGATTAGCTAGAAACAATAGAATATCAGTTAGTGATGACAAAATGAAAACATGAATGTCGGTTATAACACGCAAATTATTTCAAAAAAATCCTTAAAATACGGATAAGAACATTAAAATAGTTGCCCGGGAGATTAAAATAATTGCTAGCGACCTCAGCATTTCGACTGTTATTCTTATCAAAGTGGCGCTTCAAAAATTGTTTCATTAGTTGCTATACTTAGAACTTTTCATCGGCAAACATATAACTGCTGAAAAGAACACGCTAAGGAACTTCGTTCTTTCCTAAGTATTGTGTGTGTGTTTCGTTTCTTTAAGGTCGGCCTATTTCCGCGACTATGGCCAATCGCCGACGCCAGGGAGCAGTTTCGCCTCACTATCCTGGAAATTTTGCCGAACCCCTACCTTTCTGTAACGAGGGTAGGGATCTTTAACGTGCCCAACATCGCATGAACACGGGACATAAGGCTTTACGCCCCCTCTGAAGGGCGCAACGTGCAGACATTCAACTTGCTCAAATACATTGCCAGAACCTCGGTTGATGTGAATGTTACAGTATGTACTGAAAAAGTGAAAGGAGTACCCTGAGATTTAACCCAGTACCCTTAAGTTCAGAGGCACACGTTCTTACCCCTGAACCACCGAGGCTGTTTCCTCAGTATTCATAACAGCAATAAATAAGACT
This sequence comes from Tillus elongatus, assembly GCA_964006375.1. Lineage (NCBI taxonomy): Eukaryota > Metazoa > Arthropoda > Insecta > Coleoptera > Cleridae > Tillus > Tillus elongatus. Next base: position 137,670,424 of record OZ023268.1, on the reverse strand, counting down.
CTATACGACGATAATCGATACACATAAATCATAGGGCCACTACATTTCTGTAATGACAAACGCAAACATGACTTTTTTAAGGTTTAGAAGTAAAAAAGCGCACACACGACAACAGTTACCTTGTTTATATGAGCAAACTGATCTAATGAATGCCCCTTTTCCGAAAGTTTTAATTTATAGTTAAATACCCCAGACAAAACACGTCTAATTATATTAGAAAAAAGTTACAGTAAGATACTAGATTGATGTGAGAGGATATTTTCGTTATATAGAATCTGATTTATTGCTGTTATTATTTAGTTATTTGATTGTTGGAATTGTTGTTATAGCTATTATTGTTATAGTTCCATCCTATTTTTATGTAAACAATCCAGGGGTCCAACTCTGCGCTAACTCAAAGTAATACTTTTAAGGTAAGTTTTCGTGAATTCTTAATGAAAATTCGCTACAAAGAGAAAGCGTGGCTTTAAATAAGTTAAATCAAAGCAAACGTTTGACTGTAAAGTCAGTTAGCGTGGAAAAATTTGACAAATATAAAAATTATTTAACGACATTTTTATCACCATTCAAGTTTATCAAAAAATTATAATAAATACGTGACCTCTGTAAAAATTGTAACACATTTGGAAACGCCTTATATAATACTGATATAAAAGTCAAATAAACACACGTTCTATTAATTAAGATTAAACAAATTTTAAGATTAAAACTATGTTATGTAAAAACAAAAGCTATATAGTGAATTATCGTAGAAAAGTTCACGAATGGGTAGATCCCGACTTTTGAATTTTGAAAAAGTTTCTTCAACTGAGCACGAACCAGGACCCGTAGAACCCATATCCAGGGGTCAGTTTAAATTTTTAGATGTTTATATATATATATATATATATATATATATATATATATATATATATATATATATATATATATATATATATATATATATAGATATATATAATGTGTCCCAGATTCGCTTCTCTTTACACTGATCGCGGCTCCTATTATACCTACAGCAAAGACCAAATAGGGAAAGTTTTAGAGGAAGCTTAGTGCATTCAATACCTGGCTTCAGGTTTACGTTTGGTCAATTGGTTTTGGAAATATCGCCGAAGAAACGAAAATGTCGGATTTCGTTTTTCGACAATAAATCCGAAACGGTTAAATTGACAGCTGTAAAAATGTTCCATTATTGGGACACTTTTTTAAGACGAATAAGATGGCGTGTATGACACCCTATCGTCTTTTGTTATTCAGCAACCCGCGTCAACTTTCATTTTTCTTATGGCCGCCATAGTAGGTGGTAGTGGACTTTTCCTTTACGTGGTAGTGAAGGATTTTTCCACGCCCAACGAGCTACCACCCCGTACATCAAGGGACCGGTGAAGTCCCAACGGACGTTTCCGGTTCTGGTGTATGAGTCGGTTTCCCTTATAAACGTGGTAGTGAAGGATTTTTCCACGCCCGAGGAGGTACCACCCCATACATCAAGGGACCGGTGAAGTCCCAACGGACGTTTCCGGTTCTGGTGTATGACGATGACTCCTCCTTGTACAAAAGTTTCCGGAGATAAAATACCCCTCCATCCGGATCTCGGGGAGAGGGGTGTGCAGGGGCCGCCGGCAGCAAGATTTAATATATCCTTCTTGAATATATGTGGCCTAAATTCTAACTTGAACTCCGTCCACCATTTCCTCCAGGCTAATAGGCCCCAACTCCTCTTCCTCACCGAAACCCAAATCAGTGCCAAAACAGCCACTAATCACCTTAATTTCCCGGGGTATGAGCTCCTTACTTCCTTTATATTGAATTGATGCGTGTGCACATACGTCCGTAACAGTCTACCCTGCACCAGACTCCCCAATTTAAAAGCTGGAAGAAAAGACATACTTTGGATTAAACTCTCTCTCAGGGCGGCAACTAAATTCATTTGTTGCATTTACCGGTCACCTTCTGACAACAACTTTGTCCGGCTCTTCGACTACCTTTCTGAAAAAAGCGACCATCTGATTTCTGAATATCCTTTCTCGAAGGTCACTATTCTTGGTGACTTCAATGTCCATAATAAGGAATGGCTAGGATCTTCAAAACCAATCCACAAGGGAGCGCAGCGGAGGCCTTTGCAGTCAGCAATTCCTTAGCGAATATGGTTTAGCAACATACTTACTTTCCTCGCATCCCAACACACAGCTCAAATCCCTTGGATTTCCTTCTTACTACAAAACCTGAATGCTAAAAGACATCAGTCACCGCCCCCCTTGGTCGCTTAGACCACGGCATGGTCACTGCTTCCTGCGCAATGCAGCCCGAGGTCACACAGTCATCACACCCATGTATCGTTTGACACCACAACTCCGCGAACTGGGACGAAATGTGAGATTACTTTTCCCTTATTTCCATGGGCGTCTGTCTGCTTCTCTCATCCTGACCACTCTGATATCTCACAAAACGTCACCGAAATTATCCAAGCTGCCATGGAATTATTTATTCCACGTACACAGAAAACCCATTCAGCCACTCAAAAGCCCTGGTTCTCTAAATCCTGTGACAAGGCCAGACTTGAAAAGGTCAAAGCTCACAAAACGTTTCTACATAATCCCAGTCAAGAAAACCGTCAAGGATTTAACGACGCAAGAAACCGCTATATCTGCATCCTTTCTGAGGCAAAAAAACTTGTTTAATAACCACATCAAAAAAAGTCCTCTCAAACTCCAACGGCAGAAACCCCTTCTGAACACTTGCTAAATCTATTGGGAATAATTTCTGCAAGAGCACGTTCCCACCTCTTGTTTCAGGCAATGAAATTGTGAGCAAATTTGTATCACCAACGACTTATGGGCCACCCTGTGATTATAGAAATATTTTTTTAAGATGTAGCTCAAGACACCCTATAATTGATATATATATATATATATATATATATATATATATATATATATATATATATATATATATATATATATATATATATATATATATAACGGATATATTGAGCTTTATTGATTTTTTAAGAAAATTCGACAAAAATTATATGCCATTAAACGATAAACTCTGCAGCTAAGGCTACTGCCAAGCATCAGAGAAAAGGTCTATTTGAAATGAATTTTCTGGAAATATTTTATTAAAATGAAGGACAATGACGGTTGAAACCAAGACTTCAGGGTTTGTAAAACATCCTTCTTGAGACATTTGATTTCCATAGCTCGTATTAGATTCAAGTTATTTGCCTAAATGTTGCCGATTTTGACGTTTTAAATCGCAACTTTGACGTTTTGAGGAAAACCCCATTTTTTTTAAATGCCTATAACTTTTTTCTCTTTTGACCTACATAGCTGAATTTTGGTAGGTGACTTACCTATAAGGATCTAAACCTCCGTACCAAATTCGGTTGCATTTACTTTGTTAATTCCGAAGATATAAAAATTTTTCCAAAGAAAACACAAATTTTTCCGGGAAAACCTGGTCAGATTTTCCTGGATAACGAACTTATCCAAGCCATTTGCAAAAGGAATTTATTCACCAAATTCAAGCAAAATCGGCACTTTATTTTTTGATATGTATATATATATATATATATATATATATATATATATATATATATATATATATACATATATATATATATATATATATATATATATATATATATATATATATATATATATATATATATATATATATAAACATATAAAAATTGAAACTGACCCCGGATATGTGTTCTGGGGGGCCTAATTAGCGCTCACTTAAAGGAATTTTTTTTCAAAATTCAAAAGTCGGGATCTCCTCATTAGTGAATTTTTTTAAAGAAAATTCACTAGAACGCTTATTTGAATATTTTCTGGAATTGTTCAGAATATCTTGGTTGCTTACATTTCCCTATATTACTGTATACTTACCAATACTACGAGTAATAATGCAGACATCCTCCCAAGATGAACAATTTCTTTCTGTTTCTGTTGAACCAATTAATTTATTATCATAGCAGCGAAGTGACAGTCCTGTAAAGGTTTTGAAAAGTTAGAGAATTGTTTTTTAAGATATCAATAAGGATCAAATGCAGACCTAGATACTTCGCTGCTTTCACAAAATAAACTTAAAAACGAATTTTCATTAAATGCTTAAAATTTGTATAGCTCAATTTTCTATAAACCCAGAAAATTGAGTTTTGGTGGAGTAAATTATTTACGAGGGCAACATACCAACCAAATTTCATCAAAATAACTTGTTTATTTTTTTGAGGTACAATTTTTTGTCGGAAAAATTAATTTGTTTTTCGGAAAAAATATATTTTTTTAAAAACTGGTCCGATAGGGCTGGCTAATAAACTCATCCAAGCTATTAATAAATTAAAGCTCCTTGCCGAGTTTCACCAAAATCGGTTAATAACTTTTTGAGTTATCGTGTGGATACTTACATATATATATATATATATATATATATATATATATATATATATATATATATATATATATATATATATATATATATATATATATATATATATATATATATATATATATATATATAAACATATAAAAATTTGTACGGACCTTGGTTTCGGGTTCTAGGGGCCCAAATTAGAGCTCATTTAAACGAATTTTTAGTTTCACCATAGATACCTCTCTATTAGCGAATTTTTTAAAATAAAAACACCCTTAATTCGCTAATAAGAACAAAACAGAAGTGTCACTACCTAAAAAAGGCAACAGCACACCGTGATACCAGGCGGTCATCCACCCAGGCACTGACCGTGCCCGACGTTGCTTAACTTCGGTGATCGGACGAGAATCGGTGTATTCAACGCGGTATAGCCATTGGCTTGAGAAAATCATTTATCCAAGATTTATATATTAATTATTAATTTTTTAATTTCGATTTTGAAAAAATGATATTTATTGAATTATTTTTGAATTTCGCAATATTTACATAATTTTTAACAGTCCTGATTGCATACGTACTGTTCCTGCGTGAAAGAATTTAACATAACTTATTATTCTTGTTAGTCTTGGACAACTCTCTTATTTCACATAATGATCAAAAAACTTTGTGGTTTTCGGCAATGATTTAATTCACTAGCTTTTCATATAAACTAAAATTATTAATCCAAAAACAACCTATTCCCTTATTAACCTAGAATAAAATAAATTGATATGACATATGACGCCATATAAACCGCGCCATTTTGCTATAAGAATGCAAATAACATAACAAACCAATAGAAATTTAATTTCTGACCACGTGACCAAGGATCGTCTCGTTGGTCATTTCAGAATGCCAAGTCTATAGATAAATCTCACTAGACTAAATTCACAAAAAAAATTTTAATTGTAAAAGTTTTATTCAACTTATAAGGTTTTTATTAATTATTGTTTGGATCACAACTTAAAATCAGGCTTAAACACGATTTTACCATATAGCTTTTTAAATAACAAATCAATTCTAGAAATAAATATTACCGTTAATTTTCCTAACGAGGGAAACTTCCCAAGTGTGTGTAATAAAATTTTAGAACTGACAACTCTGGCTGTTTCAATTTATAAGGGAGACTTTCCAGCTTTCCAACATTCAAAGAAAACAAACTAAGACGTCCGTAATGAAAACCGCTCCCACGCACATTACACAACGCCTTAATACACTTTTAGGAGCATGTCGTAGCTTTTAAATTTCTTTAATTCAGGATAACTTAAATTAATATATGAGAAGATCTTTGAACGCTTTATATATATATATATATATATATATATATATATATATATATATATATATATATATATATATATATATATATATATATATATATATATATATATATATATTCCATTCCACTCGCGTTAATAATTTAAAGAATATAGCGTTCTCGAAATGTTTTCCCCGATTTTCCACCGGGAAAACTTGAGCATAAAGGCTGATTAACGAACTCGACCTCGGTTTTCGCCCAAACAAGATTTTTGCTAAGTTTGATTGAAGTCAGTCTAATATTTTTTGAGTTATTGCTCGGATACATACAAATATATATATATATATATATATATATATATATATATATATATATATATATATATATATATATATATATATACAAAAACAAATTTTAACGGACCTTGGTTTTCGGTTCTAGGGACCCAAATTCGCACTCACCTGAAGAAATTTTTTCAAAGGCTTTTCATCGTGACCTCTATTCACGCGTTTTTCTTAATGAAAATTCGCTAATACGAAACGACTGTAAAAGAGGGTTAGAAACAATACACACAATAGTACAAAGATAAACTGTATGTGGAAGAAACGACATACGGGAACTATTTAGTAAAACTAAATTCCATAATGAACCCTTTTCAAGGTTGGCTTTTTGAGCATGTCTTTGAGCTCAGTATAGGTAAAACATCAGTAATGTTTTTTTACTAGGGATAGGTTACAAGATACAACAGAAATCAAAGTCTTGAATTATAACTTGCCTGTTGTCATTATATATATATACTTAGGAGTTTTCCTGGATCCTAAGTTGTTGCGGACTACACACATTAGGTACATAAAGGGGAGAGGTTCAGCTTTAGCCCCTACCTTGTTTCTTCTCCACATCAATGACCTCCTCTCGAGCACATCCAACCCAGTTCACAGCTACGCGGACGACAGCACCCTCCATTCAAATATACAATATTCTAAGCCTGTCTCTTCAACCCAATTAGATGAGGATCGCAGACTCATGGTTCTGTCTCCGTGGATCTCCAAAAAATATTAGATTGGGGAAATATAAATATTGTACAATTCAACTCTACCAAATCTCAGTCTTGCTTTCTACCCCATAAGAGATACACCAGCCCTAGACCCATCAAAATAAACAACCAAGTTATTCAAAGTAATAAGTCCTTTTAACTTGTTGGCATTTCTGTGGGTCGAAATCTCAATTGGCACCAACATGCCACACCAATTGCAGAAGCGGCTGCTAAGAAATTCGGTTTCCTCTTCTGGGCTCGCAAATACGTTTCACCAGCTAATCTCTATACCATATATACTTCACAAATAAGGCCAAACCTCGAATATTGCTGCCACATCTGGGCTGCCGCTGCCGCTTCTACACTCGCTATCCTTGACTCTATACGCTATACGTCTCATCGGTGACCCTACCCTCACCCAAAGGCTGCCAACCCTTGCCCACCGACGTGCTGTTGGTGACCACTCTCCCTTTTATCGATATCTGCACGGGCACTGCTCAGAGGAGCTTTTTTCCATAGTTCCTCCACCTGCTGTCCCCAGCAGATCTACCAGGGGAACAGAGCGAATGCACCCTTTTAATGTCCAGGTCACTAGAGAAAGAACATCTTGTTATGCTCGCTCTTTTGTCCCGAGGGCTTTCAAGTTGTGGAATTCCTTGTCGGCACATGTTTTTTCTTCACCTCCGAACTTCCAAACCTCCGAACCCAGAATTAACAAGTTGCCTCTTTCCTCCTTGTCGACACCCACGGTACGATAGTATTTAGGCTGTAGGCCCGCGTGGTGTGTTGTTGAAATATATATTTAGAAAAAAATGCGAGCGTGCCACCAATTTACTGAAATCTGTCAGCAAAGCTAAATGGGGCGCAAATCCCAAAATATGTATACTTTTTTGTAGATGCTATATTACATCAATTTGGGACTATGGTAGCATTCTATACGGCTCAGCTTGTAACACTAACCTTCCTAAAATCGTTGACCGGATTCAGACAAAAGCGCTCAGAATCTGTCTAGGTGCCATGAGGTCATCTCCAAATGAAGCAGTACTGGCAGAAAGTCAAGAACTCCCACTTTATCTTAGAAGAGCATTCGTTGCCAGAAAACAGGTAATCAAATGTAATTTTTACAACATAAATAATGAAGACATTCTTTAAGATTCAGAGGTCTAGATCTTTTCTAAGAAATTTCGCGAATATGGATTAAGTTTCTATACACTTTTATAATAACTTCGAATATCACTTACCTAAAACCACCAGCAAAGCTAACAATAGAAGTGTAAAGCACTGTCTCACAAAACCCATTTTTTGTATTGATTTAAAAACGTAAATGACTAGTTGTTTCTCCAACACCTAACCTATTTATGAATATATTTGACCAATATCAGTTTCTAATATTTCTACAAAATGTAAATATATCACTTGCTTGACCTTTAACATCATTCACTGTGCCCTTGACTTCTGTAATTTTTGTGAACAAACAATTAGATAAAAATGATATATCACACATAGAGCAGATAAATAAACTATGCAAAATTGCTGTTGTATTTCTTTCTTAACATATCTCCTCAAAAATTATCGTTTCTGTTTGTACCCTGTTAATTTTGGCAGGTGGTAGTGGACTTCTCTTTTACGTAATAGTAAAGGATTTTTTCACGCCCGGGGAGGTACCACCCCTTACATCCAGGGGCTGGTGAAGTCCCAACAGACCTTTCCGGTTCTGGTGTATGAATCGGTTTCCCTTATATACATAAATGATGGTGGCTTCTCCTTGTGCAAAGGATTCTGGAGATAAAATACCCTTCCAATCGGATCTCCGGAAGGGGGGTGTGCAGGGGGCTCCGGCATCAAAATTTAATATATCCTTCTCGAATATATGTGGCCTAAACTCTAACCTGAACTCCGTCCACCATTTCCTCCAGGCTAATAGGCCCAAGCTCTCCTCGTCCTCACCGAAACCCAAATCAGTGCCAAAACAGCCACTAATCACCTTAATTTCCCGGGGCATGAGCTCCTTACTTCCTTTAGAATGCATGGAGGCGTGTGCGCATATGTCCGTAGCATACACCTTGCACCAGACTCCCCAATTTAGAAGCTGGAAGAAAAGACATATTTTGGATGAAACTCTCTCTCAGGGCTGCAACTAAATTCATCTGTTGCATTTACCGGTCACCTTCTGACAAAAATGTTATCCAGCTCTTCGACTACAATTCTGAAAAACCAACCATCTGATTTCTGAATAACTTTCCTCCGAGGTCACTGTTCTTGGTGACTTCAATGTCCATAATAAGGAATGGCTAGGATCTTCAAAATCCAAACCACAAGGGAGAGTAGCGGAGGCCTTTGCAGTCAGAAATTCTTTAGCCAATATGGTTCAGCAACCTAATTACTTACCTTGTATCTCAACACACAGCTCAAATACCTTGGATCTCCTTCTTACTACAAAACCTGAATGCTATAAGACATCAGTCATCGCCCCCCCCCCCCCCCTTGGTCGCTCAGACCACGGCATGGTCACTGTTCCCTGCACAATGCAACCCGAGGTCACACAGTCATCACACCCACGTATCGTTTGGCATGACAACTTCGCGAACTAGGACGAAATGCGGGAATATTTTCCCTCATTTCCATGGGCGTCTGTCTGCTTCTCTCATCCTGACTCCTCTGATATCCCGCAAAACGTCACCGAAATTATCCAAGCTGGCTTGGAATTATTTATTCCACGTACACGGAAAACCTCTTCAGCCACTCAAACGCGTTGGTTCTCTAAATCCTGTGACAAGACCAGACTTGAAAAGGTCAAAGCTCACAAAACGCTTCTACGCAATACCAGTCAAGAAAACCGCCAAGCTGTTAACGACGCAAGAGACCTCTACGTCCGCATTCTCTTTGAGATAAAAAATCTCGTTTAATAACCACATCAAAAACAAAGTCCTCTCAAGCTCCAACGGCAGCACACCCTTCGCGACTCTTGATAAATCTATTGGAAATAATTTCTGCAAGAGCACTTTCCCACCTCTTGTTTCAGGGTTTTTGTTTCTACCGCCCTGGGCAAGGCTGAACTTTTTGCATCCTTGTTCGCCGGCAATTCTACTCTCAACCCACCTCCAAATGTTCAACCACCAACAGTCCTCAATGTCGCTCATAAAATGATGGATATCATTTTCAAAACTAAGAAGATACGCAAGATGATCTCATCTCTTAACACCAGAAAAGCCTCTGGCCTTGACGAGATCCCAACAATTGCTCTAAAACGAATGCGCACCAGAACTTGCTCCTGTCCTGAGTCGTCTGTTTCAGACATCTTACAATAGAGGCATATTCCCTAGTAACTGCAGAACTGCTCGAGTACAACCCGTTCCCAAGAAAGGATCCAAGTGAGGGAAAATTATATAAACACCGAATTACTAAAATTTCTTGAAAAACAGAGTCTAATCCACGACAGGCAATATGGATTCCGTCAACGCAGATCAACTACCGACTCCCTTCCTCTGTCACCCATTCTTTGGAACAAGTCTATGGAACTACACGGTGAATCTCAGATTGTCGCTCTAGACATATCCAAAGCATCCGACCAGGTCTAACACGCAGCGCTGCCTAATAAACTTCTGGCCTATGGCCTACCACCAAAACTCTGTACCTGGACAGCAAATTTCCTCTCCAGCCGGATCATTTCTGTTGTCGTGGGTGGTCATTCCTCTACACTGTATCCAATTAATGCAGGTGTCTCTCAAGGTTCAGTCCCCTACTTTGTTTCGTCTCCACATCAATGACCTCTTCTCTAGCACATCCAACTCAGTTCACAGTTACGCGGACGACTGCATCCTCCACTCAAATATACACTATTATAAGCCTGTCTCTTTAGCCCAATTAGATGAGGATCGCAGACTCATGGAGGGTTCTCTATCTGTGGATCTCCAAAAAAATTAAGCTGGGGAAGTAGAAATCTTGTACAATTCAACTCCATCATATCTCAGTCTTGCTTTCTATCCAGCCCTAGACCCATCACAGTGAACAACCAAGTTATTGAAAGTAATGAATCCTTTTCACTTGTTGGCATTTCTGTGGGTCGAATTTTCAATTGGCACCAACATGTCACATCAATTGCAGAAGAGGCTGATCAGAAATTGGGTTTCCTCTTCCGGGTTCGCAAATACTTTTCACCAGCTAATCCCAATACATTATATACTCCACAAATAAGACCAAACCTCGAATACTGCTCCCACATCTGGGGTGCCGCTGCCGCTTCTACACTCCCTATCCTGGACCCCTTTTAGAAGATATCTATACGTGTCATCGGTGACTCTACCCTCACCCAAAATCTTCCATCCTTTGCCCACCGACGTGCCGTTGGTGACCTCTCTCTCTCTCCCTCTCTCTTTTATAGATATCTGCACGGGCACTGCTCACATGAGCTTTCTTCCATACTTCCTCCATCTGCTGCCCCCAGCAGATCTATCATGAGAACAGAGCCAATGCACCATTTTACTGTACAGGTCACAGAACATCAGCGCCGCTCATAGTCACCCTGGTCGGCCAATACAACTAGGGAAAAGGCGAGGCTGTGTGGTTTGATCTTAGACGCTTCCTCCCAAGAATCAACAACTGGGGCAGGCGTTTTAGACCAAGCTAAATCGTACCAATGCTATTACATCCAGGAGCGAACATCTGTTGTAATAGCCGGCAAATCATTTACCACAGTTCAGTATAATATCGGGACAAACCTACCTAAGGCTGAAGACACTCGGCTGGACCGTGGACTGCCGCTTACTGGCTATGTCGGTTTATCGGTAAATGCTCGAAGCGAACTGTTTGGTAATTTTGAGGTACTGTGAGACTTCTACTCACTAAAACTCCCTCCCATGGACCATGGAGTACCAGACCTTAGTCCATACCTCCATCGAAAAAATTTCACAGAATAACGTTTGGGTTTGAATGTTTCCATTCTGTTTTTGCCGCGGGGGCGCTGGCGGGAAAGTATATACTTTGGACGCTTATGCCTATGTGGAAGTTGCTCATCGTAGCCGGTGGCACTACGACGAAAAGCGTTTGGGTGAGAAGCGGCTTTTGCGAACTGAGTTGTGGATAGTTGAGTTATAAACACAAGTATCGAAAGTATAACCAGATCAGAGTGAATCTAACTGTTTCTGATAAACCATGGCGCTCCAGTAACCATTCTCAGAGTTTTATTCTGTATGATGTGAGGGGTCTTGATGTGTGTTGCGGCCGTGTTGGCTCATGCAGGGGATGCATAGGTCATGGCTGGCAGGATTATGATTTTGTACATGAGCAATATATTGTTCATGGACAATTTGAAATTTCTATTTAGAAGTGGGAACAGTTTCGAGATAAACATCGAGGATTTTCGTCTGGCGTGTTGGACATTGGGACACCATGTTAAGTGTTTGTCGAGGAAAACCCCGAGGTATTTGGCGGAATCTTGCCAGGGAATTAGACGGTTGTCTAATGATACGTGTTCGTGAGGTGTGTGTCTTCTCTTGTAAAATAGGACTGCTGAACATTTATCGGGGTTTATGGCTAGAAAAGATTTCCTATGCCAGCCTTGCAGCTCGATTACGGCGGTCTGAAGTCGTTCGGTTATTATCCTCGGCTGAGTGGAGCTGCTGTAGATGGTAGTGTCTGCGTACAGTGCGTATGTCACGTTTAGGGGCGCTGTCGGAATGTAAAAAACCAATCCGGATCAGACTAGGTTCGATCCTCGAGACTTGAAATGAAAGTCCATCGCGCTTACATCTGAGCTACGTAGGCACTTTGTGTTTTTCCTTGAATTCTCAGTCTTTTTATATGCGTGCGTCAGTGATAAAATGTAAATATCCGATGATAGGACATTGTCACCTGATTAATACTTATCTTCAGTTATCTGAAACCTCTTCTTCTCGGTATCTTGTGTTTGCTTTTGCATGAAATTAATTAATTTTTATGATTTTATTTGGTGTATTTATTCACCTCGTTACACTTTTCTCGGAAACATTTAAAGTTTATTTTCGGATTTTTTTTTTAACATTTTCAAACAATAAGTTATTTTGATGAAATATGGTACATTGTTTCTACTATATAGGTTATACCGGCGACCAAACTGATGCCTGCTTGCATTAAAAAAGCATATTTCCTATTAAAAACATTTTTATGAGAATTCACTTCCATAACGCACTTGTTTTAAATTGTGGTGATTTCCAGTTGCTTTCCGATGAATTTATGCGACGGAGATCATGGGACCAAAAGAAGTGTAGGTTATGGTAAAATAATATTACGTAGTGCAGGACAATTGATGGAAGAGGTTTGTTGGACAGAGAGGCAGAAGATTCCTTTTAGCTATTCCCTTTACATCGCTAAACCAAAAGGGGATCATTTATTAATATGCTGCATTTGATTCTGTTTTTAAGTATATTAAGTTTAATTCTATAGAACCTGCAGCTATACGGTCCTGGACAACTGTATTAATAGAGACATCATCGGTTCTGTACGATGAAGAGAACAGCGGGATGTTGGCGGTGAGTACGACAAAGGAGGTGTTGGGATGATTAACGGCGGAATGTGAATATATTAAATAATCCGGGGGGCAGGTGTGAATCCTGCGGAGCCCCACGGGGGGCGCACCTCGTCTACGACCATACAACCGTACCCAGAGTGCCGACACTCTCACTGAGCTTTTCAACCTCTACTTCTGCTTGCTGGTGATGGTGCTTATGCTGTCACTCTAAGACACTATTAGAAATTGAGTTCACGAACCTCACAGTTCATTTAATCAAATTATAAATCTAATCGTGATGTTATTATACAACAAATCATTAATATTAAAAAATAATAATAATAAAATCTGTCTTGGAGAAAGATCTCTCAGGAAATTAATAAAGTAATAAATTTTAGTTAAGATACCACAGGCGAACATTGTTAATTTAGTGTATAAGAGAAAGGCTTTGCCTTACCGGTCAACTTTTATTTTAATTTATTTTTTAGGCTACTTTTCCTCGTCATCATCACAATGTAAGAGCCCTGACGCCGCCTTATCTTCGCAACCGCTTCATAAATTGGGAAGCTTTTCAGAAGTTTTCCTCCTGATTCGCCTCTTCCCTTTTTTCCAAGCGTAAAGCCATCGGTTCTGTGTACCATTGGATGTTGGGTACTATCTTCACAAAAAACAGGGGGGCGTGGCAAAATTTCCATTATAGTAAAGTACAAATGCCTCCTGGCGTCGGTGATTTGCCATAGTAGGAAAAATAGGCCAGCGTATGTACTATTTACGATATATTCTCAATTAAATGAAATAAATAATACGTATTAAATAATGCTTATTTGTTCAATAAACGCACGTTTCAAGAAATCTCTTAAATCAAAACAGTAGAAACGATCTGATGTAAAGCAGAACTTAAGCGATGTGAATTAAAAACTAGTTCAGGGTCTTGGGAATGCGTGCCGCGCGTCAAATCTACCTATAACTTGCCCTTGAAACAACAATGACAAGGGGGTTCCCTGACTTCAATTCCCGTGTCAGCTAAAATTTTAGACGTTCAACGTCTCACTTGTAGTCGCTCTGTTTAATAAGTAGGTCGATTGCTTATCCAGCACCTTTTACGTTAAAAATCGGAGTTAATAGCCAACCGTTTTTTATATAATAAAACTACAGTAGTCCATAGTGGCCAATAGATCTACTGATAAGATCCATAAATCTCCGAATGGGGGTTTCATTATTCTACTAACAATGAGTCTAGCAAAATTGGTTCCCTCTTTGAGAACCATAAATTTCAATTTTGGTCATCAAAATTAACTTTACGGGGTAACCAGTCCCAGTATTTTTGTTTTACCCTGGGACTTTGCTAATGTGCTGATCATTAAGTAACAGTTTATACAGTTTTTTGTTTATGATGTAATTTGAAAAGTATTAATTGAAATTGTACCCTGAAATTTGATCCTTTCCATAGAACGTCGTGTTTACTTTAGAATTATATACAATTGCTATGTGGTACAGTGCAGCTACATTATAACCAGCTCCACTAAGTTAGCGTTATTTTAAGGTTTACTTTTTAGTTATTTTTATTTGATTATCTTGATTAAATGCTTAATATTATTTGTTATCGTTTGTAATATCAGTTTTGTTTTAATGATAAATCCAATAATGTGTTATGACTATATAATTTAATGTAAAAGCCTTTTTTTGTCGTTTTAAATTTAGATCTTTATTGATAATTTCGTTCTTAGGGTCTACCATATCAACCCACATAAACAACTCATTTGAATTTTAATCTAATTAATATTGCTAAAATGTATTTTATGTGATTGTTTTAATACATATATTAACACTCTCCTACTGTTTAAAACAGTAGATAAAATCTTTGGTAAGTAAATCTTCTATTTCTATAATTCAGTAGAAATAATTTTTCTTGTCATTGGTGGTATCCTATAATTTGCAGGTGTTCCTGGTGACAACGCTTGACTACTTTTAAAGGAAAATCTCAGTCAATAGGTAGGACCAAGATTAAAAAGTCTGAACGCAGCAAGTGCGTTACGGAAGTGAATTTTCATAAAAATGTTTTTAATAGCAATTGCAATCAGGCATCAATCTGATTACCGGTATAGCCTATGTAGTAGAAACAATGTACCATATTTTATTAAAATTACTTATTGTTTGAAAATGCACAAAAATCTTCCGAAAATAAACTTAAAATGTTGATTTTCTAGCCAACACACCTTGGGTTAATTGCAAATTGAGTTATTGACATTTGAATAATTTAATGAAAATTCGCTACCAAAACGCACTTACTGCGTCTCGATTTTTTTTACCAACATGCATCATATTTCGATAAAAAATGCAAAAATGCATTGACGAATTTGTTCTACGAAAGTTAGCTAAAAATTATAAACCGTTTTAAACCATAAACTTAACCAAACCTATAGCCAAAGCATCAGAGAAAGGGTCTATTTGAAATGAATTTTCTGTAAACATTTTAGTAAAATGAAGGGCAATGACGGTTGAATCTAAAACTTAAGGGTTTGCAGAACACTCTTCCTGCAACATTTTTTTTTTCATAATCCGTATTTTTTTCACGTTCTCCGCCTAATCATTGCCAATTTTGACGTTTCAAATCGTGATTTTGACGTTTTGAGAAAAACTCCAATTTTTTTTCTTTAACTGCCCATAACTTTTTTATCTTTGAGCTTAGAGAATTAAATTTTGGTACATAGTTCACCCTTCATAATATAAATATGCGTATGGTTGCCCTTACTTTGTTATTTCCGGAGATATAGCTTTTTTCAGAAAGAAAACACGAAATTTTCCGGGAAAACCGGGGCCGATTTTCCTGGCTAACAAACATTTCCAAGCCACTCGGCCCATTATTTTTTTAGTTATCGGTGTGATACCTATATATATATATATATATATATATATATATATATATATATATATATATATATATATATATATATATATATATATATAAATTGAAATTGACACCGGATTTGTGTTCTAGGGGGCCTAATTAGCGCTCATTTGACGATTTTTTTTTTAATTCAAAAGTCTGGATATCTCCTTATTAGTGATTTTTTTATAAAGAAAATTCATTAAAAATCAAAATACATACAATACAATATTGCACTACCCTGAGTCCCTTATTATATCGAAAAATTATTTGTTTTATACAGTTCTATAAACTATTTATAGACACATTCATATATAACTATGTTTATTTTTAGTATCTTTAAAAATATCTGGCGTGTGGCTGCACTGAAAAAAAGTCAAACAATATTAAAATTTGCTGGTACATAATTTTGTATTTGAAGCTGATTAATAAAATCTGATGAATGTCATATTGAAAATATTTTCATCTAATTGGCAAACCTTTGCTAATACAACCCTGGAATCGAATATCGTTATACAACTCAATTTGCTCACAGCTTGCATACCGTAAGATGAGTCAGTCCGTCCATCTTCAGTTAGATTATTGATATGATGTTTTATTGTAATTTATTCTATGTTGAGATATCATTGTGTGTTGTCTGATTTACTTGATTAAATTATTATTCCGTGCTAGCCTGTTGTAATGAATATTATGGTAGTGCTAATTCATCATCTACACTGATTTATTATTTTTATTGTATTCATATGCGAACCGGTGTTTCTATAATCACTTAGTATAGCCATCGAACGTAATTTATTTGTAGAGAACCTTCCATTTTTCCTTAATGTATCCTATCGTTCATATTGCAGAATCGTTTAGCAAATTTTCAGTAGAAAAGATTTTTAAGTTTATAGAGGCCATGACTGCCAAACGTTTAACAAAATATCTTAAGATTTGCGTGGATTATAGCCTCTAGATTCCAAAGTCAGGGCCGCTTAACTTTGCAGATTCAACTAGAGCAACCCCCAACAAGTTTTTTTAAACGTCGGCCTATTTCCGCGACCGGGAGCAGTTTCACCTCACTATCCTGGAAATTTTGCCGAACCGCTTCCTTTCGGCAAAGAGGGTAGGAATCTTTAACGAGCCCAACATCGCATGGTACACGAAACCAATTGATTTGTTCCCGATCCAATGGGGGGTACGTGCGCAAACACATTTACAACGTCGATTGATGGTAATTTACAGTATGTACTGAAAAATAATTTGACGCTTCTGCTGGGGATTGAATCCAGGATTGTCGGGTTCAGAGGCATACCCCTCGACAACCGAGGCTGCACTAATATGTTTTGCATACATTACAGCACATGGTGCTACATGTAATTTAAATCTGACCATCCTCATACAAATTTCGGGACGCAGGAAGTGCGTTATAGTAGTGAATTTTTGCCGTCCCACCATCGATACTTCTCTCTATTAGCGAATTTTTATTTAAAGAAAATTCGCTAATAATGTACCAATAAATGTTATAATAGAAATATGTAATCACTACAATTTGGAGAACCCAATTCATTGCAATAAAGTTTTAGACATGACGATCGTTTCGCTAACAAAGTTAGCGACGCAATCGTCGGGTCAAAAAACTGTATTGCAATGAATTGGCTTCTCCAAATTGTACTTAGCAGTGCTCATCACAGGCTTAAATCCTCACTCATAGAAATACTTATGTTGTAAAACGTGTAGTACGTTACAAATGCCACAATTTGACAATCGTTTTAACTGTCAAATTTCCAGAAGCCTCTTTCCTAGTTGAACAGAAAAACAAATATCACATCGGTTTTTTAAAATTATATTTAGAACTGCATGTATTCACAATAAACCACTTTCAATAAAACAGTTATTGTTAGTTCTCTCGTGTTGCTTGTGAAGACATCACTCCTCAAATAGTGACGAAATAAAAACAAAATTGTACATAAAATTACATTTTATATCATTTCTTGATGATATAAACGGACGGAAATTGGACGCATATTTAGAGAAAACTGGAAGAGGTAGATCCAGAGGGAAACTGCTAGAAAAGCTGGCCTGAACGATGGTGGACTAAAGCTATAATGAAGTCAAAAGATCAAGTCATGGAAAGTTATGGTTGCAATGACAAAAGCGACATCGCTTTAAGACTGTGACGGTAGTAATAAAGATTTATCTTTGATAACTTCTATCATTTATAACAAAATTAAATAAGTAATTTTTGAACGTCACAAAGTCTGGGTTAGACATATTTCCAAGGTAAAAAAGAACAGAACAAGGTTATACTCCAGACTGAATTTATTTAGTAAAAGCCCCACGCGTTTCGGTCCATATGATGAAGATGACCAGTTATATGGGCCTAAACGCGTAGGCTTTTACTAAATAAGTTCAGTCTGGAGTATAGCCTTGTTTTGTACTTTTTAGTGAATTTTCTTAAAAAAAATTCACTAATGAGGAGATCTCGACTTTTGAATTTTGAAAAAATTTCTTCAAATGAGCGCTATTTAGGACCCCTGGAACCCAAATCCGAGGTCGGTTTCAGACTTTATATGTTTATATATATATATATATATATATATATATATATATATATATATATATATATATATATATATATATATATATATATATATATATATATATATATATATATATATATATATATATGTTTATATATTTATGTGTCACACCTATAACTACAAAAATAATGGACCGATTTTGATAAAATTTGGTAAATACCTTCCTTTCGCGAGTGGCTTGGATAAGTTCGTTAGCCAGAAAAATCCGCCGAGGTTTTCCCGGAAAATTTTGTGTTTTTTTTTCGAAAAAAATCGAAAAAAATTTATATCTCCGGAATTAACAAAGTAAGGGCAACCAAATTTCATGCGCGGATTTATATCATTATAGGCAAGTTACCTACCAAAATTTAGCTACGCAGGGTAAATGACAAAAAAGTTACAGGCATTCAAAGAAAAATAAATTTGGGTTCTCCTCAAAACGTCAAAATCGCGATTTTAAATGTCAATATTGGTGAGTCCCTTCCTTTTGCAAGTGGCTTGGATAAGTTCGTTAGCCAGGAAAATCCGCCGAGGTTTTCCCGGAAAATTTTGTGTTTTCTTTCGAAAAAAATTTATATCTTCAAAATTAACAAAGTAAGGGCAACCAAATTTTACACGCGGGTTTATATCATTATAGGCAAGTTACCTACCAAAATTTAGCTCTGTAGATCAAAAGACAAAAAAGTTACAGGCATTTAAAGAAAAATAAATTTGGGTTTTCCTCAAAACGTCAAAGTCGCGATTTTATACGTCAAAATTGTTAATATTTAGGCAGTGAACCTGAAATTAATATGATCTATGGAAGGAAAATGTCACAAGAATAATGTTTTACGAAGCCTGAACTCTTAGTTTCAATCGTCATTGTCCTTCATTTTACTAAAATATTCCCAGAAAATTCATTTCAAATAGACCCTTTTTCTGATGCTTTAGCAGTAGTGTTTGCTATAGAGTTTATCGTTTAATGGTATATCATTTTTGTCGAATTATCGTAAAAAATCATTAAAGCACAATATATCCGTTATTATGCAAGTTACGAAAAAAAGTTGTATACATTAATTGTAGGGTGTCTTAAGCTACATCTTAAAAAATATTTCCACTGGCTGGCCCATAAGTCGTTGGTGATTCAAATTTTCTTTTTTTTAGTGAATTTTTTTAATCGAACACGCCCTATGTTATTGCGTTTTTGTATTTTCCATCGAAATATAATACATCTTCGTAAGAAAAGAAATTCTGGACGCAGCAAGTGCGTTATGGTAGCGAATTTTCATTAAATGCTTCAAATTTTGAATCAATTTGCTATTAACCTATAAGGTTGACCAGAAAACCAGTTTTTTCGGGAACAATTTAAGTTTACTTTCGGAAATGTTTGTACATTTTCAAACAATAAAGTTATTTGGATGAAACATGGCACATTGTTTCTAATATATAGATTATACTGGTAACCAAATTTGGTGCCTGCTTTCTTAAAAAAACATATTTGCTATTAGAAACATTTTTATGAAAATTCACTACCATAACGCACTTGCTGCGTCCAGAGTTTTTTACCTTGGAAATAAAATGAAATAAGTCAAAGAAACTGAATTTAACTAATTTTTCAAAAAAGTTGTAATAAGATAATGAGTCGATGTATGTCGATACTTTCATTGTATAGAGACTGCTATATTAGTGAATTTCCTTTAAAAAAATTCACTAATGAGGAGATCCAGACTTTTGAATTTTGAAAAAATTTCTTCAAATGAGCGCTAAATAAAATAGCCCCCGTATAACAAATATACGGGGTCAGTTTCGATTTATATATATATATATATATATATATATATATATATATATATATATATATATATATATATATATATGTATGCATGTATGTATGTATGTATGTATCATACCGATAACTCAAAAAATAATGGGCCAATTTTGATACAATTTGGTGAACACCTTCCTTTTGCAAGTGGCTTGGATAAGATTGTTAGCCAGGGAAATCGGCCGAGGCTTTCCCGGAAAATGTTGTGTTTTCTTTCGAAAAAAATTCATATCTCCGGAAATAACAGAGTAAAAGCAACCCAATTTGGTACATCTTTATATATCTCTGTAGGTAAATTACCTACCAATTTAGCGATGTAGGGCAAAAGACAAAAAAGTTATGGGCATTTAAAAAATAAATTGAGGTTTTCCTCAAAACGTCAAAGTGACAATTTAAAACGTCAAAATTGGCAACTTTAAGGCAAAGAACTTGAATCTAATACGGGCTATGGAAAGAAAATGTCTCAAGAAGAATGTTTTACAAACCCTGAAGTCTTAGTTTCAACCGTCATTGTCCTTCATTTTACTAAAATGTTTTCAGAAAATTCATTTCAAATAGACCCTTTCTCTGATGCTTGGCAGTAGTCTTAGCTTAAAGTTTATCGTTTAATGGTATATAACTTTTGTCGAATTTTCGTAAAAAATCAATAAAGCTCAATCTGTTATTATACAAGATAAGAAAAGTTGTATACATTAATTATAGGGTGTCTTGAGCTCCATCTTAAAAAACTATTTCTACAATCACAGGCTGGCCCATAAGTCGTTGGTGACATAAATATTTTTTTAGTCGAACATGCCTTATGTTATTGCATTTTTGCATTTTCCATCGAAATATAATGCATGTTTGTAAGTAAAGAAATTCTGGACGCAGCAAGTGCGTTATGGTAGCGAATTTAGATTAAATGCTTCATATTTGAAAAGCTCAATTTGCTATTAACCTATAAGGTTGACCAAGAAACGGATTTTTTCGGTTACACTTTAAGATTACTTTATAAATTTTTTGTACGTTTTCAAACAATAAAGTTATTTTGATGAAACATGGCACATTATTTTTACTATATATGTTATACTGGTAATCAAATTTGATGCCTGCTTTCTGAAAAAATACATGTTTGCTATTAAAAACATTTTTATGAAAATTCACTACCATAACGCACTTGCTGCGTCCCGAACTTTTTACTGTTATTGATTAGTCAATTTATTGTTGTAACTGTTATTATAGTTATTATAGGCTAGTCCTATTTTTATGTTAAATATTGACATACATCACGTAGTCATTTTCAAAGCCTCATCCGTCATCTGTCCTTCATTTTATTTTCAATTTGATTAATCTTTTTGATTAAAACATCATAACATAGCAACAGATATTTAATTGTAGTTGTCATGATTTTGTACTAATTCAATTTTTACCTGTCTGAGGTTGCTGTCAAGCAGCGAAACTAGTCACAGAAACATTAAAGAACATCCGAGAACATCCAGAATTCATAAGGGCCTCTTGCTCCAGTTAGCTCACGTGCTTGCTACGCCCTTCACCTACAGAAACGAAATCCAACAATGAAGCCAGAGAAGTAGTCTTCAAGCCTGTATGTAGTAAAACACAGTGGGTCCAAAATAAACCCAAATATACTCCAGGGATTGTAAGCATGAAAAGTCCTGTTGCGTAAGTGCTTTAGGTAGCAAAAAATGAAATCAAAATTTATCGGAGAAATATTACTTGATTTTTTAATTTTTTTAATGTCATTCTTAATGGCTGCGGCATCTCAGCCATTAGCACATTCATTCCCAATTTTTCATTGATTTCACCAATTTTCCAGATAAGGTCAACTTCTCGCTGGTCCACCTAAGAATCGAACCCGGGACCTCTCGCTTAGCAGGCCGACACCTAGAAACCTGCGCCACGAGGGTGTTCGTTTACTTGATTTATAATACTGTTAATTAAATCATACTTGCTGTCCTTTTAATAGCTCATTCGAACAAGCTTTTCAATGCAATATCAAACAAAATTAAGCAACCATAGACTAAAAGTCTGATCAATGACATCTAATTAAAGAATTCGTTTTATTCATCATGTTATCGTCAAATAGTACATTATAACCTCAGTATTTCATTGATTACAAACCGTGGTGAATACTTGGATTTCACTACCCGTGAAATTAATTTCCTATCCATTTCTAGCTTGAAGGTGAGAGAAAACTAATAGGGCTGCATAATTAATTTGATGCTAACGTTGCGTTTGTGGGACCTAGAATACGCATAGGTTGCTTAACGTGGCCACCGTAAGAGAAAATTATTTTAAAAAACTCAATTCATGAGGAATATATACTCGTATCTTAAATAATAAATTATAATTGCAGCCATTGTAAATATGTAGCAGGTGGTAGTGGACTTTTCCTTTACGTGATAGTAAAGGATTTTTTAATTTTAATATAGATACTCGATGAGAGGACATAAATAAATACATTTATTATTATTATATATCGAAAAGCATAACTATTGGACAATTGATAGTCCTTTATTAATCTTATTTTTAAAGGGGTAGACCTTGATCCAATCCAATCCATAGCAGGTGGTAGTGGAATTTTCCTTTACGTAATAGTAAATGATTTTTTCACCCCCGAGGAGGTACCATCCCATACATCAAGGGGCCGGTGAAGTCCTAACGGACGTTTCCGGTTCTGGTGTATGATTTAGTTTCCCTTATAAACAAAAATGATAATGGCTCCTCCTTGTACAAAAGATTCAGGAGATAAAATACCCCTCCATTCGGATCTCCGGGAGAGGGGTGTGCAGGGGGCGCCGACATCAATATTTAACATATCCTTCTCGAATATATGTGGCTAACCTGAACTCCGCCCACCATCTCCTCCAGGCTAATAGGCCCATCTTCCTCTTCCACACCGTAACCCAAATCAGTGCCAAAACAGCCACCAATCACCTTAATTTCCCGGACTATGAGCTCCTTACTTCCTTTAGATTGCATGGAGGCGTGTGCGCCTACGTCCGTAGCAATCTAGCCTGCACCAGACTCCCCATTTTAGAGGCTGGAAGAAAAGACATACTCTGGATGAAACTCTCTCTCAGGGCTGCAACTAAATTCATCTGTTGCATTTACCAGTCACCTTGTGACAACAACTTTCTCCAGCTCTTCGACTACCTTTCTGAAAAAACCGACCATCGGATTTCCGAATATTCTTCCTCCGAGGTAGCTATTCTTGGTGACTTCAATGTCAATAATAAGGAATGGCTACGATCTTCAAAAACCGATCCACAGGGGAGAGAAGCCTTCATGGTTCAGCAACATACTTACTTTCCTCGCATCCCAACACACAGCTCAAATCCTAACCTGAGTGCTATAAGATATCAGTCACCGCCCCACTTGGTCGCTCAGACCACAGCATGGTCACTGCTTCCTGTGCAATGCAACCCTTGGTCACACAGTCACCACACCCATGTATCGTTTGGCACTACAACTCCGCAAACTGGAACGAAATGCGGGATTACTTTTCCTCATTTCCATGGGCGTCTGTCTGCTTCTCTCATCCTGACCCCTGTACTATCTCACAAAACGTCACAGAAGTTATCCAAGCTGGCAAGGATTTATTTATTCCACGTGCACAGAAAAACCCCTTCAGCCACTCAAAAGCCTTGGTTATTTAAATTCTGTGACAAGGCCAGACTTGAAAAGGCCAAAGCTCACAAAACGCTTCTACACAATCCCAGTCAAGAAAACCGTCAAGCATTTAACGACGCAAGTAACCGCTATGTCCGTATTCTCTCTGAGGCAAAAAACTCCTTTAATAACCACATCAACAACAAAGTCCTCTCAAGCTCCAAAGACAGCAAAACCTTTTGCACTCTTACTAAATATATTTGGAATAATTTCTGCTAGAGCACGTTCCCACCTTTTGTTTCAGGGGATGAAATTGTTTCTACCGCTCTGGGCAAGGCTCAACTTTTTGCCTTGTTGTTCGCCGGCAAATCTACTCCCAACCCACCTCCAAATGTTTAACCACCAACAGTCCCCAATGTCGCGCATAAAATGACGGATATCATTTTCAAAATTAAAAAGCTACGAAAGATGCTCTCTTCTCTTAATACCAGGAAAGCCTCTGGCCTTGACGGGGTCCCAGCAATTGTTCTCAAAAAAGGCATACCATAACTTTCTCCTGTCCTGTCTCGTCTGTTTCAGGCATCATTCAATAGAGGCATCATTCAATAGAGGCATATTTCCTAGTAACTGGAAAACTGCTCGAGTACAACCCGTCCCCAAGAAAGGATCAAAGCGCTTCCTAGCAACAACAGGCCTATGTCACTCCTTTCAATCGCCTCTAAAGTGATGGAAAAGTATATAAACACCGAGTTACTAAAATCTCCTTTTTATTAGATAGATTTTAAAATCTGCTTTGATGTTACGTAGCTCACAAATTATGGGCCAGCTGTATTTATAGTGAGATAAAGACATGCCATATCTCATATACCTTTTGACATACTTTAGCTACGGTTATAGTAAAGGAATTTTTAATTTTCTCCCATTGAGAAAGGTGGTCTCAGACAACGACAATATTACACAGACAGGCGTCTTTAATGTGAATTAATATTAATGTGCCTTTTTTGTTCCTATATTTACAGTTACTTATAACATCTTTAGTAACACTTTAATAATAGATTAGATAATGGACATGTCATCGATGTTAAAATGAAAAATAAGAGAAATCAGAAAAGTTACTATTAATTACCTTCGGTGTAGCGTAATTAAAAACAATATACGGTGTGTTTCATACGAATTCGGCACTATCGGTAACTTCCTTATCTTAGAACAAACAGCTTGGTTAAATTGTGGGCCAGGTCTCACCATTCGCCTCTAAAGTCTGAGAGGTTTTACATCGAGACCTGAGTGAGATCTCTTTTATATATTTTCGTATAAGCAAGCCCTAGAGGCTAGAATTTGAACTTCAATCACTTACCCTCGTTTAACTTACCATATTGTTCCAGTGGCTACACACACCTGTAAACTCAATTTCAGATACGTAATAAGTCAACAATTCGATATATAGATATATAGATATATATATATATATATATATATATATATATATATATATATATATATATATATATATATATATAGATATATATATATATATATATATATATATATATATATATATATATATATATATATATATATATATATAGTGTCCCAAGCTGGATGGGAATGTATTGCTTTCTCCGTTATTATTAGAGATAGGGAGACGGCTAGGTAAAGGTAAGATGCTTACTGACAATTAGGCCATTGCTGACCCTTTTTGCTCATCTAAACTAACCTACCCTCCACTAGAGGGCTTGAGCTCGATCTCAACGACGAAAGTGATTTGAAAAATCATCCGCCGCCGGTGAGTCTCGAACCATCGTCCCCCGAGTCCGTATTGGAAAGTCTGAATCGACTTTCCCGTACGGCCACGGACGCGCTAGGGAGGCGGTTTAAATTAGCAATGTTTTGTAGAATTTTATGCTCGTTCCAAATATGACTTGTATTTTGCCCTGCCTTTTTTGTTTTCGCGTTATTTTGAAAAAAAAAAACAAATTTGTCGCTTTCTTGTTTCTTTAATATCTAAGTAGGCGTTGATCTGACTTGCACATTATCAGGACACTTTTTACAGAGTAATCTTTTTGTGCTATTCTTAACTTTGAATTGTCATTTGTTTTTAAGCTACAGGTATCAACGTTTGTTTTTATTATGGCAGCCATATTGGATTTTTTGCTCATGTGATGGCCTGTGAAAACAGATTTCCAATGATGTACCACATACTTGAGAAATCTTGTAATTGCACTGACAATGTTGAAAAAACCGTTTTGAGGATAGTAGGCTATGAAATCCAGTACCAGAAAACACATGACAAAAAAGGTTTTCAAAAAGCAGTAGGGCATGGAGTCTAACAATAAAATTCTCTTTTAACATAATTTTCCGTAGTGATGCACGATAAAAAATATTGTGATTTAATTTATAATACTTAATCAGGTAATAATGCTAGGTAATATTATGTGAAACAGTTTAATAACGAAACCCGGCAATAACAAATAGAAAATAAACTCCAAAAACAACACAATTAGAAACGAAACTCAACAAATAATAAAATAGAAACTTAAAAATACACTAAATAGAAAATTGTTCAATATGGCCATCGTTTTGTTCAATGTACTTTATACACCTTTTTGAAACATGCCTGCACACTCTGGTAAGGGTGTTTTGGTTAATATGATTTATAGCTTCCGTGATTCTGTTTTGTAATTCATTGATATTTTGTGGTGTATCGAATTTATACACATTTATACCCCAAAAATCCATAGGTGTTATATCAGGACTTCGAGCACACCCATGAACCGGCCCATTGTTACAAATGAGACGATTATTAAAATTTTGGTACAAAAATTATTTGACGATCCTAACATTGTGAACAGGACAATCGTCTTGTTGGTACCAAATCTCGTCTAAATTATCATGAACTCTTCTAATTGTTGGTAAGATATCATTTCTCAATAGATTAAGATACCTTTCCCCAGTTGAATTATTTTCAAAAAAGAACGGACCAACAATGAATTTACTTGAATTTTTTTTTAATTAACTGCGTAATTTACAAATAAAAATAACAGTTTTTTACCTAATAAGCCGCACCAAACATTAATACCAAATCTGTCTTCCAATCGTCTTTCTTCCTTTAGATGGGGATTTTCATTTGCCTAATAATGCCTATTATGGAGATTATACACACCACAATTTGTAAAGTTTGATTCAACAGTCCATATTATTTTCAAATGAAAATTTTCATCTTGCTGACAATGTCCTTGATGACATCTGCAGAACTGAAGTCGCTTATGGTAATCGACAACATTTAAGCCTTGTACGATTGTAGGTTTGTATGGATGGTAATGACTTTGTTTTAGTGCACGGTGTACAGTAATTTTTGGAACGTCAATTTGTTCACCATAAAACCGAACAGATTGCGGAGGGTTTCAGTTTGAAACCTGTAAGACGGCATTATTTCTTTCTTCATTTCTAGGCATTTGTAGTTTCTTTGCATGGAAGCTACCGTCGTTCAATAGATTGGTCACTATCCTGCGACATATTTTGGTGTTTGATTGTCATCTTCCTGGGTAGTTGTTTTGATATGAATTTGCAGCTGCCTTAGTATTTCGGTTAGAACGAATATAACATTCCAACTTGTCAAAATATTTTTTATTACTGAACATATTGTTGAAAAATATTTAAAATAAACAGGAAACAAACTATTGAGTACAAAACTTAAGCAACGTGTTTAATACACCTCAAATTGTTCAGATAATTAAGAATGACAGTATTCTTAATTGTCGCGATAGTATTATATTCGTAGCAACCTTTATTCTGTTGTTTTTCAGTTGACTTAGGTTTAAAAACCAAACCATTTTCAAAGGCGTCTTCGTAAATCATTAATCTGCTTTTTATCGAGTTTATGAATTTTTTTTAGGATGATGTTGTAATAAATACACTTGGAGAACCCAAATCACCACAACACATTTTAAAAGACCTGACGATCGTTTCACTAACCAATGAGAATGTTTAGAATGTTTCTAGAATGTTTCTAAAATGTTTCTAGAATGTTTCTATAATGTTTCATCCTCTGATGACGCAAACTTTGTTAGTGAAACGATCCTCAGGTCTTTTAAAATGTGTTGTGGTGATTTGGGTTCTCCAAGTGTACTTATCAGTGCTCATCACAGGTTCCAATCTTCACTTAGTGATGTTGTAATGTAAAATATCATTTGTAATAATGGGCCGATTCATTGGTGTGCTCAAAGTTCCTATTTTTTATCGTGAATCATTACGGAAAATTATGTTAAAATTAAGTCTATTGTTAGACTCCATGGCCTACTGCTTTTTAAACACATTTTTTTGTCATTTGTTTTCTGGTATTGCATTTCATAGCCTACTATCCTCAAAACGGTTTTTCTCAAAATTCTCAGTGCAATTACAAGATTTCTCAAGCATGTTGTACATCGTTGGAAAGCTCTTTTCACAGGATATCACATAAGCAAAAAATATAATATGGCTGCCATAAGAAAATCTCACGTTGATACCTGTAGCCCAAAAACAAATGACAATCTAAAGTTGAGAATAGCACAAAAAAATTACTCTGTAAAAAGTGTCCTGATAATGTGCAAGTCTTAGACATGTCAGATCAGCGCCTACTTAGATATTGAAGGAAAAAAATTCGACAAATTTTGTTTTTTTCAAAATAACTCGAAAAAGAAAAAAGGCAGGGCAAAATACAAGTTATATTTGGAACGAGCCTGAAATTCTACAACACATTGTTAATTTAACCGTCTCCCTATCTCTAATAATAACGGAGATAGCAATAGATTCCCATCAATTTTAAGACACTATATATATATATATATATATATATATATATATATATATATATATATATATATATATATATATCGATACAATTTAAGGTCTTACGCAGGTCTCGATGTAAAAACTCTCAGAATGGTGAGTCCTGGGTAGTAGGCAAATTGAGGCTTTGGAATCCAACTGTGACTGGTCGTGTCCAACCTGTTATTATTTTCTGTAATGCTGATGGCCCCAAAACAGGAGTCTAAACGTCAATATATGCATAAAATAAAAAATATGCTGTTATCTTAAGTTTGGCATATCTTGGAAAGAACTGAATTCAGGTATAAGGTCTACCTAACCTATATATTCTAATTTTGTTTCTAAATAATTCTCTAAGCTAATAAAAATAATGTTTGCCAGTACAATATTGTTAGCGACGAGGGAAGATGGGAACCTGTGATGAGCACTGATAAGTACAATTTGGAGAACCCAATTCATCGCAATACAGTTTTTAGACCTGACGATCGTTTCGCTAACAAAATTAGCGTCATCAGTGGGATAAAAAAACTGAGTTTAAAAAACTGTATTGTCATAAATTGTATTCTCCAGATTGTACTTATTTCTTAGCGATATTATTCACGTCGCCGGTTATAACGAAATCATGATTGAATTTAAACCAGTCAGGTTCCTGTTTAAGTCTAGCCATTAACATAAATGCTGGAATGTGAAGCTATTTTCGGTGCCAAGTCACTAAAGAAGAGTTTAGTACCTGACCCCAAAGCAATCGGATGAAAATATACTTTTGAACTCACCGCCACTTAAATACTAGGGTTTCATAATTAAATGAACAAGGCCCATCTACACTTTTCAGTAGAATATTTATCCCCTAACCCTACTTAACATAACCCCATCCATCTTACAAATGTCACTAAGTTAATTTATATCACACGAGAGGCACAAGATAGCAAATTGAATTCATCTTGATATTGTAAATTAGCAAAAGGCAAAAGTCTGCTTCTCGTTTATTCCATCGTAGTGGGCTAGTCGTCCGCAAACGGCATCAGCAGGAACAGCGTTGGTGGGCGGGACTGGCTATAATCAATCACCCCGTATCTTCGGATTGAAAGACATTGAATTAGCAGGAAATAGGAGAGCATTTAGAACGGGACTCCTGTTCACCCCGTTATCCTTCAAATCATTACTCTTTGTCATTACGTCAAGCTTCCCAGGATCACAGAACCCACATCCTTTGTTCTTGTTGTAGTTGAGAATTATTCATGGTAGATTGGTGCTAAAGAAAATTTGTTTTAATACTGAGCTTGAGTTTTTATAATAACTAATCCTGTATTGAGAAATCCTAAATTTTTAAGCTTATTTTGTAAAAAAAGAATCATGTTTAAGGAAAATTAATGCATAGATAGATGTCTAAAATAATTATATAGATAATTTTCGTAAAAAATGTATTTCTATGAAAACTCGCTACCATAACGAACTTGCTGCATCCAGACCATTCTTGCATTTTTTATTTTTTCATTAATATTGTCTCCCATAAATAAGACAGTGGCTGATAATGGGTTAACAGAAAATTAAATTATGTAAATGTAAACAGATAACCATTTTATAGTTTGACAGTAAAAAAAATTGTGTTTAAAGTGGTAAACAAACTAAAAATTAAGGCCAGAGGCTTTCCTGGTATTAAGAGAAGAGAGCACCTTTCGTACCTTTTTAGTTTTGAAAATGATATCCGTCATTTTATGCGCGACATTGGGGACTGTTGGTGGTTGAACATGTGGAGGTGGGTTGAGAGTAGAATTGCCGGCGAACAACAAGGCAAAAAGTTCAGCCTTGCCCAGGGTGTTAGAAACAATTTCATCCTCTGAAACAAGAGGTGGGAACGTGCTTGTGCAGAAACTATTCCCAATAGATTTAGTAAGAGTCCAGAAAGGTTTGCTGCCGTTGGAGCTTGAAAGGACTTTGTTTTTGATGTGGCTATTAAACGAGCTTTTTGCCTCAAAAAGAATGCGGACATAGCGGTTTCTTGCGTTGTTAAATTTCTTGACCGGGATTGTGTAGAAGCGTTTTGTGAGCTTTGACCTTTTCAAGTCAGTCCTTTTCACAGGATTTAGAGAACCAGGGCTTTTAAGTGCCTGAAGAGGTTTTCTGTGTACGTGGAATAAATAATTTCATGCCATCTTGGATGATTTCGGTGACGTTTTCTGAGATATCAGACGGGCCAGGATGAGAGAAGCAGACAGACGCCCATGGAAATGAGGAAAACTAATCCGCCTTTCGTCCCAGTTCGCGGAGTTGCAGTGCCAAAGATATGTGGGTGTGATGACTGTGTGACCTCGGGACCATATCGTGGTCTGACCGACCAAGGGGGGCGGTGACTTATGCCTTATAGCATTCAGGTTTTGTAGTAAGAAGGAGATCCAAGATTTTGAGCTGTGTGTTTAGATGCGAGGAAAGTAAGTAGGTTGCTGAACCATATTGGCTAAAGAATTGCTGATTGCGAAGGCCTCCGCTGCTGGATCGGTTTTTGAAGAAGTCACCAAGAATAGTGACCTCGAAGGAAGGATATTCAGAAATCAGATGGTCGGTTGTTTCAGACAGGTAATCTAAGAGCTGGGCAAAGTTGTTGTCAGAAGGTGACCGCTAAATTTAACAGATGTAATTAGTTGCAGCCCTGCGAGAGAGAGTTTCATCCAAAGTATGTCTTTTCTTCCAGCTTCCAAATTGGAGAGTCTAGTTCAGGGTAGTTTACTACGGACGTATACGCACACACCTCCATGCAATCTAAAGGAGGTAAGGAGCTCATACCCTGCGAAATTAAGGTGATTGGTGGCTGTTTTGGCACTGATTTGGGTTTCGGTGAGGAAGAGGAGTTGGAGCCTGGTAGCCTGGAGGAAATGGTGGACGGAGTTCAGGTTAGAATTTAGGCCACATATATTCGAGAAGGATATGTTATATTTGTGATGCCGGCGCTCCCTGCACACCCCTCTCCCGGAGATCCGAATGGACGAGTATTTTATCTCCGGAATCTTTTGTACAAGGAAGAGCCATCATCATTTTTGTTTATAGGTTAATTAAACTGTGTCTCCATATACAGCACAAATGATATGCTTATCGTATAAGACATGCTGTATACTTTTAGCCAATAAAGTGGTAATAATAAATAATAACGTAAATTTTGTGAAATAAATTAAGACATCAAACTAACTACATTACAGGCAGTCAGTTATCGACTAACATCTCAAACCGACCAGCCTTTAAATCTCTATCAGACAACTTTCACACATAATAGAGGGTGTAACTGCTTGTCATAGAAAGTCAATAAAGATACAATAAACCCGAAAATTAGTCTTGTCCATACAAGAAATAATAACGTATTCTAAAATAGCTTTACAAATTAATAAATAGCTAATAACACCGGCCGTAGTAATATCCTGATTGAAATCTAGGCGTGGACTAAACGTTTCCAAGAAAATAATTCCGAATTAATTACAAGGGCGCTAACAATATATTATTAGCAGACAGATGATGAGGGTCGGTCCGTTTAGTATACCGACAACGAATGTATTAACTAATATTAATAGCGAAACGGTTCTTGACAGCTCGTAATAAGAAATCAATCTGCTTCACAATATACATAACATCGCCTGGTTGCAGTCTCATTTAGTTTGTCAGAAAAGGTGTTCTTTTGTCTTCTGATGTATAAGACAAGGCAATACCTAGCAGATCATCATCATCATCACAGTCTAAAGGCCAGGTCGACCTGTCGCAGTAATGATTCTCAGTCTCCAGCAGCTCTCTTCATTTCATTTTAGCTTCCACACCGTCGGTGGTTTTTTATTTTTTTATTTCAACAACACTCCACGAGGGCTCACGGCCTAAACACTATCGTACCGTGGGTGTCGACAAGGAGGAAAGAGGCAACTTGTTAATTCTGGACTTGATATTTTATTGGCTTTTCAAGAAGAACCAACAATTTCTACCCGTCAAATTGCACGTGAAAATAATGTTAGTCAATCAACAGTTTTAAGGTGTCTTAAAAACGAAAAAAATGGATCCCTATAAGCTATAACACGTTCAGGAGTTGATTAACGCTGATTCTGATAGAAGACTGTTGTGTTTTCCCATGAAGCAACATTTCATTTAAATGGCGATGTAAACAGGGAAAAATGCAGATACTGAGCTGCCGAAAATCCCCACTGGATGTGACACACACACACACACACACACACACACACACACACACACACACACACTCAGCGTCCTTAGAAGTTGAACGTTGGGCTGGTATAATTGTTGATCACGTAGTTGGACTTGTTTTTATAGAAAATCTAAATGGTCCAAGATATTTAGAAATTCTAAGAGAACCGGTTGTACCAATATTAACAAAATTGTATCCAAATGTAATTGAACCTAATATTACCCATGAAAAGATATGGTTTTAACAAGACAGTGCACCTTCCCACTTTGCTCTTTAGTAAGGGAGTATTTACACAAAGTCTTTCCACAGAGATGGATTGGACGAAGAGGTTTCGCAGAATGGCCCGCTAGATCACCAGATCTTACACCTCTTGATTTATTTTTATGGGGATACCTTAAAAACAGAGTGTATAAAACGCAACCTGCTGATTTAGATGATTTGAAAATGAAAATAACAACAGTAATTAGGAAAGTAACGCCTGACGTGTCGAACAGAGTTAGGAAAGAATTCCAGAGCAGATTATTTCGTTGTGTGAAAGTTAATAGAGAACATTTTGAACATTTATTATAAGAAAGGGACGTTTTTAATAAGTTTATTTTCTAAATCTGAATTTCAGGGTAAACTGTTTAGTTTTAATATTCCGGTTTTAAATTTCTACCCTGTATAGAAAACTGCAATGTTAGAAAATACATATGGGGAATCTCCGCATTCAGAAAAATGTGATCCATCGAATTGTGATGAAAAAATTTAGGGTTGAAATTTAAAAAAAAAGATAAAGTGGTGGGGGTTAAATGGTGGGAGTTTAATTTTTTTAACTATGATTATAAGATAATGTTCGACAAATCAAACTTCACGGGTCTCAGCGTTTTCGACAAAAACTATTTTTGCTGAATCATGAATTTTGTTCCATAAATGTGTTTCCCACTATATATATATATATATATATATATATATATATATATATATATATATATATATATATATATATATATATATATATATATATATATATATATATACCGAGTGACTACTTTCAAAGCGGAACATAGGCGAATAACATGGGAAATCACATATTTGCAGTTTGCTACTCACCTCTTTTATCTTTTTTTTTTGTTCCCTCAGGGCTCGTCCGCGGCCTTGCCGCCCCGATAGCACCGCAACCCTTCACCGCAACCCTTGGTTGATTGTGCATACCCTTAGTCTTACTCCACCCATTCCAAGATCACTGTGCCTTGAACTAGTCTGCACAGCGATTGGTAGGGTGAAGTTTTATATTGCTCTGTCTCCGGTCTAGAGTGACCGTAGATCAGTTGTCTTTTCCGGTCCAGAGCTATACACTCACACAAGATGTGCTGGGCTGATTCCTCCCCCTCGCCGCAGAGTCTGCATGCGAGGTCCCCTTCGAACCGCCCCATTTTATGCAGGTGTTTCTTGACGGCCATGTGTCCCGTCAAAAGACCTGTTGTGTTTCTGAGCTGTCCTCTGCTAAGGTTTAGCAGCTCCACAGCTCTCTTTGAACTGGGTCCGTCAATTATTGACTTCCCATGTCTGAGCCCTGGACAGTCCGCCCAGTACACCTTGTGTTGGTTTCTGACCCAGGACTTAATGGCTCCCCTGGCAGTGCTCTTTGACACGCCCAGAGCCGGTTCTGGTCCCATAAATGGTTCTGCTGACCCTCTCTTCGCGAGACTGTCAGCTTCTTCATTGCCTTTAACCCCCGAGTGACCCGGCACCCAGATGAGGGTCACCTCATTCTGCCCAGCCAGGTCGCTCGTCTCGTCTCGGCACTCACTCACCAGCCAGGAATTTACCCGTGGGCTACTTAGTGCCTTAAGGGCTGCCTGGCTGTCTGTGGCTATGAGGATCCGCTTGTTGGTGTAGCCCCTCCTCTTGTTCTCCCGCACACAGTGCAGGATGGCGTACATCTCGGCCTGAAACACCGTTGCATGGGCTCCGAGGGAAATACTATGACTTACCCTCGGTCCTTCCGAGTAAACACCTGCCCCCGTCCCACGCTCCCCGCCAGATCCGTCCGTGAACCAGACGAGCGCGTCCCGTGGCATGCCCGGCGTCTCCTCCCGCCATGCCTCGCGATCAGGGATTTCCACTGTAAAGTTGTTTTCCCTGCACATTCGCGGGCTCGCGAAGTCTGACCTCATTTCAAGCATGGGCTCCTTCACGATCTCCTGAATTTTGCAGTGACCCCTGAAGCCTGGGTTGATCTTCAGTCTACCATTGCAGGCTAGTCTGTATAGTCCTAGCCTGGCCTCTCCCATAATAACTAAGTGTAGGGGGGGTAGATCCAGCAACACCTCCATGGCGGCTGTTGGGGTTGAAGACATGGCCCCTGTGATGCCTAGGCAAGCCATCCTTTGGATCTTGCCTAGTTTTTGTTTGGCACTGGATTGTGTCACCTTAGGCCACCAGACCAGTGCCACATATGTTAACGATGGTCTGACCACCCTTGTGTACAGCAAGTGGGCCATACTAGGTCTTAGCCCCCACGTTTTTCCATATAGCCGCCTAGTGACGGCTAAGGTCATGACTGCCTTACGCAGTATTTTTCCAATGTGACCATTCCAGGTTAGCTTAGAGTCCAATACGACCCCAAGATATTTTACCTCCCTGGCGATTGGAACGCTCCTACCGTATAGAGTGAGAGTTCTGTGGCTTTCACACTTCCTCCTCCTCGTAAACGGCACGACGGTTGCTTTCTCGGGGCTCACCTCGAGCTCTTGATCAACCGTCCAACCTTCCACCACTTTCAGTGCAGTCTGCATACGCTCCCACACTGCCTGTGTGACCTTTCCTCGGACTATGATGACAATGTCGTCCGCATAGCCCTGTACCTCATACCCCCCTCCCGAGAGCCTCCCCAGCAGGCCGTCCACGACTAGACACCAGAGCAAGGGAGACAGAACGCTTCCCTGCGGACACCCCGCCGCGACCCCCGCCAGCAGAGTCCCTCCCGCGAGTGAGGTGAACACCGCCCTGTCCCTGAGCATGGAACCGATCCACCTGTAGCAGGTCTCCTCTATTCCACGCTCCCGGGCAGCTGCCAGAACCGATCCGAACGAGGTGTTGCTAAAGGCCCCCTCTTTTATCTACAAGAACGGTAGTGGTGTCTATCAAAAGAGAATTAATTTTCTGAGCCTACTGATACCAAATACCTACTAATCATGCTATTTTTATCATGAGATGATAATTTAAATATTTTCAAAATGAGCAGCCATGACATGCTAAATTCGAATAATGTTGTTACTGTCAAATCAAACATTTTTGATTACCAATACATATTTTTCTGAAAAGCTTTAAAATGAATAATAATAATAGCTATAGTAATGAGGAACGAGTGTTTATTGTAAAAACATATTAAGATGCTGGCAGATTGCGAAGAGTTCGAGATTTGTTCTCAGTTAAGTACGATGATCGATCCATTCCATCCGTGAGCACAATCCAACGTATTTTAAGAAAATTTGAAGAAACTGCAAGTGTAGCAGTAGAAAATAGGGGTGGTAAGCTCACAGGTGAATTTGTGTTATTTCAATATCAATGTATTTTTATAATGAAACAGGCGTTAGAAGACAAGTTAATGCAGAACTAGAGGAAAGGGTGCTAGCGTTATTCAATGTCAATGCAACTACAAGCACTAGAGTTGCAGCAGAAGAATGCGGTGTTTCTCGGGAGCGTGTCCGAAAAATCCTTAAAATACCCTACCACCCGTACAAGCCGCAGTGCCATCAAGAGTTGTTGGCAATAGGTGAAGAGAGCAGGCGTGTATTTTGTGAAGATGTTATGGAACGCGCCAATCGGGATCGCGATTTTCTTTTATCAATTTGCTTTACTGACGAGTGCACGTTTACGCTAAATAATGAACCTAACGTACAAAATACAAGACACTGGGCGCAACCAAGGTTACAACTTTCGACGAGATCCCAATACCTTCAGAAAATTAATATTTGGGCAGGCATTTTTAATAATCATATCATTGGACCGTTTGAATTAATTGGCAATTTAAATTCAGAAAATTATTTGGAACTCTTGGTAAATAAGGTTTGTCCTGCATTAGACGAAGTTGCAAATGAAAATCGGGAAGTCTGGTTTCAGCAGGATGGGTGTCCAGGTCATTTTGGTGTAGACGTAAGAATCTGTTTAGATAATTTTATTCCTAATCGTTGGATTGGTCGTGGTGGTAATATTAATTGGCCAGGCAGATCTCCCGATTTGGCACCTTGTGACTTCTTTTTATGGGGTCACCTTATAAACAAAATTTATAAAACTCGTCACCCAAATATTAATTCTTTGTGGGAGGCTATCTTTGCTGAATGTGCACGTTTTAATAACCAACAACTCGCACAAGTTCGAAAGGCATTTTATAATAGGTTGGGATATTGTTTATATCAAAATGGGGGACTTTTGAATATTTGTTGTAATTGTTTCAGTTAAATTATTGTTGCGTATTTTTTGTTAATAGTTAATTTTATTATTGTTCCGGAACTGCAGGCACTACTGTTATAATTGCTTTTTTCATCAAAGTGTCTTATGTTAAAACAAAATCATGGTAAACGAGGATTTTCGTAATTTTTTAATAATGTGCAATCAGCATTATGCCTGATTATCAGATCATCGTACTTAACTGAGGACAAATCTCAAACTTTTCGCAAACTGCCAGCACTGTAATATGTTACAATAAACACTTGTTCCTCATTACTATAGCTATTATTATTATTATTATTCATTGTCAAGTTTTTCAGGAAAATGTGTATTGATAATCAGAAATGTCTGATTTGACAATAACAAAATTATTCGAATTTGGCATGTGATGGCTGCTTACACTTTTAATTTTGCAAATATTTGATTTCCCATCATGTTATTCGCCTATGTTCCGCTTTGAAAGTTGTCACTCGGTATATATATATATATATATATATATATATATATATATATATATATATATATATATATATATATATATATATATATATATATATGTACAAACTTTTTTGTTTGCTGTACGTTTTGTGAATTTTCATTCGTTTACGTGGATTGCAGTTTCGAACTGTCCCGGTTCATAATCAGCACCCTACAGTAGCGTGCTGACGGTTCGAAACTGCAGTCCACGTAAACCAATGAAAAATCACAAAAAGTACAGCAAACAATAAAGCGTATATTTAAACGTGATTACCGTTCACATTTCAATATATATATATATATATATATATATATATATATATATATATATATATATATATATATATATATATATATATATATATATATATATATATATATATATATATATATATATATATATATATATACATAGAAATTCGATATCTTCAAGAGTGAGTTTTTTTTTCAGAAAATTCACTAAAAATACATAGCAAATAATTAAACACTTTCCCGTGATTTAAATATTTTATTGAAAATTCGCGACCATAACACACTTGGTGCA
The DNA here is from genome assembly GCA_964006375.1 of Tillus elongatus. NCBI lineage: Eukaryota > Metazoa > Arthropoda > Insecta > Coleoptera > Cleridae > Tillus > Tillus elongatus. The sequence goes on along the minus strand of OZ023268.1, from coordinate 137,631,940 downwards.
TCCAAACAAGATTTCAAATGTGTTGTTAAGAAACAACAAAAAAGACTGTCATGTTATGTTAACGTCATGTTTTTTTCGAAGATCCGAGGCATCCACAATCAAATAAATTTCAAAAATGAAAGCTGTCAAAGTATTTGTATTTTTGTGCGTTCTGTGCATAATATTCGATGGTATTCAAGAAGTAAATACAAATATAGTAAAATCTTATTGTAAGCTAGATTGTGGAATATTTCAGCATTCCGTATGTCGTAATAAATGTCAAACCAAAAGCGGCTGTAAGAGTATCCAATTCAATTTCGAATGGAGGAACACTATTATTCAGAAAGTCAACGAGCTGAGGCAAAGAGTAGCCACAGGAGGAGGCATGTCTTATATTTCAGGACCAACGAAAGCCGCAAACATGAAGGCCATATCATATGACATGCACTTGGAATACGTGGCAAAGTGTTGGATTTGTGGAGAAGGTAAAATCAAGCTGGATCCTTGTCGTCGAACTGAGAAGTTTCGCTTTGTTGGACAGACGTTTTGGGCAGACGCGGATAACACCACTGATGTAGTCAATAACACTTTTAGTTTTTGGTTTGAAGCAAGAAAACATCTTAACAAAAGAGAATTGATTGAATCTTACCAGAGAAGTCCAGCTTATGCACCACTTACACAGCTTCTCTGGGCAAAGACTTCTCATATTGGTTGTGCTCAATGCAATTGTAATGGTTTGGCTATTGTCGTATGTAATTGGGGTATAGCCGGGAATTTTCCATTAGCGAGTGTGTATAAATTTGGAGACGCAGCCAGCAGCTGTGAAGCGGGACTCAAGCCTAACAAATATTTACCCAGCCTTTGCGGAGAAGTCCAATACCCATATGAGTTTTGGCAGACAGGTACACTAGGAGCACCATCGATCTCTGGAGTCAGCTGCATGATCTTAATTTTAACTTTATTATTGTCACGTTTCCTTTGTTATTAGGCATCGTCTCTAATTTACTTCGATGTTAAAAGATTGTTCTTTAATACATTACTGTCAAATCTAACTCATTTTCTTATCTTCACGCAGTATCTGTCTGATGGTAGCAAATTTTCTTAAAAATGTTTAAAATCTCGAGAAAATTAAAAAGAGTTTAAAAAAAATAATAAAGTCATTTTGGTGGTGCATATGTATCTTTGTTTGGGTAACAAAGACTGATATGTGGATAACTGTAGAATTATTACACACACACACACAGGCAGCTATATATATATATATATATATATATATATATATATATATATATATATATATATATATATATATATATATATATATATATATATATATATAGGGTGGCGCATTGAAAACGAAACAGACCGATTTGCGTCCAGATAATTTTTTTAAGAAACGCTGAAACACTTCAATTTTAATATTGAGGGGGACATGTTTTGACATAAAACTCAACTTTGTCACATCAACCCCTTAAGGGTGGTGATAACCATTATATTTTAAATAAGGAGCATGGGTTGAGTGTTACATCATTTGAAAGCTCTTTATTTTCTGAATTCATCACACTAATTTTTATGGAAGCTTTATCAACTCATTTAAAAATTATTCACAGTTGAAGATGCAAAAACGTATTTCACTCATTCCGATAAGAAATATGCTGATAGTCAATGTTTTATTGGTTTGTAAACAAAAATTGACTATTAGAACATTTCTTATCGGAATGAGAGAAATGCGGTTTATTATTTCAGTTTATCGGCCGGCTTGATACTTGATAGTACTACTGAAAATTAATTTCACAATGGTGTATTCTTTGGAAGAAAGAGTTGAAATAATTACTCTTTTTTTCAAAAACGATGACTGTGCCAACCGTACCACAAATTTGTTTAATGAACGACATCCGAACCGACATGTTAACAGAAAATACATTTTGGAGTTAGTTGCAAAGTTTCGACAAAGTGGTTCAGTAGCCAACAAAAAAAAAACGGGATCCTGAACGTGAATTTCCGGTTAGAAATGAGACTACTGAGATTGAAGTTTTAGGACAAATTGCTGCAGACCCAACTTTGAACACGAGAAAAGTGGCCACTGTTTCAAACATCAAAAGAAGAACTATTCAGCGAATATTGAAGCATCATAAGTTTCACCCGTATAAAATTCATCTTGTACAACAACTGAATGAAGATGATTTTGATCGGCGGCTGGAGTTTTGTGAAGTTATGCACCAATAGCTGATAACGGGAACTTTCTGTTCAATATCTGTTTTTCAGACGAGTGTACGTTTTTATTAAACTCTACAGTCAATCGTCATAATTTTCGTTATTCGGCAGATAATAATCCAAGAAATTTTCACGAAGTCCACACTCAAACTCCACAGAAATTGAATGTCTGGACTGGCATTTTTGGAGACCGTTTAATCGGACCAATTTTTCTTGATGGCAATTTGAGTGGCTAAACGTATTTGGAGTTACTAGAAGAGATCGTTTACCCTCTACTAATTGACATTGTTGAAAATGATGATCGCTATCCAGAAAATCAATTAGTGTTTCAACAAGATGGATCTCCTCCGCATTTTTCACAACGTGTTAGGGAGTTTTTGAACAGAGAGTTTCCAGAGCAATGGATTGGGCGTAGAGGTGCTATTGAGTGACCCCCTAGATCACCGGATTTAACTCCTTTAGACTTCTTTACACAGGGCCATTTAAAGAGTAGAATTTACGCAACAAAATCGGAGTCTCTGGAAGAATTACGACGACGCATTGTTGAAGAATGCCGTCTAATAACTCCACAAATGCTCCAGAATGTCAGAGTTCGTTTTGAACAAAATTTGTACTTTTATATGGAAGCTGGTGGTCAACAATTTGAACACTTACTTAACTGAATAAACATTTTTGACCGTTTGGTTTTGTTTTTTAGTTTTTTTAACGAAAAATTGACTAATTAGTGCATTTCTTATCACAATGAATGACATACATTTTTGCAACTCCAACTGTGAATAATTTTTAAACGAGTTGACAAAATTTCCAAAAAAAATTTGTGTGCTGAATTCAGAAAAGCAAGAGCTCTCAAATGATCTATGTTTCCTATTTAAAATATAAGGGTTGTTATCACCACCCTTAAGGGGTTGATGTGACAAAGTTGAGTTTTATGTCAAAACATGCCCCCCTTAATATTAAAATTGACGTGTTTCAGCGTTTCTTAAAAAAAAATTCTTTGGACGCAAGTCGGTCTGTTTTGTTTTCAATGCGCCACCCTGTATATATATATATATATATATATATATATATATATATATATATATATATATATATATATATATATATATATATATATATATCTTTTGGAACGTTTAACTACACTATAATCACTTTCAAATATACACATTATTTGCTTGCTGTATTTTTTGTGATTTTGTATTTGTTTACGTGGACTGCAGTTTCCAAAAACTGCAGTTTGAAACTTAGAACCACTGAAAAACCAACTGGCAACAGAAATAAACAGAATTATTGACAAAACTAAATAAAAAAACCATACATATGAAAAAATGATCAAACAAATAAGAAACAAAGTCACATATAACAACAGAACAATAGCAAAAACAGATAAAAGCACAAACAAACACATTCATTTTAACAAACAAATGCAAGAAACTGAACGAAAACCCAACGAAAAATTTCCAAAATCAAATATTAAACATCATAAAAAAACACAAGGTAATATTCAACCAAAAAACAACACATTATTATAACAACAACCCTAAAGCACCACCAATGACCTGAATAATAAAAATACACAAAACGGGATACCCAATAAGACCACTCATCAAGTTCAACGATGCACCTTTATACAAACTAGCAAAAGAAATAGACCAAGTACTAAAACAAGAAATAAAAACTAGAAAACAAATTTAACATAAAAAACTCCATAGAACTAGTGCATAAATTAGAAAACATAAACAAAAATTCTGGACGCAGCAAGTGCGTTATGGTAGTGAATTTTCATAAAAATGTTTTTAATAGCAAATATGTGTTTTTTTTTTCAGAAAGCAGGCATCAAATTTGGTTACCAGTATAACCTATATAGTAAAAACAATGTGCCATGTTTCATCAAAATAACTTTATTGTTTGAAAACGTACAGAAATTTCCGAAAGTAAACTTAAAATGTAACCGAAAAAATCTGTTTCTTGGTCAACCTTATAGGTTAATAGCAAATTGAGCTTTTCAAATATGAAGCATTTAATCAAAATTCGCTACCATAACGCACTTGCTGCGTCCAGAATTTCTTAACTTACAAGCATGCATTATATTTCGATGGAAAATGCAAAAACATAAGGCGTTTTCCACGGAAAAAAAATTATTATTTGTATCACCAACGACTTATGGGCCACCCTGTGATGGTAGCAATATTTTTTTAAGGTGTAGCTCAAGACACCGTATAATTAATGTATACAATATTTTTTCATATCTTGTATAATAACGGATATATTGAGCTTTATTGATTTTTTACGAAAATTCTACAAAAATTATATACCATTAAACGATAAACTCTATAGCTAAGGCTACTGCCAAGCATCAGAGAAAGGGTCTATTTGAAATGAATTTTCTGGAAATATTTTAGTAAAGTGAAGGACGATGACGGTTCAAACTAAGACCTTAGGGTTTGTAAAACAATCTTCTTGAGACATTTTCTTTCCAGAGCCCGTATTAGATTCAAGTTCTTTGCCTAAATTTTGCGAATTTTGACGTTTTAAATTGTCACTTTGACGTTTTGAGGAAAACCCCAATTTATTTTTCTTTAAATGCCCATAACTTTTTTGTCTTTGGACCTACATGGCTAAATTTTGGTAGGCGCCTCACCTATAATAACATAAACCAACGTACCAAATTTGGTTGCCTTTGCTTTGTTAATTCTGGAGATATAATTTTTTTTGAAGGAAAACCCAAAATTTTCCGGGAAAACCTGGGCCTATTTTCCTGACTAACCAACTTATCCAAGCCATTTGCAAGAGGAAGGTATTCACCAAATTTCATCAAAATCGGCCCATTATTTTTTGAGTTATCGGTGTGATACATACATATATATATATATATATATATATATATATATATATATATATATATATATATATATATATATATATATATATATATATATATATATATATATATATATATATATATATAAACATATAAAAATTGAAACTGACCCCGGATGTGTGTTCTGGGGGGCCTAATTAGCGCTCATTTGAAGAAATTTTTTCAAAATTCAAAAGGCGGGATCTCCTCATTAGTGAATTTTTTCTACGAAAATTCACTAAAACACAGGACTCGCTTTATTCGACATAACAAATATGTACACCAATATACCAATTAACGAAACCACAAGTATAATCGAAAATAAAATGCAAAATAACAAAAACCAACAAATCAACGAAATATTGTGTGTGTTTTGTTTCTTTAGCGTCGGCCTATTTCCGCGACTATGGCCAATCACCGACGCCAGGGAGCAGTTTCACTTCATTATCCTGGAAATTTTGCCGAACCCCTGCCTTTCTGTAAGGAGGGTAGGGATCTTTAACGTGACCAACATCGCATGGAAGGGCGGAACGTGTAGACATTCAACTTTCTCAAATACAATGCCACGACGTCGGTGGATGTTAATTGTACAGTATGTACTGAAAAAGTGAGAGGAGAACCCTGGGTTCGAACCCAGAGGGCCACGTTTTTACCACTGGATCACCGAGATAAAGCTTGAAATAAGCTTCTACTGTAATGCCGTTCACGAGTATTGTGGTGTTGTGGCAAAAAAATGAACTAAAGATTATCGTTAATGAAACCACTGTAGTTTTGTGGTCACTGTTAAGGAATAAAATGGAAAATAATATTTTTTTCTACAATAAACGAAGGGCTTCAGATAGATATATCTTTTTAATACGGGCATAAAAATGATAAAAAATGAAATAAGATAATTCGTGTAAAATATAATCTTGTGCCGTTTGTATACTTTGTAAAACACAACGCAACTAAACCCCAAAACAAGGCTGTAATAATACATTAAATACCCTTGACCATTATATTTTTTAATAACATCCCTTTGAATTAGTCCGCGCATTCAGGTAACAAGTTTATATATTAATTGAATACATAAATGTATGCCGCTCTCCTGCGATGCCAACAGCTACTACAACCAGGTGTTAATTGGAAATTGTGTTGGAATGCCCACTTCAATTGTTACCGGACAGACATTTTAATTTAAAAACTCGAACTGCCTGCCAGCCTAACAAAAAATAAAAATATATGTATGTATATATCGTAGTGAAACTCGTGTGAGAGCGAAATAATTTAATTTGAAATAAGGTACGATTGAAACATTCTTCTTCTCACCTCGGGTGATTTATATACTAATATGCATTCTGTCCTGTCAGATGAGTATTTAACTGCATCTGAAAAGTGACCTGATGTAGCTTAAAATGGCGTAATAATAAAAAAATTAACCTTATAAAGTGAAGTAACAATTATATTTAACTTACACTGATTTGATTAAACCAAACGATTAATAATTGCGACTAAAAACGATTATTATATTGATCGATCTGTCTAAAGCTTTTGACACCGTCTGTCACAAATTATTTTCAGAAAAATTCCAAAAAATATGAACTCCTGGCCAGTCTCTGTAACTGTTCACCATTTTTAGTGAATTTCCATAGAAGAAATAGGGAGCTCCCGGCTTTTGAAGAAATTTATTTAAATGAGTGTGAACTAGGGCACCTAGAACCCATATTCGGAGTCAGTTATATATATATATATATATATATATATATATATATATATATATATATATATATATATATATATATATATATATATATATATATATATATATACAAAAGCCAAAAACACATTTTAAAATAACTCATACAAAACCTAACACAGACAAGAACTTACTTTCTGGTGTGTACGATGTCTTGGCAGTCAAAAATCTATATCAAAATTAATTCCCAAATTATGACATATATATATATATATATATATATATATATATATATATATATATATATATATATATATATATATATATATATATATGTGTTGAAAGGAGGTAAGGCAAGTCTAAATTAGTTTATAGAGATTGTTTAAATAGTTTAAGGTGTTTGTTGTTAAATTGTTCCTAGTTTTAAAAATATTAAGCAAGTGCAAGTTATATCAAAGACAGAATAGACTTCAGGAAGTGATGTAAAGTATATATATATATATATATATATATATATATATATATATATATATATATATATATATATATATATATATATATATATATATATATATATATATATATATATATATATATATATGTATATATATATATATATATATATATATATAAGAACTCTAAACCAAGAGAGTGTAAATATGTTGAAAATTACGAAATGTATGACTAGTTTTATTAGATAAGAAGATGTTATTGTTAGCTGTTATGTAATTTAAGATGATATTTATTAAAATAGTTTTAAGAATATCAAGATGTCAAAATTTCAGTGATAATTTTAAGAATGTCATGTCATAACCTAGATATAATTCAGCTGTTTTTAGTTTTAGACAAATGTCAAAGTGAAAATGAAATTTTAGTATAGGTTAACAAACTGTCAACGGAAGTCAAAAGCCAACAACAATGGTAATTTATGTATCCTTTATAGACAGGATGATGATTATTGGAAATATTTGTTTTGGATAAAAGATTTTTGAAAGGCGGCCAAAAGGCAGAAATTTACTAGGCAACGGTAGCGATAGAAAAAAAGAATAAATAGATTGGAATTTATTTGATATGGAGAAAGGAGATTGAAATCTTTTATTAAAAGACTGATTTGGCAATGTTTATTAGAAAAATGATTTTTGAAGATATATTGAAGTAAAAGTTTTGCAGAGACAATAAAAAGGCTTGACATTTCCAGTGATATCAGCAGAAAAAAAAAAACGGCAGGGAGGAAGTAATTCACAATAAACTGTAAGTTTTGAAAAACCACAATATTTACGTCACTTTATGTGGCCTACAAAATATGTCAGTGTATAACGAGTACAAAGATTATCAGAATTAACTAATCAAAGCCATAAAAATCAGATATAAGTTGCCTCAATACCTTAAAAGCAGTCATCTTTAATTTACAATTCATAATAATGAGCTTGTCTTCCCATCTGTTGACAGCAGGGATCATTGCTCAGCCTCATTTAGAAGATCCATTGAATAATGAAACGTGAAATTTCTGCAGAATAAAGGTACTTTTAACCATTGTGTTAAGTTTAGTAGTTTAAAAATTTTCAACACAAAGTGTTTAAATTTTGAATTTTATTAAGACGACATACTGGCCAGTTTTTTCTTGAGAATTTGAAAGTTTTTAAATTGATTAAATAAGTTAAATTATAGAGAGTTAGTACTTACAGACATTTGTCAGACGATTTACTATCAAGAAAAGTTTAAGTTTTGTGTTATTTGAAAATTCGGTGCCTTATTTTCTTTTGTTTTTATACATATATAAGTATTTGGAAGGAATAACTAAAATCAGATAGGACAATATTGTACAATATTTAAAAAAACAAACAAATATATTTCGGACTTATAAACAACAGATTTAGTGTTTTAAAGATCTAACTATACCTTTGGAAATAATAATAATAATTATGATAGGACTTAAACCCACTAGCTAAAGAAGCTCCCTGTTTTAAGAGTGAGTATATCCATGCTATAAATTTATTTAGGTTCCAGGCAGCAATAAAAGACAGTGGAACAACAGGTTGTAAGTTTTATACACATTTACTTTACAAGAATAATCTAACAACTTTTCATAAAGCTTAATAGCTAAAACACTTAGAAACTTACATCACACAAAAAAGCACTAAACATTTAAATTAGCTACCATATCAAGTATTTCAATATACCTAATAATAATAATATAAAACTTAGAATAAACCTTTCTCTATTTCAATTAACGCACATAATTGTGGTAGTAAAAGATAATAATAATATAAACAGCAGATAAACCCATTCTGTATCAATTATCGCCCAAAACGTGGGAATAAAACAACCCTAACTTACCTTACTATATCAATATATATATATATATATATATATATATATATATATATATATATATATATATATATATATATATATATATATTATTTGTATATACAGTGTGGCCCATTTAATATGGAAACACTCCTGTAACTTTTTGTATTTATAATTGGATTTTCATGAGCAAGAGATCAAAAGATATGAGATGGAAAACAGAAATGCTGTGAAAATTGTCCTCCATGTCACCTGACCAAAGCCTACTAATGCAGTTTTTGTGGTAGTAAAAGATAATAATAATATAAACATCAGATAAACCGATTCTGTATCAATTATCGCCCAAAAACGTGGGAATAAAACAACCCTAACTTACCTTACCATATCAATATATATATATATATATATATATATATATATATATATATATATATATATATATATATATATATATATATATATATATAATATTTGTATATACAGTGTGGCCCATTTAATATGGAAACACTCCTGTAACTTTTTGTATTTATAATTGGATTTTCATTAGCAAGAAATCAAAAGATATGAGATGGAAAACTATAAATGCTGTGAAAATTGTCCTCCATGTTACCTGACCAAAGCCTACTAATGCAGTTTTTTTATGACAAAAAATGGCAAGAGCCATTTTTAGTAGGAAAATAAATAAGTATTTGGCATCGCTAAAAATATATATATATATATATATATATATATATATATATATATATATATATATATATATAGATATATATGTATATATATATATATATATATATATATATATATATATATATATATATATATATATATATATATACCAAATTTCATCAAAAAAGAAGAATTATTAAGCAGTTGAGAGAAGTTTGTTTGGGTGACCCTTCTAATATTGAAACACCCCTACAACTTTTGTATTTACAACGCGATTTTTGCAATGAGATCTCAAAAGATAGAAAATGAAGGAGTCTATAGAACCTATGAAGTTTATTCCGATACTATTCGATCACGGCCTCAGTTTTAGTCAACTTAATCGAACGAAAACAACAAAAAAGTTTTTTTAAACAAATTTGTAGTTATCAGTAAAGCTCACTGTGTTATTTTTTGAATTTAGTACCCACGGTGCCTTTATATGGGCTTCACTATGTCTTAAAATTGAAGATTTTTAGAAAAACTTTTTTCTAAAAGTATTTGAGTGTCAAAACTTCCCTTACCTGCTGCGACAGTTTTCATGTTAATGTTCTGTAAAAATCAAATGTTAGTTCTTTTAGCCAATTTTCCGTAAAAAAGATTCAGATACTTTTTTCCTTTTATTTAATTTATTTAATTTACTCCATTTTAACTCGATTTATGCAGAAATAATGTTTTAGCTAGTAATATATTATGTATTAAAAATCTTCCGCAAATTGCGACGATACACTTGCTGTATTCAGACTTTTATAATCAACCGAGGTTCTGGCATTGTATTTGAGCAAGCTGAATGTCTGCACGTTCCGCCCTTCGGAGGGAGCCTAAAGCCGTCAGTCCCGTGTCCATACGATGTTGGGCACGTTAAAGATCCTTGCCCTCCTTACAGAAAGACAGGGGTTCGGCAAAATTTCCAGGATAGTGAGGTGAAACTGCTCTCTGGCGTCGGTGATTGGCCATAGTCGCGGAAGTAGGCCGACGTTAAAGAAACGAAAAGCACAACACCAGACTTATAATAGTGGTATTAGTAGTAGTAGGATCACAAATATTTTTGTTCCGCAGTACATATTTTTTTAGAAACTACGTATTTACACAGGTTTATGTTTTTAGCGGCGTTTACCAAATAAAAATAATTTATTAGTCACTCAACCAAGGCAAGATAAAAATCCAATTACTAAACAAGATTATCAGCACAGATTTGTCTTGGTGTATTAGAGGGAGCGCCTTATAATTCCTTTCTTTTACGGGTTGCTTTTTATCCCCATTTCTCTTTTCTTTTTTTAATATTCCAAAACACTACCTTGCTGCGATTTTAACAGGACAGACCCCATTAAAAACTCATAAGTTTTAGCAAACAGCTTGGTTTGTAGCTACTGCAGGAAAAAAGTCGAATTTACAATTTAAGGCAAGCGCATTGGAATATTGTGACAGTTGCATTTGCTTACACTCGTTTCAATTGATGTATTGTGAATATATATATATATATATATATATATATATATATATATATATATATATATATATATATATATATATATATATATATATATATATATATATATATGGTGGCGCATTGAAAACGAAACAGACGGATTTGCGTCCAGAGTATTTTTTTTAAGAAACGCTGAAACACGTCAATTTTAATATTGAGGGGGACATGTTTTGACATAAAACTCAACTTTGTCACATCAACTCCTTAAGGGTGGTGCTAACAACCCTTATATTTTAATAAAGGAATATGGGTCGAGTGTTACATCATTTGAAAGCTCTTTCTTTTTTGAATTCAGCGCACTAACTTTTTGGAAGTTTTATCAACTCGTTTAAAAATTATTCACAGTTGGAATTGCAACAACGTATTTCATTCATTGTGATAAGAAATGCACTAATTAGTCAATTTGTCGTTAAAAAAACTAAAAAACAAAACCAAACGTTCAAAAATGTTTATTCAGTTAAGTAAGTGTTCAAATTGTTGACCACCAGCTTCCATACAAAAGTACAAATTTTGTTAAAAACGAGCTCTGACATTCTGGAGCATTTGTGGAGTTATTAGACGGCATTCTTCAACAATGCGTCGTCGTAATTCTTCCAGAGACTCCGGTTCTGTTGCAAAAATTCTACTCTTTAAATGGCCCCATAGAAAGAAGCCTAAAGGAGTTAAATCCGGTGATCTAGGGGGCCACTCAATAGCACATCTACGCCCAATACATTGCTTTGACTCCCTAACACGTGAAAACTGCGGAGGAGCTCCATCTTGTTGAAACACTAACTGATTTTCATGATAGCGATCATCATTTTCAACAATGTCAATTAGTAGAGGGTAAACGATATCTTCTAGTAACTCGAAATACTGTCGCCACTCAAATTGCCATCAAGAAAAATTGGTCCGATTAAACGGCCTCCAAAAATCCCAGTCCAGACATTCACTTCTGTGGAGTTTGAGTGCGGACTTCGTGAAAATTTCTTGGATTATTATCTGCCCAATAACGACAATTATGACGATTGACTGTATAGTTTAATAAAAACGTACATTCGTCTGAAAAACAGATATTGAACAGAAAGTTGCCGTTATCAGCTATTCGTGCAGTCATAACTTCACAAATTTCCAACCGCCGAACAAAATCATCTTCATTCAGTTGTTGTACAAGATGAATTTTATACGGGTGAAATTTATGATGCTGCAATATTCGCTGAATAGTTCTTCTGTTGATGTTTGAAACAGTGGCCAATTTTCTCGTGCTCAAAGTTGGGTCTGCAGCAATTTGTCCTTAAACTTCAATCTCAGTAGTCTCATTTCTAACCGGAAATTCACGTTCAGGACCCGTTTTTTGATGGCTACTGAACCACTTTGTCGAAACTTTGTTCGGATGTCGTTCATTAAACAAATTTGCGGTACGGTTGGCACAGTCTTCGTTTTTGAAAAAAAAAAGTAATTATTTCAACTCTTTCTTATTATTAATTTTCGGTAGTACTATCAAGTATCAAACCGACCGATAAACTGAAATAATAAACCGCATTTCTCTCATTGCAATAAGAAATGTTCTGATAGTAAATTTTTTGTTTACAAACCAACAAAACATTGACTATCAGCACATTTCTTATCGGAATGAGTGAAATGCTTTTTTGCATCTTCAACTGTGAATAATTTTTAAACGAGTTGATAAAATTTCCAAAAAAATTACTGTCGTGAATTCAGAAAAGAATGAGCTTTCAAATGATATAACATTCGACCCATGTTCTTACTTAAAATATAAGGGTTGTTATCACCACCCTTAAGGGGTTGATGCGACAAAATTGAGTTTTATGTCAAAACATGTCCCCCTCAATATTAAAATTGACGTGTTTCAGCGTTTCTTAAAAAAATATATATTTCTTTGGATGCAAATCGGTCTGTTTCGTTTTCAATGCGCCACACTATATATATATATATATATATATATATATATATATATATATATATATATATATATATATATATATATATATATATATATATATACCTTAGATTATTTCAGAAAGTAGGACTTCAATAAGACACGTACCTCATTCGGCTAACGTTTCGGTTACATAGGTATAGAATTCTTCAAAGCATATTGTCTTCTTATCTCTTCAAGGAAACCCACGACACTGGTGAGGTCGAACATGAGTGCTGATTTTCTTATTCTTCTGCTTAGAATATGGAAGTACCTTAGATTATTTCATGAACTAGGACTTCAGTAAAACACGTACCTCATTCGGCTAACGTTTTGGCTGAATAGGTATAGCCTTCTTCAGAGCATGTGTCATGGGTTCCCTTGAGGACATAGGAAAATAATATGCTCTGAAGAAGGGTATACATATGTAGCCGAATTAAATACGTGTTTTATTGAAGTCCTACCTTCTGAAATAATCTAAGGTACTCACCTATTCTAAGGATAATAATAAGGAAATCAGTGCACATACATACATACATACATACATATATATATATATATATATATATATATATATATATATATATATATATATCTATATATATATATATATATATATATATATATATATATATATATATATATATATATATATATATATATATATATATATATATATATATATATATATATCTGTGTGTGTTTTTTTGTTCAGTGTTCACTCTGTCGATTAATATATCAATATGGCTATGCTGGTGTTCTGATCATGACCATAATGTACTTTTTGCTATATTTTATCGGTAAGTTATTGTGTTTTATCATTTAGTTATGTTAATTGTTAAATGTTTTAGATTTATATTACCGTAATTCTCCGTCACGTTCTTTGTTTGTAAAACGTTTTCCAATAAAGGTAAGCACTTGCTAGGCGGTATTTTAGAATACCTACATGTCATAAACATGAAACAAAAAGAGTTTATCAATTACAATGATAATTATGTTATCTAAATGTTGTGTTCGTTCACAAAAAAATAATTCTGAATATCTTTTGGATTGTAACTTTGTTATCTAATAAGTGGTTTAACAGGAAAGTTTGGTTGACGAATTTTTAGGTAACATATAGTTTTCTGATAGGTTATTCCGAGTTGGGTTGACAATTTTATTTTGATTAATTTTACCTTTGCCATGTTTTAAAGTATATGTCCCAAGAAGTTTAGTTTTTTTTTTTTTTCTGAAAATATCTGAAAGCGATTTTAGATCTCGAAGCTAATTGTTCTTTAATTTTGTTTGTAAAGCTCAACTCTGGAGAGTATTTATAACCTTTATTTTCTCTTCTGGTGTAAAAAATGGTATCGTGATATTTTCAAATCTTTGTAGAGCGTTTGTGTGGGAACTGATTATCAATTTCCTGAGTGTTATGTCTTTTTTAGATTACCGATTTTGTTGGTGTGCGTTAAGTCTTTATTAGATTTCATAAATTTTCTCACTGCTGGACAAGCAGCCTTCATACATTTTATAGGGATGTAACGGGTTACAGGTTTTTGTTATCGTTGTATTATTATATTTCAATCATAGATATAATTGTTGCCCTATGACATTTGATATCTTGAAAGTCAAGGTGGACTCTCCGAATAAAGAATGTCACTTGTGCTGGAAACAGGGGCGGCTCCTCAATAAGAGCGCCCGTGCGCGCGCACCGCCGCCTGCCGTGGAAAAAATAATATTTTTGCTATACTATATTTTAATAAATTTTTATTTACCATTTTACCTCCTGCATTCAACAAACAAAATTACTATATCGAGGATCGCAGAGTCGGCAGCCATGAATACAGAATCAGAAGAAGTATAGTCTTAATGGTTGCAGATGTTATATTCATCCATAAATATCAGTCGCGCGGCGGTGTGTATTTTCCGGCGCTCTAAGGAAATGCGATACTTCAATGCGAAATAATCGACTATCTTCGCCAAAACCTACCGAATAAGCAATCTGGTTGTGCGCTTTAAAATTCCACACTTGCAGTTTGCAGTGCACTTTTCGCAGAGCGTGTGTAGTAATTTTCGTGTAGTGCTTCGCGTCGGATTGATTTTAATTAGATCATTTCGTTGTTGTTTACATGTTCTAACAAGACAATCATTATAATTATTATGGCTACTACTTCGGGTTGCATAATAAATGGACAAAATAATTGTAAATATTTTAGAGGTTAACTTTTTAAGGGACCTTTTAACTACTATAAGCTATAACTAACTAGAGGAAAACTTGGTAAGTAGTTAATAATTATTAAGTTTAGTTAGTTTAGTAAGTAGGTTTTTTTATAATACATTTTCGGGGAAAAAGAGGCGAGCCTTTCATTTTTAGTGAATTTTTATTTAAAAAAATTCACTAATAGATAGGTATCGATGGAGAGACTTTCCAAAACATTTTTCAAATGAGCGCGAACTAGGAGCCCTACAACCCATATCCGGGGTCAGTTTCAATTATATATATATATATATATATATATATATATATATATATATATATATATATATATATATATATAGATAGATAGATATTCAACCGATAACTCAAAAAATAAGCAACTCATTTCGATGAAACTCGGCAAGTGCCTTTCTTTTATTAATGGCTTGGATGAGTTCGTTAGTCCGGAAAATCAGATAAGGTTTTTCGGGAAAATTTTGAGTTTTGTTTAAAAAAAATCTTTTTCTCCGAAAATTACAAACATATTTTAATGAAATTTGGTGGACACACTAAAATTCAACTTTCTACATTTTTAGAAAATTGAGTTATTCAAATGTTAAATTTTCTTTTGAAATTTTTTTTTCTCCGAAAATTACAAAGCTATTTTGATGAAATTCTGTAAATATGTTGCCCTGGATAAGACCTTACTATACACAAAAATTTAACTTTGTAAGTTTGTAGAAACTTGAGTTATTCGAATTTGAAGCATTTAATAAAAATTCACTACCATAACGCACTTGCTGCGTCCTGAACTTTTTTTCTTGCGCACCCGCAATGCATTAAGACACGAGCCGGTACTGGCTGGAAGACTATAAAGGTCTAAAGCAATCTGGTATATGTTCCCTAATAACAACTAATAAAATGATAGCGTAGGTAAAGTTTATTAACATGGAGGACAATTTTCACAGCATTTATAGTTTTCCATCTCATATCTTTTGACCTCTTTCTCATCAAAATCCAATTATAAATACAAAAGTTACGGGAGTGTTTCCATCTTAAATGGGCCACACTGTATATACAAATATATAATATAAACAACAAAACATTGTCAGCCCTGAGATACGTAGCAACTGCAGATGAATAGTAATTTATTTGATGCAAAAAACTGATATATTTGAATTGTGCTCTCAGCTTATTACAAATTATCAGCTTCAAAATTATATAGTTTTAGTGAATTTTCTTAGAAAAAATTCACTAATGAGGAGATCTCGACTTTTGAATTTTGAAAAAATTACTTCAAATGAGCGCGATCTAGGACCCCTAGAACCCATATCCGGGGTCAGTTTCAATTTTTATATGTTTATATATATATATATATATATATATATATATATATATATATATATATATATATATATATATATATATATATATATATATACTTATATATATATATATATATATATATATATATATATATATATATATATATATATATATATATATATATATATATATATATATATATATATATATATATATATATATATATATATATATATATATATATGTATGTATCACACCGATAACTCAAAAAATAATGGGCCGATTTTGATAAAATTTGGCATGTACGTTTCTTTTGTAAATGGCTTGGATAAGTTCGTTAGTCAGGAAAATCGGACGAGGTTTTCCGGAAAATTTTTGAGTTTTCATTAGAAAAAAATTCTTATCTCAAAAAGTAATAAGCCGATTTTAATAAAATTTGGCATGTACCTTCCCTTTGTAAATGGGTTTGACAGGTTTGTTAGTCAGGAAAATCTGACGAGGTTTTCCGGGAAAATTTTGAGTTTTCATTCGAAAAAAATTCTTATTTCAAAAAGTAATAAGCCGATTTTGATAAAATTTGGCATGTACCTTCCCTTTGTAAATGAGTTTGACAAGTTTGTTAGTCAGGAAAATCTGACGAGGTTTTCCGGGAAAATTTTGAGTTTTCATTCGAAAAAAAATTTTATCTCGAAGAATAATAGGCCGATTTTGATAAAATTTGGCATGTACCTTCCTTTTGTAAATGGCTTTGACAAGTTCGTTAATCAAAAAAATCGGACGAAGTTTTCCGGAAAAATTTTGAGTTTTCATTTGAAAAAAAATTTTATGTTAAAAAATAAAAAATCTATGATAACCAAATTTGGTAGGTAGGTTTACGATATAAAAGGTAAACTATACACCAAAATTAAGATATCTATGTTACAGGAAAAAAAAGTTATAATAAAATATTTTGTGCCAGATCATTTCTATGAAAATTCACTACCATAACGCACTTGCTGCGTCCAGACTTTTATTTAAAAGATCCATTTACTCCTTACACTCTGTTCTTTACACTCAACGAAATGCAAGACAATAGCTACAAGATAAAATCACCCATTATATAAAACTATTTATTATTACAATGTCCAAGTGAATCCCCCGACGATACGAGTGACGTAATTCAGCAAAGAGGACTCGAAAAGGGCAACAAATCAACATGTAGCGGTACGAAAACCCAGCTAGCTGTCTATTCAACCACACAGACACAAATAGTAATAGCTAACAATAATAATCTGACGCTGAGTGGAGATAATCCTCTATCAGATCAAAGCACATATGTGCTGGATTACATACGTGGATCTACACACAAGAGACTTTATCCAGGGCGATCCCCAACTTCAGTCAACACTCTCCCCCCTAACTGCTTCACTTACATTTGTGGTTTACTAGTTTTGATATAATGTAATATTGTTTGGGTTAGTAAATATTTAATTTCGTTTTTATACGATTTTTAATTACGTACCGAAAATATAAACTGGTGTTTAAATTACTTAGTAAATTAGCTTTATATGAGGGAAGTATTCGTTAACACAGTGTCAATAATTTGTTTTCGTAACGCCACAAACAAAATTCCAATGCTTTAAGAATTTCGAACTTTATTAGTGATTTTTCTTAAAAAAATTCACTAATGAGGAGATCCCGACTTTTGAATTTTGAAAAAATTTCTTCAAATGAGCGCTAATTAGGCCCCCCAGAACACATATCCGGGGTCAGTTTCAATTTTTATATGTTTATATATATATATATATATATATATATATATATATATATATATATATATATATATATATATATATATATATATATATATATATATATATATATATATATATATATATATATATATATATATATATATATATATATATATATATATATATATTTATATATATATATATATATACATATTTATATATATATGTATCACACCAATAACTCAAAAAATAATGGTCCGATTTTGATTAAATTTGGTGAATAAATTCCTTTTGCAAATGGCTTGGATAAGTTCGTTAGCCAGGAAAATCTGCCCAGGTTTTCCCGGAAAATTTTGTGTTTTCTTTCGAAAAAAAATTATATCTCCGAAATTAACAAAGTGAGGGCAACCAAATTTGGTACGCGGGTTTACATCCTTATAGGTAAGTTACCTACCAAAATTTAGCTATGTAGGTCAAAAGACAAAAAGTTATAGGCATTTAAAGAAAAATAAATTGGGGTTTTCTTCAAAACGTCAAAGTTGCGATATAAAACGTCAAAATCGGCAACATTTAGGCAAATAACGTGAATTTAATACGGGCTATGGGAATCAAATGTCTCAAGAAGGATGTTTTACAAACCCTGAAGTCTTAGTTTCAACCGTCATTGTCCTTCAATTTACTAAAATGTTTCCAGAAAATTCATTTCAAATATACCCTTTCTCTGATGCTGGGCAGTAGTTTTAGCTATAGAGTTTATCGTTTAATGGTATATAATTTTTGTAGAATTTTCGTAAAAAATCAATAAAGCTCAATATATCCGTTATTATACAAGATATGAAAAATATCTTTATACATTAATTATAGGGTGTCTTGAGCTACATCTTCAAAAAATATTTCTACAATCACAGGCTGGCCCAAAAGTCGTCGGTGATACAAATTTTCTTTTTTTTTTTAAATCAAACACGCCTTATGTTATTGCATTTTTGCATTTTCCATCGAAATATAATGCATGTTTGTAAAAAAGAAATTTCGGATGCAGCAAGTGCGTTATGGTAGCGAATTTTGATCAAATGATTCATATTTGTATAGCCCAATTTGCTATTAACCTATAAGGTTGACCAAGAAACGAGTTTTTCCGGAAACACTTTAAGTTTACTTTAGGAAATGTTTGTACATTTTCACAAAATAAAGTTATTTTTATGAAACATGGCACATTGTTTTTACTATATAGGTTATACTGGTAACCGAAATTGATGCCTCTTTTCTTAAATTAAAAGAAAAACACATATTTGCAATAAAAACATTTTAATGAAAATTCACTACCATAACGCACTTGCTGCGTCCCGAGTTTTTTTATACGGATTGCCTTTTATATTTCGTAACTGGACAAACCTAGTGCTGCAATCTATCAACTGACGTCGTTATCGTAAATATTGACATGCTTGACGTTACATTTACTCAGAACGTGTTGACGTACGAGCGCCATTTTTGTTGTTTGCAGCATTTTGAAAAGTTTATATCGACCAAGAAATGGTATTAAATCGTGAAGATTTTCGTGCGATTATTTCTTACAACTTTCGACGTGGATGAACTCAAAAACAGTGCATCGATGATCTTAACCCTGCCTTTCAAGCCTAATCAGCGTTGCAGTGCTATCATTCCCAGCCTTTTTTATTTCCTATGAGAACCATTGACACATGCATATATATATATATATATATATATATATATATATATATATATATATATATATATATATATATATATATATACGGCATGAAATACTGAAATAAGATAAAATAATATAATATTTATATATCAGTTATAAGGTGGTAGTGGACGTTTCCCTTACGTGATAGTAAAGGATTTTTTTCACGCCCGAAGAAGTACCACCCCTTACATCAAAGGGCCGGTGAAATACCAACAGACATTTCCAGTTCTGGTGTATGAGTCGCTTTCCCTTATAAACAAAAACGTTGATGGCTCCTCCTTGTATTAAAGATTCTGAAGATAAAATACCCCTCCATTCGGACCTCCGGGAGAGGGGTGTGCAGGGGGCGCCGGCATCAAGATTTAACATATACTCCTCGAATATATGTGGCCCAAATTCTAACCTGAACTCCGTCCACCATTTCCTCCAGGCCAATAGGCACCAACTCCTCTTCCTCACCGACACCCAAATCAGTGTAATTTCCCGGAGTATGAGCTTCTTACTTCCTTTAGATTGCATGGGGGCGTGTGCGTATACGTCCGTAGCAACCTACCCTGCACCAGACTCCCCAATTTAAAAGCTGGAAGAAAAGACATACTTTGGATGAAACTCTCTCTCAGGGCTGCAACTAAATTCATTTGTCACATTTACGGGTCCCCTTCTGACATCTTCTGGATCCTTTCTTGGGGACGGGTTGTGCTCGAGTTTTTCAGTTACTAGGGAATATGCCTCTATTGTAAGATGTCTGAAACAGACGAGTCAGGACAGGAGCAAGTTCTGGTGTGCATTTTTTGAGAATAATTGCTGGGATCTTGTTAAGGCCAGAGGCTTTCCTGGCATTAAGAGGGCATCTTTCGTACCTTCTTAGTTTTGAAAATGATATCCGTCACTTTTTGCGCGAAATTGGGGACTGTTGGTGGTTGAACATTTGGAGGTGGGTTGAGAGTAGAATTGCCGGCGAACAACGAGGTAAAAAGTTTAGCCTTGCCCAGGACGATATAAACTATTTCATCCTTTGAAACAAGGGGTGGGAAAGTGCTCTTGCAGAAATTATTCCCATTTTTCAAGTCTGGCCTTTTCACAGGATTTAGAGAACCAGGAGGTTTGAGTGGCTGAAGAGGTTTTATGTGTACGTGGAATAAATAATTCCATGCCAGCTTTCATGATTTCGGTGACGTTTTGTGAGATATCATAGGGGTCAGGATGGTAGAAGCAGACAGACGCCCAAGGAAATGAGGGAAAGTAATCCCGCATTTCTTCCCAGTTCGCGGAGTTGTGGTGCCAAACGATACGTGGGTGTGATGATTATGTGATCTCGGGTTGCATTGCGCAGGACCATGCCGTGATCTGAGCGACCAAGGGGGGCGGTGACTGATGTCTTATAGCATTCAGGTTTTGTAGTAAGAAGGAGATCCAAGGGATTTGAGCTGTGTGTTGGGATGCGAGGAAAGTAAGTAGGTTGCTGAACCATATTGGCTAAAGAATTGCTGCCTGCAAAGGCCTCCGCTGCTCTCCCTTGTGGATCAGTTTTTGAAGATCCTAGCCATTCCCAATTATGCACATTTGGCTGGCCTCTTGGGGTCAACAAATCCCTACGAGGTGGTACAGCTGCAACTAGGCTCCCCTAAATTTAATGTTTTCGCCGTATCCTGGCGGAAATTTATGGGCGTTTCTTTGTGACTGAAGAAACTGTAACTGGTGTTTCTTATCCGTTACAACCATGGCTCTTTCCTCAATTGCAAGAACCACATAACATTATTAGGCAGCAAGGTACTTCGTCGCCTCACTGGCATAACTCAATACGCGATTGATTAAACGACGTTGTAGCCGATCGCTGAATTGGGCGCAGGGCGTTGGACGACAGAGTTTGTTTCACATGGCCTCCACGTTCACCTGATCTAACACTATGCGATTTTTAACACTTATAGGAAAACTGTTTGAGTTGCTCTTTAATTTGATGTATTATTTATAACTGTAAGTTAAATGTAATATATACTAAAAGCCTTAAAGCCCCGATTTTCATTTTGAAACACTCGTTATAATGTTTTCGCACTTGCGCCTCATTAATTTAACCTGGATGAAGTCTGAAGACAGATTTTTCTCCTTTTTTTATATAAGCGTATTTAACAAAGTAGCTCTTAATGAAGAAATAATTCGGTAATAACATGTTTCGTATCTACTTACATCTGCTCCAAGCATTGATCGATGAGTGACCTTCGTGCTTACTTAAAAACCACTTCGGTCCCCATCATACCGATAAATAATGACACAACCATAATGTAAACCATTTGAATAACATTAATATTTATTAATATCAGTTATTAATTAAACGATAATAAATAAACGTCTAATCCGCGTTTTAATTATAATTGGTAGCAACTTTCAGCAGCGTTTACACTGAGACAAAATTAAATTCTCAGAACATTAATAACTGGGACTTGATCTTGAGGAATTTTAACTCGACAAGGATAAATATTTTAACAGTTAATTTTACATTCAATTCAGATTAACTTGGCCAGATGACAAGTTAATCTAACCAGTAGTGAAGAAGCCAGGCCGCGCTGAACATTGATATTTATGTAAAGCCGGACATAAATTTACATTTTAATTGTCAGATTGAAATCTCTCGGTTTAATGGTTGATACAATGAGCTTAAAGATCTGTTCTAAAGCTTCTCTCAGCGACTCTTTACAAGAATTCTCAATCTTCTTATTGATTCTGAATCATATAGTATCATTTGTATGCGCAACAGATGTCATCCGCATTATATTTACACATTTAACATATTTATTAACTTATTACAGAATTTTATGTGTCCACTTTGCCTGTTATTTGACTATAAATTAGTTGAGGTTTCTGACGCTATTAGATCTGCGGGGGATTTAATAACTAATTTTCAGGTCAGTTATCTAGCGAATCTAAATCTAGGATTATTTGTTTAAGGAATATGGAATAGTAGATGAAAGGCTAACACTATGAGGCAACGCCAAAATTTTCCGGCCTGTCGTAGATCTCAGATATCGTAGCGTTTAAAAATTTGGTAAGACATTGGCTGACTGCGCAAGGCAGTTATGACCCTAGCCGTCCCTAGGCGGCTATAAGGAAAAACGTGGGGACTAAGTATTGCCCACTTTCTGTACACAAGGGTGGCCAGACCATCGTTAACTTACGCGGCACTGGTCTGGTGTCCTAAAGAGACACAATCCAGTGCCAAGCAAAAACTAGGCAAGATCCAAAGGATGGCTTGCCTCGGCATCACAGGGGTCAGGACAGGAACCCCAACAGCAGCCATGGGGGGTGTTGCTGGATCCCCCCCCCCCCACACACACACACACTTAGTTTCCATAGGCAAATCCAGGCTAGGACTATACAGACTAGTCTGCAGTGATAGACTGAAGACCAACCCAGGCTGTAGGGGCCACTGCAAAATTCAAGAGATCGTGAAGGAACGCATGCTTGAAATGAGGTCAGACTTCGCGATCCCGTGAATCGGCAAGGAAAACAAGTTTACAGTGGTAATCCCTGACCGTGAGGCATGGCGGGGGGAGACGACGGGCCTACCACATGACCCGCTCGTCTGTTTCACGGATGGATTTGGCGGGGAGCGTGGGACAGGAGCAGGCGTTTATTCGGAAGGACCTAGGGTAAGTCACACTCTTTCCCTCGGAGTTCATCCAACGGCCCTTCAGGCCGAAATGTACGCCATCTTGCACTGCGTGAGAGAGAACAAGAAGAGGACTACACCAACAAGCGGATCCTCATAGCCACAGACAGCCAGGCAGCCCTTAAGGCCCTAAGTAGCCCACGGGTAAATTCCAGGCTAGTAAGTGAATGCCGAGACGAGCGACCTAGCTGGGCAGAATGAGGTCACCCTCATCTTGATGCCGGGTCACTCGGGGGTCAAAGGCAATGAAGAAGCTGACAGTCTCGCGAAGAGAGGATCAGCAGAACCATTTATGTGACCAGAACCGGTTCTGGGCGTAGCAAAAGGCACGGCTAGGGTAACCATCAGGTCCTGGGTCAGGGAACAGCATAAGACATACTGGGCAGATTGTACGGGGCTCAAACACGGGAAGTTATTAATTGGGCAACCCAGTTCAATGAGAGCTGTGGAGCTGCTAAATCTTAGCAGAGGACAGCTCAGGAACCTAACAGGACTCTTGACGGGACACACGGCGGTCGAGAAACACCTGCATAAAACGCAGCGGTTCGAGGGAGACCTGGCATGCAGACTCTGCGGCGAGGGGGAGGAATCAGTCCAGCACATCTTGTGCGAGTGTAAAGCTCTGGACCGCAAAAGACAACTGATCTATGGTCAGTCTAGACCGGAGACAGGGCAATATAAAACTTCACCCTACCAATCGCTGTGCAGACTAGTTCCAGGCACAGTAATTTTGGAATTGGAGGAGTAGAAAATACAAAGGGTAATGCACAATAAGCCAAAAGCTGCAGTGCTGTCGGAGCGGCAAAGACGCGGATGAGCCCTAAGTTAATAAAAACCCTACGAGGCAAACGCCAAAATTTCTCGGCCTGGCATAGGTCCCGGATATCGCAGCGTGTCAAAATGTGGTAAGACATTGGTTCAAGTCTTATTAGTCTTAATAAAAATTGATTATGTCAATTAGTTTTCTTATAACCGATACTTGGTCATCAAAATTTCAAAAGTCACGAAAATTGAGTATAGAGCTTTTATTAAATTTTACTCTAGAAGGTTTTCCACCTCAAAATATCAAAGATCGGCTGGATGGCATGTACGGGGAACATTCTCTATCTTGCAGCGTGCCAATGCCCCTCTGCGTTCTTTGTATTTTCTTAATTTGCATATTTAGGGCTCAAAGCATAGGTAACAATCATATTCCAGATATTCAGTTGATTTCAACGTAAAAATTGATGTTATGACGACCCTGGCACATGATTTGGATACTCGCATGTAATTGGTCCACGCTGAGTACCCATGATGCCGCGGCTGGCGCAGGCCAACGCCGTCTTGCCAGTGGAAAGCGACGTTCGCTGGTACTCCTGGATTGAAGTTAATAGACGGTGTTCCTCTACCTGTGTCAGGTTAAGTGGTGTATTTGTACATAATCTAGTATTGATAATTTCTGTTAAGTTGGATATCGACTCTCAACTTTAATGAGGTATGTTTTTAAGAGTTTTTCTCTTGAGTTTTCCGTTTCGTTAATTTCGTATCCTTTGTACAATTATAGAGTCCTACCCCCAGGCTGTGTGAGTGCTTATTGAGATGCATGGGGTTTATAATATCCTGTTTTAACCGATAAAGATTTATGTTGATGGAAACCAGACAAGGACATATTAATTTACTGGTCAGTTTCAAGTATATCTGGAAAACGTCTGATGGCCTTCTTCATGGTTTTGTTCCATTTAAGACTGCTTTTTGTTCCTGTTATTTACTATATCAAAGCCGAAGACTAACGGAGTTATACAGGTTTTTTCTTTTTATGTAAACCAGACTATTTTCTTATTTGATCACACAGAATTATGAGTAAAGTTCAATTTTTTCTGTTCCTAATCATTTTATGAAATTATTATTTGAGTAAACAGTTTATTTTTAAGTTAATATTCATCAGAATATTTTTATTGTATTGGAATAGTGTAAAGCCGGCTGCAGCCATGCTAAGCAAACTTATATGAAATAATTAGTATCTTTTCAAATACTTAAAC
Organism: Tillus elongatus; assembly: GCA_964006375.1. Lineage (NCBI taxonomy): Eukaryota > Metazoa > Arthropoda > Insecta > Coleoptera > Cleridae > Tillus > Tillus elongatus. The sequence goes on along the minus strand of OZ023268.1, from coordinate 137,606,165 downwards.
GTTTAGTTCATATTTTAAAAAAAATTTAATTCACCTTCAGATGTACCGAACACAGACAATACAACGTTGCTTAGTAATTATTTTTGTTTAATTGTTGGCTTTCTTTTCCTATAATAAGTATTTCATGTTTCTCTTCCAGGTTTCTATAGATATATATATTTATATTTTTGTTTATTCGTCAAGCAGAGTTGCAGTATGAAGTAGTTATCACAAGATATATTATTGTATTGTATAACGGCTTAGAAACCCGTTGTGTTTTGTTTTTAGTTCCCGTATATTAACAGCGTTTTTCTTGGATTCGCTAAAAATCCAGATGGCATCCCTGACAGAAATAATTTTTCATGTGTCTTGTTAAGTAAAAGTTTCTACCTCATTGGAATTTAAATAAAGCATCATTTGCCATTTACTCTCAGACTGTACAAATATTCACAGTGAGAGGGCAAAGGCTGCAAGTGGCAATCCCCGGCGTGGAACGAACAATATTACGTTTGTACATATATAAATAAAATTGTTTTCAGGCGACCTTTCGGATTAGAACATTTTTATGTTATAATATTGGGACACAAATTACCGGTATTCTTTGAACAGTTAAAAACAAGCAGACAATACTATGGGTTTACAAGTCAGGTGTGCATCCCATTTATTCTTTTCAGATTAAATAACGTGCGGTGTGTCGAACCCCGTCTTTCTTAGAAACAACTTTGAATATAAAATAAAAATAAACCAGGTTGTATTCCTACATACATTTGAGTTAAATGGTATTTTTTTTTTTTTACTTCCCAATCGTTTGTGTTTTATTATTCTGAAAATCAAGTGGATGTTATATACTACCTGTTTGTTATTGCATACAACTATCAGTATAGACGAGTAATATTCCTTTCTTTGTAAATATATTTGCTTTCTGTAAACATTCATGTCACAATGACGTCAATATTTTTCGAACCCAAAGATTTGACGACGCAGGAGGTCAACTACGAAATTATCATTCGAAGTGGAGAACCTCACCCCAACGTTTCGGTTAATTTGAACCGTCTTCAAACATTATTAGCTTTGAACAAGAGTCCTATCTATTTTTCCCCCATGGCTTTTTCTGAAGATTTTGCTGAATGTGTAGCAAGTCTTAGTGACATACAACAGGTTTTTCGAGAAAATAGTTCTGCAAAAGTGTTTCAACAATGTCAAACACGCTTGACACACTTACATTCCCGCATTATTCGTTTGAATTGTACCTCTGAAGAACAAGTTACTCAAAAAAATGACATTTTAAGGGAATATGAAAGTATTCAACTGTCTTTTACAATTTCAACTCCCTGTCCATCATTAGGTAGTACATATTGCACAATAGATTATGTTTCATGTTCCGAGGAAGTAATGCCAGATAATGTTTTTAATGGTATTCCCCCAGTAGCAACAATCTGTAGTGGCAATACTAACTCTATTTCAAGTAATAATACCAATCCTTTTGCGGAGCATACAAACCCTTTTCTAGATGACGTTTTACTGAAAGAGAGTATTACCACGCATAAGTCACAAATAAATTGTGAACCATCAGTTAATAGTTACACTCCAAACCCCCAAGTTAACCCACTCCACAGAAACGATCCCCCGTTCGATAAGACTAAATATCAAGTACCCTCGTCAACTAAGTATTTCGTTCCCGTATTCAAGTGGGGAATTTAATTTTCTGGCCGTGAAAAAGGCGTGGAAGTCGTCCAGTTTTTAGAAAGAGTTCAAGAACTTAAACATGCCCGAGGTCTTTCTGACGAAAGTTTGTTTGATAGTGCAGTAGATCTTTTCCGAGAACCCGCTTTATCTTGGTTTCGAAGTATCAGGCATACCGTTTATAATTGGTCCCATTTAGAACAGAGAATTAGTGACACTTTCATCCCACCAAATTACGACGAGGATTTACTAATGGAGATAAAGAACCGCAAACAACGAACCAACGAAAGCGTAGTAATCTTTGTCGCAGAACTTAGAATGAAATTCCGACACATGCTAAAGCCAATTAGGTTAGATGAACAAATTCATATTGTGAGGCGGAATTTAACCCCTTTCTTGTGTGACACACTTTGTTTGCAGGAGATAGATTCATATGAACGTTTGCAAATGCTGTGTGATGAGATTACTAAGAATTCAGCTGAACGCATAAACGAAACTAGCAGACAGACTCGCGTTTTACAACCTCGTGTAACCGCAGTAGAAAATAACACATTTTCAAGAGATCGGGTACCTGGTGCGACGAGAAACCGAAGCCCTGATGTTCGTAGACCTATATCTTGTTGGAATTGCTCTAAAAGTGGACATGGTTATCGTTTTTGTGACCAACCTAGACGCAAATTTTGTTTTTCTTGTGGCTTTCCTAATGCTTTTCGATCTGAATGTCCGAAATGCAATCCATATCCACCAAACCGACAAAGTTTCCCAAAAAACGAAGAAGGGAGCAGATCCCAGGGCGCGTCTGCCGACCCTACACCCAGCCGTCCTACCAAGCAAACCGGCGCTATCCCAAAAGTGAATCCGCAATAAGGAACCACGCGACCTTATCAACCCCAAGATTCTTCGAAAAATCCCGTGATATTCCACCCTTATTTTCCGCTCCAGTTTCCGAGCCGATCTATCCGGTTTTAAAAAAGAAACAAAAAGACAACCGGCCATATATCTCGTTTAAGGTTGATGACTTCTGTTTGTTCGGACTAATCGATACTGGTGCAAATATAAGTGTTTTAGGCGCCGATATGACCGATTTTTGGCGTGACATAGAAGGTGTCGAACTAAGGCAGATAGATCTCCCTAACATTACTGTTGCCGATGGACATCCCGCAGAAGTTTTTGGAGTTGTCGCCCTCCCCGTTTGCATAGGCAGTAAAGTACGTGATTTGGATTTTGTTATCGTTCCTGATGTGCCGACCCCCGTTATCCTCGGCGCTGACTTTTGTGAACTATTTAATATTGAACTAAATTTTCGTTGCAACAGCTATGAAATAAATAACGTAAGTCACGAGAATAAATCAACAGAAACCTTCCTGCAAGAACTTTCCCCCAAGCAGGCAGACGTTCTTAATGAGACCGTACAAAAATTCCTTTCGCTTTCCTCAACGACGCCAGGCCGTACTGACGAAATTCAGCATTTTATCGATACTGGTTCGGCCAGACCGATAAAGCAAAGGCAGTACCCCTTGTCGCCCGCGTTACAACAATATCTTCATACAGAAATTAAGTACATGCTAGAAGCAGGTGTTATTGAACCCAGTAACTCTTCTTGGTCTTCTCCCGTGTTGATGGTGCCCAAGAATGACGGCACGTACCGGATGTGTTTTGACGGACGTAAGCTGAATGAGGTCACAGTTAAAGATTCATACCCCCTCCCTTTAGTAGAAAATATCTTAAATAAAGTATCTGGTGCAAAATATATGTCTTCTATAGATCTGACTAAAGCGTTTTGGAACGTACCTTTAGATCCTTCATCAAAACCCAAAACGGCTTTTCAAGTTTATGGGGTTGGGTTGTTTCAGTTTACCGTAATGCCTTTCGGGTTATGTAATGCTGCCCAAACGCAACAAAGGCTGATGGATTATCTTTTCAAGGACACAAAGTTTGATGATAAAGTTTTTTGTTATATCGATGACCTTATTTGCGTATCTGAAACTTTTGAAGAACACATATCTCTCTTGTCGGAAATTGTAACACGTTTACATAAGGCGGGACTCAAGATTAATTTTCCAAAGTGTCATTTTTGCCGAGATTCACTATCTTTTCTTGGATATATCGTCTACAGATCAGGTTTACGTACCAACCCGGATAAAATTCAAGCTATTCTAGATACTCCATCTCCCAGGACCACGACTGAAGTACGCCGTGTCGTAGGCATTCTTCAATGGTACCGACGCTTCGTCAAGAATTTTTCCGCTATTTCAGAACCAATTACCTCACTCATTAAGGGCCGAAAAAAAGGTGTTCCTATAGTTTGGACCGACGAGGCCGAAAATGCTTTTCAAAATCTAAAACAACAGTTAGCTTCTGCACCAATCCTTGCTAGTCCTGATCCAAAATTGCCGTTTTTTATTCAAACGGACGCCAGTGATCTTGCTCTGGGAGCAGTCTTATTTCAGGTCAAGGATAATTTTGAACACCCTGTAGCTTACGCTTCTCGCAAATTAACCAAAGCCGAAACAAAATATTCGGTCACGGAAAAAGAATGTCTGGCTGTTATCTTTGGTATTGAAAAATACCGGTGTTATGTTGAAGGTACCGAATTTAGCGTTATCACAGATCATTCCAGTCTTCAGTGGCTGTATAAAATTAAAGACCCTGTAGGTCGTATTGCACGTTGGTCAGTCAGACTTAGCGGTTACAAGTTTAAGATTATTCATCGCCCGGGCAAAGATAATGTTATGGCCGATTTTTTGAGTCGACATATATCTACTTTGAATGTCCAGTCTTTACAACCTGATGCTTGGTACGTCGAAATGATGAATAAAGTTCAGGATGATCCTGCGAAATACCCTGATTTCTCCGTACACAATGGCGCTTTGTATAAACACGTCAGACCCAAAGTCAACATAGAGAGCAATCAGAATGACTGGAAATTGGTTGTACCAACCCCTAACAGACGAGACGTCTTGCTTCAATGCCATGATCACCCTACCTCAGCACACTTGGGTGTATACAAAACTGTCGCAAGAGTTGCCGAGAAGTATTATTGGCCTAAAATGCGCGAGTCGGTGCGCAGATATATTCGATCATGCCCTATTTGTTGTGCGTACAAGTCCACGAATCAATCCCCAGCTGGACTGTTTGGTACTCAACGTTCCGTCAGTTATCCCTTTCAGATGATATCTACGGATATTATTGGACCTTTTCCCCGTTCTCGTTTAGGGAATACCCAACTGTTAGTAGTTACTGATGCTTTTTCCCGGTTTATATTAGTACATCCAATGCCCAAAGCCACATCAACTAAGATAGTAAAATTTCTAGAAACTCAAGTTTTTCTAATTTTTGGAGTGCCTCAAATAGTAGTTTGTGACAACGGTCCTCAATTCGTTTCGAATGTATTTAGGAACCTAATGAAAAAATATAATGTGTCAAAAACTTGGTATAACGCTCGCTATCATGCTCAAATTAATCCCACTGAACGGGTAAATAAAGTCTTAGGATCTGCTCTCGCTTCTTATGTTGGTGACAATCACCAAACATGGGATGAGCACGTCCACGAAATAGCTCAAGCCATTCGAACAGCCGAGCACGAAACCACCGGTTTCCCTCCGTCTTTTATTCTCTTTGGCCGCAATATTCCAGTTGACGGTAATTATTATGGTCATTCCGATCTCAGCTCTTTCGACCCAGTTGCTATTTCTGACAAACTGAAGTGGCAGTCAGAATTATCTAAGGTTCCGAAATTATATCCAGACATACAGGGCCGTATCCAAAAGTCGTACCTTAAAAATGCTCATAATTATAACCTACGTCGACGTGAAGTTAGTTACCAAGTAGGTGATAAAGTATGGAAAAGAAACTTTATTCTGTCTGACGCATCAAATAAATTCTCGAAGAAGTTGGCACCCAAGTTTGTTCCGGCTATGGTAGCCCGAGTAAAAGGCACTGGCCTGGTTGTAACCTTAACCGATTTTGACGGAAACTCTCTAGGAGATTTTCATGTGAAAGATTTGAAACCCTTTTTCGCTAATGACCAGCTATGTCCAGAATCATAGAGAGGCCCTTATATGACTACCGTACCTTTATGGTTTTGTTTTTGGTTGTTTACGTTATCTTTCCTGTTAGTCCTATTTCGTTTCTTGATTCCAGTGTATATATAAGAACAGCTAATTTTTCACAGTTGTTTTAGTTACCTATGCTCCATGTTTTGGCCTTATTGTTGTATTTATCTATATATTTCCTTTCGACCTATGAAAAGGTTGTTAAAAGTTACCGTGTTGTTTGCGTGAATCTGGTGTTTGAGGAAACGTTGTGTCTAATTTTCGTTTTTCTTTTGTAGAAGTGCTCGCTTGCACTGCCTTAGACCCTAGTTATAGTCTAGGATTTTCTTTCGGAAGCCTCTTTGATGCCGTTAGGCAAATCTGTTCATGAGGTGTTCTTCTAGTTTAGTAATGATTATCGTAGTAAAGTTGTATCGTTCCAGAGTAGGCAGAATTATCGTTGTAGTATCGTTGAACCTTTTGTCATGAAATAGAAAATCCGGCTAATAAAATTCATTGAAGTATATGGTTCAGTATCGTTTTCATTACCGACTTGTATAATGGTCGAAGTTTCTTGATGTATTGGTGTATCGTTATTACCGTTTTCATTAGTGGTTGTGTGTACTCATTGATGTTTGTATGGTTTAAAAAAAAATGTTTTTTTTTATCGGCAATAGGGGGAGTGCAGCGTGCCAATGCCCCTCTGCGTTCTTTGTATTTTCTTAATTTGCATATTTAGCGCTCAAAGCATAGGTAACAATCATATTCCAGATATTCAGTTGATTTCAACGTAAAAATTGATGTTATGACGACCCTGGCACATGATTTGGATACTCGCATGTAATTGGTCCACGCTGAGTACCCATGATGCCGCGGCTGGCGCAGGCCAACGCCGTCTTGCCAGTGGAAAGCGACGTTCGCTGGTACTCCTGGATTGAAGTTAATAGACGGTGTTCCTCTACCTGTGTCAGGTTAAGTGGTGTATTTGTACATAATCTAGTATTGATAATTTCTGTTAAGTTGGATATCGACTCTCAACTTTAATGAGGTATGTTTTTAAGAGTTTTTCTCTTGAGTTTTCCGTTTCGTTAATTTCGTATCCTTTGTACAATTATAGAGTCCTACCCCCAGGCTGTGTGAGTGCTTATTGAGATGCATGGGGTTTATAATATCCTGTTTTAACCGATAAAGATTTATGTTGATGGAAACCAGACAAGGACATATTAATTTACTGGTCAGTTTCAAGTATATCTGGAAAACGTCTGATGGCCTTCTTCATGGTTTTGTTCCATTTAAGACTGCTTTTTGTTCCTGTTATTTACTATATCAAAGCCGAAGACTAACGGAGTTATACAGGTTTTTTCTTTTTATGTAAACCAGACTATTTTCTTATTTGATCACACAGAATTATGAGTAAAGTTCAATTTTTTCTGTTCCTAATCATTTTATGAAATTATTATTTGAGTAAACAGTTTATTTTTAAGTTAATATTCATCAGAATATTTTTATTGTATTGGAATAGTGTAAAGCCGGCTGCAGCCATGCTAAGCAAACTTATATGAAATAATTAGTATCTTTTCAAATACTTAAACGTTTAGTTCATATTTTTAAAAAAATTTAATTCACCTTCAGATGTACCGAACACAGACAATACAACGTTGCTTAGTAATTATTTTTGTTTAATTGTTATCTTTCTTTTCCTATAATAAGTATTTCATGTTTCTCTTCCAGGTTTCTATAGATATATATATTTATATTTTTGTTTATTCGTCAAGCAGAGTTGCAGTATGAAGTAGTTATCACAAGATATATTATTGTATTGTATAACGGCTTAGAAACCCGTTGTGTTTTGTTTTTAGTTCCCGTATATTAACAGCGTTTTTCTTGGATTCGCTAAAAATCCAGATGGCATCCCTGACAGAAATAATTTTTCATGTGTCTTGTTAAGTAAAAGTTTCTACCTCATTGGAATTTAAATAAAGCATCATTTGCCATTTACTCTCAGACTGTACAAATATTCACAGTGAGAGGGCAAAGGCTGCAATCTTATCCAGTAGTAAAAGATTGGTCAAAACGTTTTCCAATGGGGCAGGATTTTGGAAGATGGCGCAAGAACCGGAAGGGCGTTAGAGGTGGTCACGGACAACAAGATTGCCCTTGGGGATCACGTATTAAGCGATTGAAAGTGAAATAATTATCAAAAATGTCTGGGCTTTAAGATATAAGTGTTTAACTAATCCTCCGCGAACATTTAGGCATGAATAAAGTTAGTTCAAGGCAGGTCCTCAGACATCTTTCAGCAATTCAGCGCCAGCGTGGTGTTGATTGTGCCCGATCCTTTTTGGACCTCTGTGGAGAAAACCCTGTGGACGTGTTGAAGATAATTGAAACAGGAGTTGACACCATGGTTCTTTACTATGATCCTTTGTGCAAACTGGAGTCGATTGAATGGAGGCGTGAAGAGAAGCATCGCTAAGAAATTTGAAGGTCTGTCAGTCGACAAAAGAAGTGACGACTACGATCCTTTGGGATCGTGAGGGTGTTCTTCTCATAGACTTAAAAAATGCAGCACCACAATCAACTGGGCATATTATGCAACACCTCTGCACAAATTACGACAAAATAGTCGGGAGAAACTAAGCCGCAATTCGTGACTACACTTCCGAACAAATTGATCACGCTCCGTATAGTCCAGATATGGCCCCTAGTGACTACTACCTATTTGGAAATTTTAAAAAGGGCCTTCGCTAGCGCCATTTCAGTACTCTCTCACGGCGAAGAGGTGAAAGCTGCAGTTTGCGCACATTTTGTGGACAAACCGAAAGAATATTTTTAGGGGTATCGAATTGTTACTGAAATTATATAATAAGTGCCTTGATGTTAGGGGGACCAGATTGAAAAATTAAATTTAATTGCAAGTCTACGCCATTTCTTTCATAGTTAGGCGGGTAAACTTTGGCGCTTACCTAGTAGCTGAAGATTATATGTCTTCGGGTATATGTCTGCCGGACGGCATTCCAGAAGTTAGACTGATGGTAAAATACGACGATTCGTAACGAACTGTCCGAGAGATAGGTGATTTGACACAAGGCGCGTTCGCTGTTTGGCCAAAACGGCTTTTCCTACTAAAGGTCGCAATCAGAGATAATAAGGAATCACTTCTGAGCAGCAATCTCGATGGTAGTGTCGAGAGAAGATGCAGATATCTCCAACCTATCTCTATATATGAATCTCCTATAAGTCGAAGACCTCATTTTTAAATAGAATCCAAGAAGGATAATGCTGTCATTGTATCAGCGCCCCAGTAATCAAAGCAATATTCCAAATGTGGATATATATGTGTTTTATGCAGCGTCTTATTCTGTTGTGATGAAAATAAGCTTTAAACCCAAAACAGAAACCCATGCTTCTTTGGTGGTGCCTTTACAACATTGGAAATATGAAAATTACAGCCGAGATCCTCTTCAACAGTTACACCAAATTCCAGATGGTTCTAAGGCCCCCTACAAGCATCGTTGTTATTGTGTTATTTTTGCCTTCACATTCTTACATACTCTGTAGCTTAATCTTCAGATTATTGTACTCGCTCGGTTTTTTAATTATTATTATTATATTATTATTATTATTATTATTGTTGCTGTTGCTGTTTCAGCTGCTACCGCTGTTGCTGTTGCTCTTGCTTATTTGTTGCTGTTACTGTTTCTGTTCCTAAGGTTGTTGATATTACTAATGACGTTGACGTTGACGTTGACGTTGACGTTGACGTTGACGTTGACGTTGACGTTGACGTTGACGTTGACGTTGACGTTGACGTTGACGTCGCCGTTGACGTTGACGTTGTTGTTGACGTTGTTGTTGACGTTGTTGTTAACGTTGCAGTTGACGTTGACGTTGCACGTCTGCACGTTCCGCCCTTCGGACGGGGCGTAGCGCCGTCGGTTCCGTGCCCATACGATGTAGGGAACGTTAAAGATCCATACCCTCCTTACAGAAAGGCAGGGGTTGGCCATAATTTCCAGTACAGTGAGGTGAAACTGCTCCGTGGCGTCGGTAATAAGCTACGCCACGGAGCAGTTTGGAAATTATGCGCAACCCCTGCCTTTCTGTAAGGAGGGTAGCGATCTTAAACGCCAATCGGCCATAGTCGCGGAAATAAGCCGACGTTACGGAAATTAAAAAAAGTTTGGGGCGCAGCAAGTGCGTTATGGTAGTGGATTTTCATTAAATGCTTCAAATTTGAAGAAACTAATTTTCTATAAACTTAGAAAGTTGAATTTTGCCACGTAGTAAGGTCTTTTCCAAGGTAATATACGCACCAAATGTCATTAAAATAGCTTTGTCATTTTCGGATTTTTTTTCTCAAAGAACACTTAAAATTTTTCCGGAAAACCTTGTCTTACCTTCCTATTGGTGAATTTTTTTTACATAAAAATTCACTAAAGCACAAAAAAACGACTTATGTTATGTGATTTAATTTAGTATCTGCAAGATTTCGATAAGCATTTCGTTTCTAGTGAATTTTCGTAGAAAAAAACATTAATGAGGAGATCTAGACTTTTGAATATTGAAAAAATGTCTTCATTTTTGTATGTTTATACACACACACACACGCACACACACACACACACACAGACAGACACACTTTCTTTCAGACAATATTTGTCTCCCCAGCAATAACAAAGCTATGGCAACAAAATTTGGTACGCTGGTTTATATAATAAAAGGTATTTCATGTGCCAAAATCTCTAAGTTAAAAGAAAAAAGTTATATGCATTTAAAGAAAAAAAATTGGGTGCCAGTGATGACCAGAGAAACGCACAGAAAAAAATATTTTATGTGGCAAACAAAATATATTGTATATTACAGACAGGTAAACTTTTGGTACTTTATCCAACTATACCGCTATTTTGATGACATATGGTACATTGTTTCTACTATACTATATAGGTTACACTGATAACCAAATTTGTTGCCTGCTTTCGTTAAAAAAGATATTTGCGATTAGAAACATTTTAATGAAAATTCACTACCATAACGCCCTTGCTGCGTCCAGACTTTTCTTCATCGTAGTTTTACCAAGCGCATTTCTCATATTTATATGTGACACCCAAATCATGCCATAAGCTTTAACGGAAGGGTGCAATTGTATTACTTATCTAGATACTAGCATTAAACATAATCTCCGAATAAAACTCCATTTCATCACAAGTATTGTGGTATAAAAGAGCATGCACCTAGATAACATCAGTGGTCCCTCGGGGCCTCTGTGACTGTTGATCCAGCCTTATGAAAAGGATTTGCACCCCTCGATGTATCTGTCGAGTCAAATAATCAACCACGAAATTATATCTCCAAGGCACGCACAATAAATGGGATTTTATCATTTAAATTGAACAGGACATTTTCTATGTTCATTACTTTGTAAATTTACATAAAATCATTTGTCAGAAACACATGTTCGGATGAACGATTTGATATACTTTTTGTTGAGAGTGTTAAAAAGATAATTGAGGAGTCATATTATAACGGATATGTTTTATTCATCGGTTGTTGATAGTTAGTAGAATAAAATCATGACATGTCAAGAGCGTTGCGAAAGAAAAAGTTCATTATAAATTAACTTCTCTTAAATCTTTTTAACTATTTCGTTTCTGGTGAATTTTAGATATAGATTAGATTAGATTCATTGTGAGTGCGCTATTCTAGTCCCTCCACCGCTACCTTAGGTCTATTGTGGCTCACATCTAATTACTTAACTTTCACCCATCAAATCCAGCTCCCTGCGGGAGTCTATCTTTTCTTGTGGGTGAAAGTTCGTTTGGCAGGTGTTGAGTGAAGTCGCTTATTTATTTCGAAGCTCAACGAGAGATAACCTCTCTTCGAGTTTGTCTGGACCCGACATCAGTCAATGCTGGATTCAAGGCGGTATCATGAAGTCACGCTCTCGAGCAGCATCCAATATTTAGTTGTAATCCACCCCTAGAGAACTCAGCTCTCCTCCGGGTTCGTTTACACCACACACCCACCAGTGCTAGACTTAAGGCGACATTCCGTTCCCGAGCAGCACCCAAGCGAGGTCGTCCGTCAGTTTCGAAACATAGAGTGGGGGCATCAAGCCCCGGGGTATACCACTCATCAGAGATCTCAACCCTCACCGGGTCGTCTGGACACACGACACCTGTCAGCGCGCAGCCCAGGGCGGTATCATCTGGAACCCAGCTCCCAAGTAACAACCAAGCGATGCCAATTGTCCATTTCTGAGCCCACACTGGAGGCGTCAAAATCCGGGTGTATATCACTCCACAGATATATACGCCTCTACTCAGGCTCACCTGTACCAGACCCCCGCCAGTGTTTGATTGACTCGAGGCGGTATCGTGACATCCCGCCCTCGAGCAGCATCCAAACGAGGTCTTTAGCCCGTTTTCAAGTTGACGGAGTAGGCCTCAATCCACAGGTTTAATCCACCCCTAGATATCTCAGCCCTCCTCCGGGTTAATCTAGACCCGATGCTCGCTAGTGTTTGCTTAAATTTTACCCAACAAATCGATCTCCCCACAGGAGACGATATTTTTCAGGGTGAAAGATGGTTTCGTAGGTGTACTGCCATCCGAGTGAGGTCACTTTCCCGTTTCGAAGCTCAAAGAGAGATAACCTCTCTCCGAGTTTGTCTGGACCAGACATCCGTCAGTGTTTGACTCGAGGCGGTCTGAAGTCCCGCATACGAGCAGCATCCAAGTGAGGTCGTTTGTCCGTTTCGAAGCGCCCACAGGAGGCCTTAGTCTCCAGTTGTAATCCACCCCTAGATATCTCAGCCCTCCACCGGGTTCGTCTCGACTCGACACCCACCAGTGCTAGACTCAAGGCGACATCCCATCGAGTTCCGCTCCCGCGCAACACCCAAATGAGGCCCTCCAACACACAACATCCGCCAGCGTTCAATCCAAGGCGGTATCATCTGCAACTCCGGTCCCGAGTAATAGTTTTATTTTTTAAAGGACGCTGCAATTCAAGCATTATTAATTTCAGGGCCAATTCATTAGTGATATTTCAAAACTCCATATCTTCTAGATTAATAGACCAAATTTCCAAAATAAAAAAGCACTGTATATGGAATGAAAAGCTCTTTTCAACGAACCACACATGACCCCCATTTCCATCTGAAAAAATTGGAGGGTATAAACCCCGCTTATAGGAGGGTAATAATAATAATTATAATAATAATAATAATTATAATAATAATAATAATTATAATAATAATAATTATAATAATAATTATAATTATAATAATAATAATAGTAATAATAATAATAGTAATAATAATAATAATAACCTTAATTGGTCTCTTTGTTACAAAATTCATTAGATAAGACATGTCAAGATTAGATAAAATATAAGGAAACAATAACAGATATTTTTTTATATTTCAACAGCCTAAATAATATCGTACCGTGGGTGTCGACAAGGAGAAAAGAAGCAATTTGTTAATTCTGGACTTGAAAGTTTGGAGGTTCGGAGGAGAAGGAAAATGATGTGCTGTCAAGGAATTCCAGAACTTGTAAATCCTCGGGACAAAAGAGCGGGCATAACAAGATGTTCTATGTCTGGTGACCTGGACAGTAAAAGGGTGCATTCGCTCTGTTCCCCTGGTAGATCTGTTGGGGGCAGCAGGTGGAGGAACTATGGAAGAAAACTCCTCTGAGCAGTACCCGTGCAGATAAAAGAGAGGGGGGGTCACCGACGTGCCGTTGGTGACCTCGCTCTCTTTTATAGATATCTGCACGGGCACTGCTCAGGATCTGTTGGGGGCAGCAGGTAGAGGAACTATGGAAGAAAGCTCCTCTGAGCAGTGCCCGTGCAGATATCTATCAAAGAGAGAGAGAGAGAGAGAGAGAGAGAGAGAGAGAGAGAGAGAGAGAGAGGTAACCAACGGCACGTCGGTGGGCAAGGGATGGCAGCATTTAGGTGAGGGTATGGTCACCAATGAGACGTATAGCTCTCTTCTGAATGTAGTCCAGGATAGCAAGTGTAGAAGCGGCAGCGGCACCCCAGATGTGGGAGCAGTATTCGAGGTTTGGCCTTATTTGTGAAGTATATAAGGTATAGAGAATAGCTGGTGAAAAGTATTTGCGAGCCCGGAAGAGGAAACCTAATTTAGTAGCAGTCGCTTCTGCAATTGATGTGACATGTTGGTGCCAATTGAGATTTCGATCCACAGAAATGCCAACAAGTGAAAAGGACTCATTACTTTGAATAACATGTTTGTTCATTGTGATGGGTCTAGGGCTGGTGTATCTCTTATGGGATAGAAAGCAAGACTGAGATTGGTGGGGTTGAATTGTACAAGATTTCCACTTTCCCAGTCTAATATTTTTTGAAGATCCACGGAGACAGAACCTTCAATGAGTCTGCGATCCTCACCTTATTAAGCTAAAGAGCCAGGCTTAGAATATTGTATATTTGTGTGGAGAATGCTGTTGTCCGCGTAACTGTGAACTGGAAAGAAAGAGCTTTGAAATGATGTAACAATCGACCCATGTTCATTTTTTAAAATATAAGGGTTGTTATCACCACTCTTAAGGGGTTGGTGTGACAAAGTTGAGTTTTATGTCAAAACATGTCCCCCTCAATATTAAAATTGACGTATTTCAGCGTTTCTTAAAAAAATTCTATGGACGCAAATCGGTCTGTTTCGTTTTCAATTCGTCACCCCGTATAGGTTATACAGGTGACCAAATTAATGCCTGCTTGCATTAAAAAGACATATTTGCTATTAAAAACATTTTAATGAAAATTCACTACCATAACGCATTTGCTGCGTCCAGACTTTTATCACTTTCCGGAAATATACCTAGTTATATCTAGAATGACTAGAAATGCCTGGAAATGTATGTTATTATTAGTCGCCATGAGCATTACACTCACGTAAACTTGTTATTACCTTGATAATTGCTCGGGGAGTGGAATTATGAGTTTACAAGTTCTGAAACGTTCATTACATAGACCTAATCGCATCAAGACCTCGACATCATCACAGCAAGCCATGGGAGGAACGAGAGGAGACGCCTCATAAGAGCCCGGGCTCCCGGAAAACCAGCAGCAGCCTTCCGGGAGACCGGAACGGGGATAGACAAAAGAGCAAAAGTTCCGAAGTGGCTAATGAAACTATAATAAAGTAACCGCATAAAGTTCAAACATTCAATCTGTTTTAATCAACTTGGGAGCATCGAGGCATTCCATCAGCGTTGGCTGCGAACCGGGGGAAGCACGAGAACGAGACAAAAGACAGTCGACGGTCGTTCGTTCTGCTCCCACACGGACGACTTACGATAGCACAGTTTCACTTGTCTATCGTTAATTGTATTAGTTATCCGGTTTCCGGAGCCCGTCTACATCCGGTCGGCTGCGTCTTGGGTCCCTTACCGGCAAAAACGGGACGTCTTGCTCGCTGGGCGTCTGTGTTCATTTCAAAATGGCCGCCTAGGGTGTCGTCAACGTAATTACAAAATGAATTGTCCAATGGCGGGATCTCGGTTGCCATGACAGCCTTGATTAAAACAAGCGAATGTCTCCGCGTATCGTCATGGTAACTGCTCCACCGCTAGATGTCTCTCGAGACGTCTGTTGAGCGGAGACTCGACGTACTTTATGAAGTTTTTTATAGGGGATGAAATCGTTTATTTCAGTTACAGTACATTTTGTTTAACTCGAGTTTAGTTGATGGATGTTGCTTAATTAGCTTTTACAACTGGTTTTTCGGTTCTTTCTCTCTTATTCTTTTTTTGTTCCACGCTGATTGTGAAATGAGCTGTCTAATTAAATTTGTTTATTTTTCATTTAAAGTTTTAGGAAGGTTATCAATTATGTTAATTAAGAGCACTCTTTTTGTCTTAATGGCGTCAATTAATTAGATTCCTGTTTGCATGCAAATTGGTTTTATTAGCGTTGCTGACTTACAGAACATCCATTAAAAAAAGGTTGGTAAATTTACGTGACACAAATAAAAATTTGATATCCAATATAAAACATTTAGATGATTTTAATAGATATATTTTAAATACTTAGATATCTATTATTATCTACGTATGTAAAAGATAAAACTTTAATTTTCTATAAGTTAGTCATGTTTTAGAAAAGCAATGTTGCCAGGTTCAAAAATTCTCCTACTAATTTGGCGACAAATGTATAGTTTCAAAACAATAACCAGCTACTTTATAACTAATTTAATGTCAGTTGAAAGTTACTTTTACAAAACTTAGATTTTACGAAAAAATCGTAACTACCTCAAAACCACAGCAGATTGTTCCATAATGCAGGTATTAAATGAAATTTTTCCTCTTCCGGGCTCGCAAATACTTTTCACCAACTAATCTCTATACCTTATATACTTCACAAATAAGGCCAAACGTCGAATACTGCTCTCACATCTGGGGTGCAGCTGCCGCTTCTACACTCGCTATCCTGGACTTCATTCAAAAGAGAGCCATACGTCTCATCGGTGACCCTACCTTCACCCAAAGGCTGCCATCCCTTGCCCGCCGACGTGCCGTTGGTGACCTCTCTCTCTTTTATAGATATCTGCACGGGCACTGCTCAGAGGAGCTTTCCTCCATAGTTCCCCCATCTGCTGCCCCCAACAGATCTACCAGGGGAACAGAGCGAATGCACCCTTTTACTGTCCAGGTCACCAGACATAGAACATCTTCTTATGCCCGCTCTTTTGTCCCGAGGACTTCCAAGTTGTGGAATTCCTTGCCGGCACATGTTTTTCCTTCTCCTCCGAACCTCCAAACCTTCAAGTCCAGAATTAACAAGCTGCCTCTTTCCTCGTTGTAAACGCCCACGGTACGATAGTATTTAGGCTGTAAGCCCTCGTGGTGTGTTGCTGAAATTAAAAAAAAATTGATGATTTTGCAAGTTATCTTTGTTGGTACCAAACTGGTAATTTTGGAGAACATCTCACGGTCAACTTTGGGAAAAAATTTCAAAAACATGCTTCAATTCGGTTTGTACTAGTATCTATAAGGCCAACTTGTATTTAAAATTTTATTAAAATGTACTAAGGTACAAAAATTGTCCGGTAGAGACTCTGAAGTTTCCCAAAAAAAGTGGTTTAATTGTTCTTCCAAGCGAATATATCTATTTATTTAGGAAAAATACCTACGAAATTTTATAACTTCAACTTTGTTAATCGTGTTAGAGCAACCCCACTGGTCCGCCGATAGTTCGACTTCCAACAGTTCAGTACAGTTATTAGTTCAAGTTCAGTTCCATCATTTCCAACAGTTCAGTATAGTTCTTAGTTCAAGTCCAATTGGATTATTTTCAGCAGTTTAGTACAGTTCTTAGTTCAAGTCCAGCTCCATTATTTCCAACAGTTCAGTATAGTTCTTAGTTCAAGTCTAGTTAGATTCTTTCCAACAGTTCAGTACAGTTTTTAGTTCAAGTTCAGTTGGATTCTTTCCAACAGTTCAGTAAAGTTTTTAGTTCAAGTTCAGTTCGATTCTTTGTAGCAGTTCAGTACAGTTCTTAGTTCAAGTTCAGTTCCAATATTTCCAACAGTTCAGTATGGTTCCTAGTTCAAGTTTTATTAGATTCTTTCCAACAGTTCAATACCATTTTCAGTTAAAGTTCAGTTGGATTCTTTCCAACAGTTCAGTAAAGTTTTTAGTTCAAGTTCAGTTCGATTCTTTGCAGCAGTTCAGTATAGTTCTTATTTAAAGTTCAGATTCATTATTTCCAACAGTTCAGTATAGTTCTTACTTCAAGTTTAGTTAGATTCTTTCCAACAGTTCAGTACAGTTTTTAGTTTAAGTTAAGTTGGATTTTTTCCAACAGTTCAGTGCAGCTTTTAGTTCAAGTCCAGTTGGATTCCTTGCACCAGTTCAGTACAGTTCTTAGTTAAAGTTCAGTTATATTATTTTCAACAGGCCAGTCCAGTTTTTATTTAAAGTTTTGTTCGTTTCTTTCCAACACTTCTGTGCAGTTTTAAGCTCACGTTGAGTTCAGTTCTTTTCAGCAGTTCAGTGCAGTTCCCAGTTCAAGTTCAGTTTGATTCTTTTCAATGGTTCAGTACAGTTCTTAGTTCAAGTTCAGTTCTATTCCTTCCAACGGTTGAATACAGTTCCTGGTTCAGGTTCAGTTATATTCCTTCCAACAGTTTGGAATAGTTCTTAATTTCAGTTGAGTTCGATTCTTTTCAATAATTCCGTATAATTTTTAGTTCAGGTTCATCCAGAGTCTTTCCAAGAGTTCAGTACAGTTTTTAATTTAAGTTCAGTTCGATTCTTTCCAACAGTTCAGTGCAGTTCTTGTATCAAGTTCAGTTAGATTATTTTTAACAGTGCAGTGCAGTTCTTAGTTCAAGTTCAGTTATATTTCTTTTAATGGTTCAGTATATTTCTCAGTTCAAGTTAAGTTAGGTTATTTCCAACAGTTCAGTGTAGTTTTTAGTTCAGGTTCAATCCGAGTCTTTCTAACACTTCAGTACAGTTCTTGCTTCAAGTTAAGTTTGATTATTTCCGATGGTTTAATGTAGTACTTAGTTCAAGTTAGGTTCGATTTTTCCATCAGTTCAATATAGTTCTTAGTTCAAGTTCAGTTTGATTCTTTCCAGCAGTTCAGTACAATTCTCAATTCAAGTTCACTTACATCCTTTCTAACAGTTCAGTGCAGTTATTTCTTAATTCAGTTTAATTCTTTCCTACAGTTCAATTTAGTTCAAAAGATTTTCAAGAGTTTAAAATAGCTCATTCCAGTTCCTTCTGACAGTTCTTTCTTTCAATTCAAGTTCGTTCAATTTAGTTCTTTCTCCCCGTTCCATAGTTTACTGCACGCCAGAGACAGTATTATTCTAAGTTCTAAATCCTATTGTGGTTTAGCGAAACCGAACGTGCAATTCCTAAATGAACCAGTTTAAAGTACACTTTCTAACAGCTATTGTTTCTGAGACGGTTCTAAACCTTACATTGCTTTTCTTAAATTTGAAAGGTCAATAACATAGTTAATAAATGGGCATAATACACAATACTCACTTGGGAACACTGTCACTATTATTGTGCATAATTCAAATAAACATATTGCTTAAGGCTAGATGTATTCTCACCATATTTAGAACCGTAGACCGGTTTCGCTCTAATTAGAGCTCGTCAGTACAGCATACTAATTGTAGCAAAAATACACCTATAAAGTAATACGACTTTGGTAGCCAACTTCGCAAAACTAAGGGAGATGTAAAACACGTGTCGCCACCTCGTTGCGGAACGAAGTAGTATGTTGTCACGGCAGGTCCAAATAACACAGAATGTTAAAAAATAGAGACTGTGCACAACCAACTAACAACTTAGTAAATTGTCAGCCCAGACTTTGTTATCTTAACGAGATTGTTTATTATGAACACCTGTAAAAGCTTATTGTCTTGAATCATACTTTCACAATTCTTGTATAGTAATGTTTACTAAAAATAAACAAAAAATCATGTTTTTTTAAATTTCAACAACACACCACGAGGGCTCACAGCCTAAATACTATCGCATCGTGGATGTCGACAAGGAGGAAAGAGGCAACTTGTTAATTCTGGACTTGAAGGTTAGGAGGTTCGGAGGAGAAGGAAAAACATGTGCCGGCAAGGAATTCCTCAATTTGGAAGTCTCGGGACAAAATAACGGGCATAACAAGATGTTCTATGTCTGGTGACCTGGACAGTAAAAGGGTGCATTGGCACCGTTCCCCTGGTAGATCTGTTGGGGGCAGCAGGCGGAGGAACTATGGAAGAAAGCGCATCTGAGCAGTGCCCGTGCAGACATCTACAAGAGAGAAGGGTCACTAACGGCACGTCGGTGGGCAAGGGATGTCAGCCTTTGGGTAAGGGTAGGGTCACCGATGAGACGTATGTCTTTGTTCTGAATGGAGTCTAGGTAGCGAGTGTAGAAGCGGCAGCGGCACCTCAGATGTGGGAGCAGTATTCGAGGTTTGGCCTTATTTGTGAAGTATATAAGGTATAGAGATTAGCTGGTGAAAAGTATTTGCGAGCCCGGAAGAGGAAACGTAATTTCCTAGCAGCTGCTTCTGCAATTGATATAACATGTTGGTGCCAATTTAGATTTTGATCCACAGGAGAAATGCCAACAAGTGAAAAGGACTAATTACTTTTTAATAACTTGGGTGTCCATTGTGATGGGTTTAGGGCTGGTGTATCTCTTATAAGACAGAATGCAAGACTGAGATTTGATGGAGTTGAATTGTACAAGATTTCTACTTCCCCAGTCTAATCTTTTTTGGAGATCCACACAGACAGAACCCTCCATGAGTCTGCGATCATCATCTAATTGGGCTATAGAGACAGGCTTAGAATATTGTATATTTGAGTGGAGAGTGATGTCATCCGCCTAACTGCGAACTGGGTTGGATGTGCTAGAGAGGAGGTCATTGATGTGGAGAAGAATCAAAGTAGAGGCTAAAGCTGAACCTTGAGGGACTCCTGCACTAATTGGATACAGTTTAGAGGAATCCACGACAACAGAAAAGCTCCGGTTGGAGAGAAAATTTGCTGTCCAGGTACATAGTTTTGGTGGTAGGCCGAAAGTTTATTAAGAAGCCCTGCGTGCCAGACCTGGTCGAATGCTTTGGATATGTCTAGAGCGACAATCTGGGATTCACCGTGTAGTTCCATAGACTTGTTCCAAGAATTGGTGGCAAAGGAAAGGAGGTCGGCAGTTGATTTGCGTTGACGGAATCCATACTGCCTGTAGTGGATTAGACTGTGTTTTTCAAGAAATTTTAGTAATTCGGTGTTTATATACTTTTCCATCACTTTAAAGTACACTGAAAGGAGAGAAATAGTTCTGTAGTTGCAGGAACCGCTTTGGATCATTTCTTGGGGACGGGTTGTACTCGAGCAGTTTTCCAGTTACGAGGGAATATGCCTCTATTGTAAAATGTCTGAAACAGACGAGTCAGGACAAGAGCAAGTTCTAGTGCGCATCTTTTAAGAACACATCTCGTCAAGGCCAGAGGCTTTCCTGGTATTAAGAGAAGAGAGCATATTTCGTACCTTTTTAGTTTTGAAAATGATATCCGTCATTTTATGCGCGACATTGGGGACTGTTGGTGGTTGAACATTTGGAGGGGGCTGAAAGTAGAATTGCCGGCGAACAAGAAGGCAAAAAGTTCAGCCTTGCCCAGGGCGCTAGAAACAGTTTCATTCTTTGAAACAAGAGGCGGGAACGTGCTCTTGCAGAAATTAGTCCCAATAGGTTTAGCAAGAGTCCAGAAGGGTTTGCTGCCGTTGGAGCTTAAGAGGACTTTGTTTTTGATGTGGTTACCGATTTTTTTGCCTCAGAAAGAATGCGGACATAGCGGTTTCTTGCGTCGTTAAATGCTTGACGGTTTTCTTGACTGGGATTGTGTAGAAGCGTTTTTTGAGCTTTGACCTTTTCAAGTCTGGCCTTGTCAGATGATTTAGAGAACCAGGGCTTTTGAGTGGCTGAAGAGGTTTTCTGTGTACGTGGAATAAATAATTTCGGTGACGTTTTGTGAGATATCAGAGGGGTCAAGATGCGAGAAGCAGACAGACGCCCATGGAAATGAGGAAAAGTAATCCCGCATTTCGTCCCAGTTCGCGGAGTTGTAGTGCCAAACGACACGTGGGTGTGATGACTGTGTTGACTGTGTTGACTCGGGTTGCATTGCCCAGGAAGCAGTGGCCAAGCCGTGGTCTGGGCGACCAAGGGGGGCGGTGACTGATGTCTTATAGCATTCAGGTTTTTGTAGTAAGAAGTAGATCCAAGGGATTTGAGCTGTGTTGGGATGCGAGGAAAGTAAGTATGTTGCTGAACCATATTGGCTAAAGAATTGCTGACTGCGAAGACCTTCGCTGCTCTCCCTTGTGGATTGGTTTTTGAAGATCCTAGCCATTCCTTATTATGGACATTGAAGTCACCAAGAATAGTGACATCGGAAAAGGATATTCAGAAATCAGATGGTCGGTTTTTTTAGAAAGGTAGTCGAAGAGCTGGACAAAGTTGTTGTCAGAAGGTGACCGGTAAATGCAACAGATGAATTTAGTTGCAGCTCTGGGAGAGAGTTTCATTCAAAGTCAGTGTCACCATCTATTTAATTATGTCTGAGCAATAAGCTTTAAAAAATTTGAAGGAGATGTTACAACCGTTACATGTTATCAAAAAAGTAACAAGCGAGAGCAGGTGCATTCTGCTCGAACACATTGGGGAAAGAAAAACAACCCAATCACATTATTTTTTCCGATAAAATCTTTTTTTTTTTTCTCAAAACAAATTTCAATTTCTGAAATTATTTATTTTCGTTTTTTGTGATTTAAAATATTTGTATGAAAATTCGCTGCCATGACGCACGTGCTGCATTTAGACTTTTATTTTTGTTTTCAAATGGTTAACTTGTAGCAAAACAACTGTCACATAATAATGATTTAGTATAAACATTTTTTTAAATGAAAATCAACTCTATTAAGGACAAAATCGAATAACTTTTCCCAATTCATCTTATTTTTAATTTCCATATAGGATATTAAAAATATATTGAAAAGTTACCAGTTTGAAAATGATGAATGTATCCAGAAGGATCATTAATCTTTCACGCCTAAAAAAATTGTTAGACGCGAGCGTATTTTGCCTTCAACATATGAAACAAATTACTTCAAAATTCAGTATTGCAGCGATAAAATCAGTAAATTATTATATGGAGCCTTATCAGATAATGCGGGGCTGGTATAGCACAAAACACAGCGCGTCAGCTCGAGGCTCGAACAAATGAACATCGCATTGAATATAAGCGTCCCTCTGCAACCCCCAACAAGCAAGTTTTATGACCGTTGATGCTCACGTAAATAAATGAACGAGTTTACATCCAACAAACCTAAAACTGCCGTCCACCTTTTAGTGAATTTTCTTTTAAAAAATCACTAATGAGCAGATCGCGGCTTTTGAATTTTGAAAAAAAAAATGCTTCAAATTAGGACCCCTGGAACCCAAATCCGAGATCGGTTTCAGACTTTATATGTTTATATACAGGCTGTCCCAATAGTGTGTAATTCCTCTATATATCCCTTACCCTTAGAGATAGCCGAAAAAACTTTCAACAAAATTTTCTTGTGATTATCTAAGCTATAACGAGAAAATATACTCAGCTTTATGAAACTTCCGGTTGCACCGGAAGTAGCTATCAACTTCGTTATTTTAAATAGAATGCTACACTTTTTGTTGCATTTTTGGATAGAAATTAAAAAATAAGTGTAACTTTGTGAAGCATTCCCTATAGCGATCATTGATGTTTGTGAAAATATTACGACTTTCTTTTTTTTAACTCCGATTTATGTGTTATTTCAAACGTATACTGTGGGCTGAGTTTTGAGTTTTGCTGCCTCAAATTCGAAACATCAAAAGACGACATCTAATAATTTAAAACGGTTAAAGAATAATTTATCATCATTGTACAGGGTGTATTATTTTGGGGTTTCAGAATATCTAACTTTAAAGCAGCATAACTTGTGTTTTTAAATAGAACACCCTGTTTTTTTATGGATTAATCAGGTATATCATGAAATTCTGCATCGACTTAGTATAGGATTCCGTATAGCTACTCTTGACAGTTTTTGAGTTATAGTGGTTTGTTTTAGTTTCGCTTGTAAAAATAATGGTACTGTCAGATTGTCACTGTATGAGACACATAATGGTACTGTTAGATTGTCAGTGTATGAGGCACGGAGCATGTGAACAATGTCAGGTGACACCTAAACGTCTCCTTGACAAGGAAGTCAGCAGTTTTTATATCTCCATTGTTTGAGCTTACTTCCGTCTAATAAATGTTTGTTTTAACAATAATTTGAGTAGAATTACACAAGTCACACTTATTTTTTAATCTCTATCCAAAAATGCAACAAAAAGTATAGCATTCTATTTAAAATAATAAAGTTGATAGCTACTTCCGGTGTAACCGAAAGTTCCACAAAGCTGGGTATATTTTCCCGATATAGCGATGTCATTCGGCATAGAATAGTTTATTATTTTTGAAAAAAATAGGGGCTATTAAGGTTGACCCGTGGTTGAAAAATAAGTATAAAGATGTCAAGAACTTTGGTAAATGGAGGTAATTGAGAGGAGGAAGTTAAAGTAAGAAATATTTTCCATTTAGAATGTCAAAATTTGAAGTATAGTGAACTTGGTCCACAATTGCCAATGGTTTTTTGGATGAACCCGTTAAATTTTGTAAAAACACAGCACAAGTCCTATACTTATTGTGTATTGCATATTGTATAATTTAATTGAATTAGTTGAATTTAATTGAATAGCCTAGATAATTACAAGAAAATTTTGTTAAAAGTTTTTTCGGCTAGCTCTAAGGGTGGGGATATATAGAGGAATTACACACTATTGGGACACCTGTATATATATATATATATATATATATATATATATATATATATATATATATATATATGTTTATATATATGTTTATATATTTATGTGTCACACCGCTAGCTTAAAAAATAATGGACCGATTTAGATAAAACTTGGTGAGTACTTTCCTTTCGCAAGTGGCTTGGACAAGTTCGTTAGCCAGGAAAATTGGACTAGTTTTTCCCGAAAAATTTTGCGTTTTCTTTCGGAATTTTTTTTTATCTCCGGAAATAACAAAGTTAGGGCAACTATATTAGGTACGAGGATTTATGCCATAAAAAGAAAGCGACGTACCAAAATTTAGATCCCTACGTTAAAAGCAAAAGAAGTTAGAAGCTTTTACGTTTTTATTTTTAAAACGTCAAAAAAGTTGCGAATCAAAACGTCAAAATTGATTCTAGATAGAGAACCTACATGAACGGCTATGCAGCGTAAATGTTGTAAGAAGTTAAAAAGCCTTAAGTTTCAGCTACAATCTTCGTTGTTCTTTATTTTATTAAATTATTTGCAGAAAATTAATTTAAAATAGACCCTTTAGGTGATGCTTTGGTAGCAGATTCAGTTATTTATTTAATTTTAATGAATCAGATTACGCTTATTATTTAGTGTTTTTTTTTCAGTTGTGCAACGTGGAAGTTTTTTACGGAGAAACGGTGTTGGTAAGTAGTTTCTCCTTTCTATGGACTTCT
Organism: Tillus elongatus; assembly: GCA_964006375.1. Taxonomy (NCBI): domain Eukaryota; kingdom Metazoa; phylum Arthropoda; class Insecta; order Coleoptera; family Cleridae; genus Tillus; species Tillus elongatus. The sequence goes on along the minus strand of OZ023268.1, from coordinate 137,581,349 downwards.
GTAAGATGAGTTTTTTACATTTTGCATTTCTAGCTCCGTTGTAGCATGTTTACCTTGCACAGAACCTCAAATTTACTTTAGGTCTCTTAACTGTGTTGTGGAGTTGAGATCACAGCATTTGTCCGATGGTTAATGCACAAAGGGATTCCTCCAAGCATGCTTCTGAAATTGTTTTTCAAAAAACGAACAATACGCTAATCTGCTAATTTACCTATACGTTACTAATATTAAAAAAAATTGAAACAACGCTCGTGTCTCGAATAAAGTTCTCGTCGTCATTTTAACTTTAAATGAAATTTCCTTCTCCCGTTTCGCATCCGTTCAACACATTGGGCACAGAAAATATAGGAATTTACTTAAAATTGTCATTTATAATTGAAGGAAAATAAAACTTGTTCTAGGTATGTCACACAAAATAGAATAATTTCTAGATTATAAAACCTACTCTGACTCTATAATGAAACAACGTTAAATGAGACGAAAACCATTTCAGGTTAAGAGATCGAAAAATGTTTAAACAGTAAAACAAGCTTTCGTACTCAAAAAAAAACCACAAGATTCTTATAAGGCGTAATACAATAGTACATAATAGTATACGGCAACAGTACATGTCATATTCAACTGACAAATTATTTTGATAAATGTCAGATCTACTTTCAAAGTGACATGTAAATAAGTATTTTGTTTTCTGACATTTGTAATACAAATGTAGGCATGCTCTTCTTCTTACATTCATATTTATTTTTGGCCATCACAATTTTACTCATACAGTTTATTCATACAGTTGGATACAATCTTAGTGACTTTTGAATTTTGAAAAGATTTCTTCAAATGAGCGCGAACTAGGGCCCATAGAACTCATATCCGAGTTAGTTTCAGTTTTTATCTGTTTTCATATATACAGGGTGACGCACTTCTAGGGTAAAACTCAATATATCCGTTATTATACAAGATATGAGAAAAAATTCATATGTTAATTATACGATGTCTGGAGCTGCATGTTATAAAATTATTTTCACAGTAACAGGTGGCCTATAAGTCCCTGGTGATGCAACTGGTTTTCGTAATCGAATTGCAATCGAATTGCAATTTTTGCATTTTCCATCGAAAGATAATGCATGTTTGTAAGAAAATAAATTCGGGACTCAGAAAGTGCTTTATGGTAGCGATTTTTCATAAAATATTTCTTGCGATAGCTTAATTTACTATTAGCCTAAGGTTCGTTGGTCAGGAAACCAGTATTTTGGGCACATTTTAAGTTTATTTTCGGAAGATTTTTGTATATTGTCAAACAATAATCTTTTGATGAAATATGGTACATTGTTTCTCCTATATAGGTTATACTGGTAACCAAATTTGATGCAAGATTTCTTTAAAAAAAATTATGTTTCCTATTAAAAACATTTAAATGAAAATTCACTACCATAACGCCCTTGCTGCGTTCAGACAATTTTTTTATACTGAAATAGCCAAATTTAACTTTGTCAAACTTGGTCATGGATATTATAATAAATGTCTGAGCTAGTATCGCTCATTTACCACAATTATTTCGTCCTTGTCAGAGGTTAACAAGCAGTTTTCCGGAAGTTTTCTTGCTATTGCGTCTCTAAGTAGGCAGGTGGTCGGATATTACAAAAAATCTGCCCAAACAATAACACCCTAATTTATTATATATTTCAGAAATTCAGTGTTTCTTGGGTCAATGGTTGGTGAAATTTTACGAGGCAATAGTTCCAAGAACCAGCTTTCATCTTTGTGTTGCATGTTTTGTGGCCATACATCCTTTGACACTGAAATCTCCCAATCTCTCATCCTTCATTCACAGCATAGCTATGCTGTGCTTCTGTTGGCACTCCTGGCTCATATGTCACAATCAAAATTTAAAAGTTACATGTCAATCAACAGTTTTTCAAGACCCACATGTGATGCATCAATCTTCTTTAATTTTTTCAGTTTTGGCAATATTCTTATAGATCTGACTATGTAACCATAAGTTATTTAAGTGTTCTGTTGTGTTACGTGTGTTTGTTTTTTTGTAAAATACCCAAAACCTGTGATATGTCTCACTCTATCTCACTCTCACTATCTCTCTCTCTCTCTCTCTCTCTATATATATATATATATATATATATATATATATATATATATATATATATATATATATATATATATATATATGTGTGTGTGTGTGTGTGTTTGTGTTTCTGACCAGGAAGTTGTTCCAACATTGTTCTGCTTACGGTTGGTAGTTTTAAGATAATTATGAATTGTGTATCAGAGAGGTAATTCTTTTTAGGCTCCTGAGGATGCACCAAAAAAGGTGCGAAATATAGAGCATGTTTTATCAAAGAACTTGCATTTTATTATGTATTAGAAATATTTTTTTTTAATCTGACGACGAAGTCTTATTTAGAATTCTTAAAACCTGCTTCCATCAATTTTCGTTGTCCTGAACTACAGTGTTTTTAAGAAAAACATAAAATTTGTTTATGAAATTATGAAATAATTTTTTCAAAAATTACTATTAGAGATTTTTCTTGCAAAAAACTGACAAGGGATTGTTATGTAGAATATATTAAAACCTGCCTTTTCCGATTTTCATTGTTCTAAACTACAGTCTTCGAAACCATTTTTTGTGTTGGAAATGTACGAAATAATTTACTCAGAAGTTATTATTATGGATTTTTTTGGACAAAAGTGACGACGGACTCCTATTCACAATCCTTCAAAATTTGCCTGTACCGATTTCTTTGTTCTACAGTACAGGGTCTTTGAGAAAAATAAGTATACACTTTTCTAAAAAGCTAAAAAATTATTAATTTATATTATATATATATATATATATATATATATATATATATATATATATATATATATATATATATATATATATATATATATATATATATACAAGTGGCTTGGACAAGTTTGTTATCCAGGAAAATCGAACTAGTTTTTCAAAGAAAATTTTGGGTTTTCTTTCGAAAAATTGTTGTATCTCCGGAAATACTAACGCTATGGCAAGCAAATTTGATAGACGTGGTAATATTATGAATAGCATACTACGCACCAAAAATTAGATCTCTCGCGTTATTTAACAATATGTACAGCCTAAACTTTTACATTTTACAACAAAAGACAGCATTTAAACGAAACGTTAGTAGTATTAGACACGGTCTGCAAGTGTAAAATAATCCAAACCAAATCGCATTTACTGGCAGGGGTAGAAGAGAGATGGAGAAAGGGAGATATCCTGATGTAGCACCCCTGTTTAGACCTCGTTCGGCGACTCAATTTATTTTTGATGTGGTATATAATTTTTCCGGCCTGTGAGCCTCACGCGTCCTCCTCTGGGACCTCATTCAATTTGTTAGGTATAAATAATATCACGGGATGACGCACTCACAAACGCCATCCTAATAAAATTCCATACACAGGTTTTACGTTAATGTCATTAACTTATATCTGTTTGAAATTCATCCCAGGCGGCTGGCTTTTATACAATGCCTATTTGTGGAAAGTTGTCTTTAAAATAGAATATTTTATATACAGCTGTAATGAAATTAATATTATTAGAAAGACAAATCCAAGATTTTTGTCAAGGTTGTGATTCAGATGTTAGTTCTAAACGTCAATGCA